>JAJTUV010000442.1:1395000-1850000 GCA_021653895.1 Mastomys natalensis | reverse complement strand
ATTGCTTTTCTAGACTGCCCAGGATCTGTGAATTGTGGGTAGATAGGTAAACTTGTCTCTCCCAAGAGGATTTTTCCAAATTATTCTCTTAACTACTGATAAATTGCCTAATTGAATCACTTCATACTATTCAAAGCTACTAGCAGCCTGTGTCTGTTTAAAATCACAAAGTATCTCCACCAATAGCACCACGTACTGATGCAAGACTCCTAGAGAGTATGAACATGTCATCTATGGGGAGTGGACTGCAGACAAACACATCTTCATATTTTAAAGACAAGAAGAGAATTTCGAGATCATTAGTCCAATATTTCATTTTCCTAAAGATCAGATTGAAGCCTAGACTCTCACAGCCAGTAGGGAGAACTGAATACAAGCTCTGTGCTGGGCCATGTTGCCTAATCCTTTCATAGCATATTTATAAAATCAAGTAGGTTTGTTTGGTCCTATGTGAAAAATATGTGAGTGTTTGTTGTTGTTATTGTTTTCTTTGTTTGTTTGTCTTTTAAAGATCTGGCCTGGAAGGTACTATTAGACTAGTATATTTAAATCAACTTCTCTCCCTCTTCTCTCCATCTCTATCTTTTGCTGGTACTAGAATTTGAACTCACATCTTCATGGATGGTAGATATCTGTATTATCATTGAGCAGATTATCATTGAGCAGATACATGTCTGCAGATATGTAGCCCACTGGAGTGAAAGAGAAATAGAACGAGACAATATTTCAAGTTCTGATATTCTGAGCCTGAAGGAATTTGCATATTGAAAATGCAGATATAAAAGACCTTAGGCTCCTTAAAGTAATTCCCATATTTCCATTCAATCTCCTGGCCCTCTGGGCTTCTCTCCTGTCTCACCCTTTACCTGATCCTGCTCCATTTTCCCCTCCCCTCTCCCACCCAGGTTCTACTCTCCCTTTGCCTCCCATGATTATTTTGTTCCCCTTCTAAGTGGGATTGAAGATCCTCACTTGGGCCTTCCTTCTTGTTAAACTTCTTATGGTCTGCGGGTTGTATCCTGGGTACTCTGTACTTTTTGGCTAATATATACTTATCAGTGAGTACATTCCATTCATGTCCTTTTGGGTCTGGTTACATCACTCAGGATGATATTTTCTAGTTTTGCAAATTAATAGTTGAATAATATTCCATTGTGCAAATGAACCACATTTTCTGTATCCATTCTTCCGTTGAGGACATCTGGGTTGTTTCCACCTTCTGGCTATTATGAATAAAGCTGCTATGAACATAATGGAGCAGGTGTCCTTGTGGTACGGTGTAACATCTTTTGGGTATATGCTCAGGAGTGGTATACCTGGTCTTCAGGTAGAACTATTTACAATTTTCTAAGGAACCACCAGATTGATTTGCAGGTGGCTGTACCATGGAGAAGTGTTCCTCTTTCTCCACATCTTCCCCAGCATGCGCTGTCACTTGAGTTTTTGATGTTAGCCATTCTGATTGGTATAAGGTGGAATCTCAGGGTCATTTTGATTTTCATTTCCCTGATGACTAAGGATGTTGAACATTTCTTTAAGTGCTTCTTTTTCTCCTACCTCTGCCATTTGAGATTCTTCTGCTGAGAACTTTCTGTTTAGCTCTGTATCCCATTGTTAATAGGGTTATTTGGGATTTTTTGAGGTTAACTTCATGAGTTCTTTATATACTTTGGATATTAGCCCTCTACCGGGCTAGTGAAGATCTTTTTTCAATTTCTAGGTTGCTGTTTTGTCCTATTGATGGTGTCCTTTCCCTTACAGAAGCTTTTCAGTTTCATGAGGTGGAGGTGGGGAGACGCTCCAGAAAGTCTGAGAGACCTGGGATGTGAGAGACTTCCAGGAATCAATGGGGGATAACCTTAGACAAAACACCCAACAGTGGGGAGAGGAAACCTGAAGAGACCACCTCCAGTAGATAGATAGATAGGGCCCCAAGTGGAGGGTCAGGATTAGCAACTTGCAGTCAGTATTTGCGGCCGAGAATTGTTCCTATCTAAAAGAAATGCAGGGCCAAAAATGGAGCGGAAACTGAAAGAAAGGCTGTCCAGTGACAGGCCCAATGTGTGATTCATATCATGGGGAGTGGGGACACCAAGGCCTGACACTATTACTGATGCTATGTTGTGCTTACACACGGAAGCCTAGCATGACTTTCCTGAGAGACTATACCAGCTGCTAACTGAGACAGATGCAGTTACTTACATTAGACAGAAGTCAGGGTCCTCTATGGAAGAGTTAGGGGAAGAATTAAAGGAGCTGAAAGGAATGACAACCCCATAGGAAGACCAAGAGTCTCTAGTCTTCCAATTCTAAACTGAATTCCTGGGAGTTCCCAGAGATTGAGCCACCATCCAAAGAGCACACAGGGGCTGGTCTGTGGCCCCTGACACATATATAGCAGATGACTGCTTTGTCTGTCCTCAGTGGGAGAGGATACACCTAATCCTGTAGAGATTTGAAACCCCAAGGAAGGGGATGCAGGGGTGGGGAGGTGGGGGGGGGCCGGGGAGTGGGGAGACCCCGGAAAGGGAGCAATGTCTGGAATGTAAATAAATAAAATAATTAATTAAAAATAGCAATTCCCAGGCTGTTTAAACTATATAATTTAGGTACCTGAAGGAACCAGATTCAGGTTTTAAAGAAACTGATCTCTGCCCCTTTGCTAAGCCACGCCCCTTTGAAGGCTCTTGGTCTTAGAGCTGGTATAAAAGCCTAGGGAGTAAAAGGATCTATGACTCTGTGTAGAAAGTACAGCATAGAATACACATTGGAGGAATGTCAAACACACGTGTCTATTTTCTTAAAGGGAAGGAAATGAATGAAACCTGAAGACCCAAAATGTTGGTGTGACTAACAGCCAGTAATTAAACAACCTGATGATCTTTTGCCCTTCTATTAGGAGTCAGTCTCCTCCAGAATCCACTCCAGTATCCTGAGCTCTGTTTAGACCCTAACCCTGCAGTGACCAGAACACAGCCCAATGAAACAGGCCCCATGTTCTTTGCATCCTCTGCCAACAGAATGTATTCTTACACTTATCACAGACACCTTCCCCTTCCCCCTGCCCCCACCCCAGCCCTGAGCTCTGTTTATCAACCAATAGAACTGATTCTTATTGAAACGTCATGGGTCACAAGTTGTACTATGATTAAATGTGTAAGAAAAAGGAAGCCGGGAGGTCAGTCTCCAGGAGGCTATGACCCTGTGTCTGCATAGATGGTGCTGTCCTGAGTTTTATTCTTTACCTCTTACAGGGCTGTGGGCTGTGGGCTGTGGGTGTGGGGTGTGGGGTGTGGGGTGTGGGGTGTGGGGTGTGGGGTGTGGGGTGTGGGGTGTGGGGTGTGGGTGAGAGGTGTCCCCGACAAATCTCTGTTGAATATTCAATTTTTAATTAATTTTTACCTTGCAGTGCTCAAAATTAAAGCGAATGTTATCCTAAATACAAGACTCTCCCATCCAAAACTGTTTGTTCCTATCTAAATGGCAATTAATGCTTACAAGAGGATACATTTCTCCATGGAATTGAATACATTCCTACATATCCCCTTGGACACCATCACGTAAATGGGATTCTCATAAGGATCCTTGGATTGCATCCTCCGAGGACCTCCTTTACTCTCCCTACCCCTTCCCGTGCTTAAGAAGTGATCTGAGTCTCTTGCTTTATGTCCTTCGTCATCACTTGAATTCAAGCATGGATAGATTAGGATCTCTTTGTATCTCCAGTTAGTCCCTTTTATCCCCTTCATTTCTGATATTTGAGCGGTAATATGGGTTTGGGCCTTCTTAAATCCATCGAGCACTGATATATTTTTACAAGAGGATACAGAAAAATGAGTCTACACTTGATCTGTACAGCAGTTTCGCGATAAAAAATTAGTCTGGATGAACTCCACTTCCAATCTGACCAGTTGTCTGCCACAAAGACAACAAGGCATAATTAGCTCAATCTTATGCATTGGAAGTGCCCAAAAAGCACCTGAGACTGTACAGGTGTACCTGTACCTGGAGTTAAAAAACTGCAAATCCTTCCATTATTCAACTCAAAGGGGAATGGAGCAAAGTCAGAAGTGTCTGAACATAATACATATGAATTAAAGCCTTGATTTTCGTGCCTGTACGGAATAACAGCATTTTTACAATGGTCATGAGTCACTCTAGGGTGGCTAGTCATATACCAAGCTATATAATCAGAATTCAGCAATGTAATTGGGTTGAAGCCACATTCATACCTATCTGGCCCGTAGTTTATCCTAATGGGCAGTTAATGAATGATGGGGACTTCACAATTATATTTCAAAGCTAGTCCTCAAAACAAATCAAAAAATGGCCTCTTAAACAATGATTGTTAACTTGCATCTGGCATATCTCCACAGGTCCTATAAAAATATAAAGGTAGTGTCTTAGCTTTAAGGTTGACTACTGTAAAGTAAAACCATGTACCAAGGCACTCTTTTGACACAATATTTAATAGGGCCTGGTTTACAATTTCAATAGGTCAGGTCCTATTATCATGGGGCATGAGGGGTCATGGCAGTGCCAAGAAGACATGGTGCAAGAGGACTGGAGAGTTCTACAATGCCATCTGAACGGCAGCAAGGAAAAGTGACTCACATTCTAGGCAGCTGGGACAAGGGTCTTAAAGCCCATGCTTCATAGTGACACACTTCCTCCAATAAGGCCATACCTCCTAATAGTGGCAGTCCCTAGACCAAGCATATTCAAACCACCACAGGTGGTAATGGCAGAGATTGATACAGATATGTAAGCCTTTTTCAAACACACCTCAGACCTAGTTTACACTCATGACTGAAACAACAGCATCACCAGCTCCTTCATGCACCCAAACAGGGCTTTGCTTTGAGGTATTATGGGTATTTGCAGAATCACTATCAAGATGAACTCTGATAGAACATATCTGATCCTTGTGCGATCCCAGAGCTTGCTGAAATAGCATGGCTACCAGATTTCACAACATATTAATATTAATATCTACCTTCCTTTTTATCTTTTCTATTAGACCATGTTGAAGTCAACGCTGTGTATATATCGCACTGGGTTGAAAGTCAAAGAGAATGATGCTTTGGCAGCTTTGTTGATTATATGTATGTAAATGGGGAACCTCTGTCCTTAGAGCAAACTATGAGTTTGACTTTGTACAGATAGCCCTTGGTTTCTAAGGTGTGCCTATCATTTAATTGTAGGGCTCCTAATCTCACAGATGAATGTGGACTCACATAACTGGGGAGCCTTAGTCACTGACAAAATTCTCTGTGATTCTACCCCTATATCAACATTTGACTCCTCCTAGGAGAGAGATAATATTAGGAACACAATCTGAATAAGTAATTACACAATGGTTATACATTCACTTACTATTGAACCTCAAGAGCAGGCATCTTTCTAAGTATTACAACTCAGTTAAGGATTCATCATGGATTCTGAGATTATTTTATACACTATAGACTTGTATTTAAATTTGAGTACACTGTATGCACTTTAATTTTCTTCAGGAATGTTTCCTTGCTTTAATATTCATAATAACTCTCTACAAGGTAGATATTACTATGATAACTATTTTATTACATTTTTGATAATAGCTTAAGTGAACTTTGTGGGTTATTTAATTAAGAAACATTCCTTAAAAGAACAGGGGATATGGCTCAGTGGTTAAAGGCCTTGCTCTGTAATCTGAGGATGAGAGGTCAATTCTCTAGAAGCCATATAAATGTTCCAGAGTGTGGAAACTTGTCTACAATTCCAGCACTGAGTATGCAGAGACCAGAGATCTTTAGAGCAGTCTGGCTAGCCATCCAGTTCAACTAAAAGACTCTGCCTCAATCAATAAGGTAGAGGAAGACAAGGAAGACACCTGATGTTGACATAGGGCCTTCACACACATGCACACATGTGTGCCACCACACACACACAACATACACTACACACACATATGTAATGCATGCATACCACACTTACACAGAGACACAGAAACACACACTTTTTTTAAAAAGATATTACTTAAATACAAAGCTATTTTCAGCAGATTTACGCCTAACCTACTGTGTTCCAAACACCAGCCTCCTAATCCCTATTAACCTTGAATGTATAAAAGTTACATGGCAAAAGGAGACAAGGTTAGAAATGGAAATGAGATTGCTCATCAGCTACTAATTTCTTAAGTATAGATCTTATTCTAGAATACCCAGAAAGGGGGATTTACTCTGCCAATGGAAGGGGTCCTTGGAAGCTGAAGACTGAGAAAAAAGAAAGGTCACCATGAAGCTATTGTACCAGGTACTGAGGGCTGAGAAAATAGGGATGCAGGCAAGCGCTCAAAGCCAGAACGAAGTGATAGGCTCTCTTCTCCTATCTCCAGAAAGGAGTATAGTCTGCCTGAAACTTTGCTACTTGCCCAGATGGATTTCCGTAGACTTGCAAGACAACTTATTCACATTTAGTTTCAATCAAGAAAATGGTGTGAGTAAGGAAATACTGTGACTGGCCACTTTAATCTTTCAGAGGAAAACGTCTTTGGAAAGTAGTTCGTATATCTCTATCACACTGAAACGTGTGTGTTGGTTATGATTTAGCTTTCTGAGACATTCTGAAGCATAAAATTGTATACTGGGGTTTGGACTGCAATGATACTGATATGTTCTTGATACAGGAAAGCCTGGTGGCCAGAACACCAAAGGGACCTAGCTCTTTTTGTCTTTAAGCCATTTTCTAACTTGTGATTTTTCACTGCTAGCTCTCTATTGCACGGAGAATATCTTGTGTATTGTATGGATGCATCACCTGTCAACTAAAAGATCTATCACCTACGGTTTAGGCAGCAAATGGGAGGTGGACATCTGGGAGCAGAAAGAATTCTGTGATAGAGCAAGACTTGGGGAGATCAGCCTAAGCCAGGAAGATGTGAGATGGACACATGGTATCTAAGCATAGGTAACCAGCCATATGGCAGAATGAAAGTTAAAATAAGTGAGATATTTTAGTTATGATCTAGTCAGAGTGAGCCTAGCTATATGTCCAAGGTATTTCTGTTTATTTTTAAGTCTGCATCTTTTTTTTTTCTGGGAGCTTGGGGCTAGGAGAAAGAAATGGACATAATTTCAACTCTATACATTTCTACTAGTCACTCACTAATGGTGCTTATCATCTATTTAATGATCAAACTGCTTTTAGAAAGTAGAGTTGAAGTTACATTTCATTCATTCAGAAAATGGATTCTTAATACTAAAGCTCATATTTTTACATATTTTCTTGGCTTTTCATGGATAGAATGTAATATGAATATAGCATTTTTAGCATTTAATTACATATTTGATAAACATCAAGTATCATTTAATGCATTGTTCTATAGACATCTCTCAGAATCTGGCTAATGGATAAAATACTATATATTAACTCAACAGGGGAGTCTTATCTGACACATTTCCTAAGAAAAAGGGGCCTTAAATTTTAGAGCAGAAGTAGAGGAATTTTCTAATCTTAGAGATATTGAATGAAGATTGATTACCTTATTTCAGAACTGGAAGGTTAAAACTAGACACTCGACATAGCTCTAAGGGTTCTACTTCAGATGGTTTTTCTCCCGCTGTACCCAGCACTGGACACCAACTGTGTAGTACTCTGACATCCAAGTTGGCATAGATCCCTGGTGAACTTTTCTAGGAAAACTTAGAAAGCTAGTAGGAATATTCAAACATGAACAGTCATACATGACTCATGACTTACTCTTGGATTAAATCATCCTGTGCTCAAATACTGAATGATGAGACCAAAAGTCTAAGAAAATTTAGAAAACAGATATGAGATATTATCCATTAAGTAATACAGATTTCATCATGTTGTACTGATTGTTTGAAAGCTTTTGTTTGAACCAGAAAAAGGCCCAGGAATTTATATAGTGACATCACTACTTTTGGCTTACCTCCTTGGCTATTGATAAGAAATGCCAACGTTCTGAATAAAGTGATATTTTTCTAGTAAAAGCTCAAAATTATTATTAAAATACATTATTTTTATAGGAGTACATATATATGAAACATGAGCTTTCAGAAACCACCAACCAGTTTTATTGGAAGTTATGGCTCCTTATTGGATTCTATATTCCCTTCAAAGTTATAGTTAATGCCTCATCTCTATAATGGAAGGGAACCTAAGTGAATCATATAAAAACCCCTTTTTATGATATTAGGAATAAGAAACCAATTGGAAATTTTATTATTTTTATACACTAAAAATATTTTACCTAATCACCCAAAATAAGTACATTTATTTATAATCCCCTATAAAAACAATAATCTAGAGTAGGTACAGAACAGAAAAGTTGGATATCCTGTTTAAATCTTTTTCAAGCAAAATTAGATTGATATTTTTATAAAAAATTAGCAAAGATCATACTTTTTATTCTATAGCAGGACCCCAATAAAGCAATATTCACAGAGGGAGATTTGACATGCACTAAGAATTTTAGATTAGTACTTTAGTAAGTAAAATAACCATACATGTTGAAAATAACTGGTTGCCAGAGATGACTGAGAACCTCAGTCCATTGGCTGAGAGGTTTATAAGGCTTTGGATTAAGAGTGTTTAACTTTTAGCCTCACATTATAGCCATCTGAGAGTTTTGAATTGTTCTGAGTCCTGGACCATACCCTCAGAGCAACTGAGTAAGTCTCTTGGGGACAGATTCAGGAACCATGTTTTTTTGAAGTTCTCAAGTAGTCTCAAGAAGTACCCAAGGCTGAACCTCTGCTGTGTGACCAGTGAATGACATTTGATCTTCAGGCACATCAAAAATACTGATGTGTAGTCCAGGCTTACATGTTGCGGTAATATTTTAAAACAGCGGCTCCCAGTCTTGCTTGTTCTTAACCAGCTGCCATCTTCGCGACTAGGCCTGGGTCCCTCAGCTCCTCTTCCTCTCCTTATTCCTCCCATCTTAGCTCCTCCCAACTTGCGGGAAAATATGCCGCTACACTTACGTGCTACTGAAAAGAGTTGAAATTTAGAACCCTGTGAAGTTCTAAAAAAGTCATTCTGTAAAGGCACAGAGTTGGCACCACACCCTGTTCAGTGTGGCAGTGAGCACGTGGGTGCTTTGTGATCACTGAGGAAGTAAATAAGAACTACCCAAGGCCACTTGAATGAAGCTGCTCTCTCAGTAAGTTCTGACATCTAGTTATTATCTCGGGCTTCTTAATAATAACTGAAAATAAAAGGAAGACATTGTCCCGAGGATAATAAGGGAGGAAGGTCAGCAATTATTTACCTGTTACAACGGGTTTCAAGTCACCTGTGAATCACAGTAAGTTGGGCGAATAAACATTAGTTACTAAGAAACTTGGCTTCCACACAAAACGGAGGACTCTTTAAACCAGTAATCATGGGACATTAGAAAGGAGGCTGAAATTGTTTCTAAATGAAGAAAATAGCCACTCCCTCTCAAAGATAGGTTCTACCTCACACATACGTAACACATTCTTACCCTCCTCCTCACCTTGATCCTCTCCTCCCTCCTCCCTTCCCTTCCTCCTGTTTGTATTTAAACTGAATGGTGCAGATAAGATATGAAAGTCTTATTTTCAAAAAAGAATAATAAATAGGTCATAAATATTTGAGAATAAGAGTCACAACCGAGTTCTATTTTCTATTTTTCCTACAGTAATTCATACAATATTATTCTACGGAGAAAATACAGACTGGTTTTAAGGAATGAACAAAAAAATCCCATTCCCTTGCCAGCAGGAGTGATTATACCTTTGAACTTTTGCTCTCCTGCGTCCCCAATACCTATCAAAGTCATTATTCAGGGAGCACTGGTGAGAGAGCGGAGGGGTTTCTGTGGAAGAACCTGATAAACAGCTGGGGATCCCGGGTGCTCATCATTTAAATTCTGTGATGAAGAAGAGTTTCCCTTGTCACATGAAACTGTCACGTTATCATTTTGTCTAATGATACCATCATTATCATATTCACTTGAGTGACAAAATGCAAGATTCATGCCCATCAATTTTCTGCGGTGTCTTTCCAAATCAAAGAGTCCTTCCTTTTTAAATGCATCAAATTATTATGGGGAGCTCAAGCAGCAGAAAGAGGAGGCAGTAGTGATGTTCAAAAATTTCAAGCTATCTTAGTCCTTTCTTCTAGTTCATGCATTCAATTTGGTTTTGCCCAGATTTAGCCATGTAAGTTTGAATTATTCTCAGTTTAATTATGCATAGCAAGATGGATATTTAAGTGTGAAAATTTCAATCTCAAGAAATGATAGGAAAAAAGTAAACACAATTTAGAGAGGAAGGACCAAAATAAACATTCTTATTTTACCAAGCTGGTAATTTATATCAATCAAATCTCTTTGAATGAATTAAAAGAACACATTTTATTTCCATGTATTTAAAAATAATATCTTGTCTGTAAATATATTATACTAAGTATAGTTGGTGGAGATTATAGGAAAGATGATTAAGTGTGTTGATAAGCTTCCTATAATTTATTCTAGGAAATAGAAAGCAGGCCAAAAGGCAAGATACTAGGCTAGGCAGTTATTATAGTACTTGCCTCAAAGGATAAAGATATGAATTCAATTCCAAGAAACCATGTAATAAGTATGATGGCATGCACTTATAATCCTAGTACTTAGAGGTGGGGGCAGGCAGATCCCTGGGAATTGCTGACTAAGCAGCTTAGTTTTCTTGGCAGACTTCCGGCTACCGACAGATCCTGTCCAACTAAGTGACTAGCTTCTGAGATGCAGCACTTAAGGCTATCCTCTTGTCTCCATTTCCATTCACATGCACATATATGCACTCCCTCACATACATCAACATGAATTCTCGAATACGCACAGTAAAATAAAATTAGAAAGGCAAGATGTGTTTATTGTTAAGGAAATGGACCTGTATTAAAATATCCAAAGTGTTTGATCCATTTATATATGCACTTGGCAGGTTACCAAGAAAGAGGCATCCTGCTTGCTCCTGGCTTAGCCGCCATGTTCCTGCTCTAAGCTCAACACCGCTGGAGGTTGGTCTGATCTCATGGGTGCCAGCCTAGGGCCCCCCCAGAAACGTTGGTGTGGCAGCTGCCTCCGCCCACCGCCAACTTCGGCCTACAAGGCTCTAGGCCTGGCCCCTAGGCCAACTCCACAAGGCTTAGCCCAGTGCAATAACCACCATCCTCTTGGTTAAATATCACAATACCCAGTAACCCAGTAAATCCAAACTCTTAATGCTTATAGTTAACCAATCAGATATATATCTTCAAATACTCAAATCCCAAGATACTCACACAATAATTTCAAGGCCAATTGATAATAGTAAGATGCCAACACAGATTAGACAGTTTATTCCATTTATCCTAACCTTTTAGTTTCATATTTACCTAAATCTGGTTAAAGCCATGTTGGTTTATATCTTCTTCCATTTTCGGTCCCCTATCTTTCCCTCCCTGCTCTTCTCTCTCTCTCTCTCTCTCTCTCTTTTTCTCTCTCTTTCTCTCTCTCCCACTCTTAGCTCCACCTCCCTTTTTCCTGTCCAGTCACCGGACTCCTGCTGCACTAATATTTCAAATAGATTAGTCAGGGAAATTTCAGTCACATTACCTTTCTCCCCAAAGCCTTACTTCAATGTACTCTAACTCACACCGTGTGTGTGTGTGTGGTGTGTGTGTGTGTGTGTGTGTGTGTGTGTGAAGATTGAAGTAACAATATGTCTGGCACACAGTAGGTATTTAAAACATAGTTAGCTATTGTTTTTAATACAAAGGACTATTGTATATTATATTGAATTATGTTATTATTAGAAGGTAACTTCATTTCTACGCCTATGACTTTTAGGTTAACGGGAAGAGTAGGCAAAGACTGTTGAAATTTTATTTATACTAGAAGAATTTTTTTAAGTCCTGTGAATTGAGCCACAACATGTGGGGTAGAAGTTCAGCATGCTGTATTTATATGTGAATGATTGATCATTGGGTAACTAGTTATATCAGTGAATTTGTACTCATTAAGTAGGGGTTGCTTCATATAAACTAAAGGTGCCATCTCCCTGCTCATGCAAGAATACCTTGATCATTTCAGATGATAAACACTTTCAGCAAAGTAGCACAAAATCAACTCATAAAAATCTGTAGCCCTCTTATATACAAATGTACTGAGAAAAAAGAAATCAGAGAAACAAAACCTTTCACAATTGCCTCAAATAATATAAAATACCATGCAGTAACTGTAACCAAGGACTTGTATGATAAAAGATTTAAGACACTGAAGAAAGAAACTGAAGAAGATGGAAAGATCTCCCAAGCTAATGGATCTGTAGGATGAATGTAGTAAAATTATTTATCCTACCAAACCAATCTACAGATTTAGTGTGCATCAAAATTCCAACACAGTTCTTCACAGACTTTGAAAGTTCTGCTTGATATAAAAATACAAAAACCCAGGAGATCTAAAACAACTTTGAATAATAAAAGTTAGAGGTATCATCATCATCCCTGATTTCAAGTTGTACTATTGTGCTTTAGTAATAAAAACAGCAGTGCAATGGCACAAAAACAAACATGTTGAACAATGAAATAAAATTGAAGACTCAGAAATAAATACACATGCCTGTGGACACCTGTGTTAAAGCAGTCACTGTGGATAAAGCAGCCACAAAGACTCACTGGAAAAGAGCAGCATCTTCAACAAATGGTGCTGGTCAAATTGGAAGGCGGCATGAAGAAGAATTCAAATAGATTCGTAATTTCACCCTGCACTAAACTCAACTCCAGATGGATCAGAGACCTCAACATAGACCCAGATGCACTGAACCTGATAGAAGAGGAACCTGATAGAAGAGAAGTGGTCAATAGCCTTGAACTCATTGGCAGGAGAAGACTTTCTGAAGAGAACACTGTTAGGATGGGCATCAACACCATTATATGGACATTAATAAATGGACCTCATGAAACTGAAAAGCGTCTTCATTAAGGACATCATCATTTAGACAGAGTGGCAACCTACAAAATGAAATAATTTTTTTTTTTTTTTTTTTTACTAATTCCACTTTGATAGAGGGCTAATATTGAGAATACATCAGGAATTTTAGAATTGTATATCAAGAAACAAAGAAACCAGCTTTTTAAAAAAAATCGGGTACAAATCTAAACAGCAAATTCTCAAAAGAGGAAACTCAAGTAAATTTAAACAAAATACTGAAAAAAATGTTCAACATCCTTAGCCATCAGAGAAATGCAAACTAAAGCTACTTTGAGATTTCATCTTAAACTCGTCAGAATGGTTAAGTTCAATAAAACAAGTGGCCAAAACGTAGAGCAAGGGGAACACTTGTTCATTGCTAGTTCGTCAGGAATATAGCAATCACTAGCCCTCAAGATCTAGCTATACTACTCTTGGGCACACACCCAATAGTCACTTCATCCCACCACAGAGACACTTGCTCAACCATGTCTATTATTGCTCTGTTCATAAGAGGTAGAAATTGGAAACAACCTGGATGTCCCAGAACAGAAGAATGAGTAATGAAAATGTGGTGCATGTATGCAATGGAGTATTATTCAGCCACTAAAAAATGAAACCATGAAAGTGTCTTCCTGAATGAGGTAAGCCAAACCTAGAAAGACAAATGTGTTATGCATTTACTTATATGTGGAGATTAGCTGTTAAGTCAATGATAACCAAGCTATAATCTGTTGAACCACTCAGGGTGGGTGTAGAATAAGGGGCTGGTCAGGGGCAAATATATCTCCTTAGGTAAGAGTAATAGAATATATAGATATGGATGAATGAGAATGGACTAGGAAAAGAATCAAATAGAGATGGGGAGGAAAGAGGGGGTTAGGAAAGGAAAATGAGAAGAGACAGCCTAAAGGTTATTTGAGGAATGATATGAAACTCTGGAAATCTAGTACAATAGAAGCTTCTTAAAATATATGCATATATGAACACTATCTCAGTCAATAGCCAAATCATGAAAGACAAAGCCCCAGATGGCCATCAGTTGTCACCAAATGAAATTTCCAGTCCTGGGATTGAGTTATATCTAATGGAGTTGTTGGCCAAAGGGGTCCCATAGGAACTCCCAAATAACCCAGACTGTTGCCAAGACTATAGGTTGTTCTCCACAATCTGACAGCAAGACCCTATTGCTGAAGACAACACCCACACAGCTTACTGAACATCAAGTGGTTGAGCTGGTCGATACGAAGAAACTTCAGACATAGATTGTAACATCTTTGGTAGAGGAAGGTACTCTGTATGCTACAAAAAGAAATATGAATACCATATCAGCCATAAACTCCATTATCTACAATGGTGCTCTGTCTACAAGATATGCTAGTGCAATGGTGGCACAAAGCTTGTGAGAGTGACTAACCAATATCTGATTTGACTTAAAGCCCACTCCACTAGATGCAACTTATCTTAGGTAGGGTTTCCATTGTTGTAAAGAGACACCATGACCAAGGCAATATAAGGACAACATTTAACTGGAGCTGACTTACAGGTTCAGAGGTTTAGTCTATTATCATCATGATGGGAAACATGGCAGTGTCCAGGCAGCCATGGTGCTGGCGAAGCTGAGAGTTCTACATCTTCATCCAAAGAAAGCCAGGAGCAGACTGGCATCAAGCAGCTAGGACAAGGGTCTCAAAGTCCACTCCCATAGTGACACACTTTCTTCAACAAGGCCATACCTCCTAATAGTGCCACTCCCTGGGTCAAAGATATTTGAGCCACCACAAAACCCATACATGACAGTGGTTGAGTAAACAAGATCCTGAGAATACATACCCTAGGAACCTAGGATAAAATCAAATACTACTAATGGAATTCTGCTACACTCATCAATTAGCACCTTGTTCAGCCATCCTCAGAGAATTTTACTTCTACAGATGGCAACGAATGAAGAGACCTGCCGCCAGACATTATACTGAGAGACCTTGGGACACGCAGAGCTAATAAGATGTCTCCATCAATTCCCTCCAAGAAGCAAAAAGTGTAAGAGCCAGAGGGATGGACAACAAGGAAACAAGACTTTCTAAGTCATCAGCATGACAGACACACACATGAATAGACAGAGACTAAGGCAGCATGCACAGGGTCCTCATGGTTCTACAACATATAGGGCCCTAGAGCTGAAAGGGGAAGTGGACACAGGCCCCGATCCCTAACCAAGAAGCAATCTCCTATTGACAACCACTTGCCAATGAAAATTTAGCTTCCTTTAAAGGAGTCTCATGGGGTTGGGGGTGGAAACAAACTACTCAAGTACAGGCACCATGCTCAGCAGTGGATGGCCAACAGAAAATGAATTCAACAGCATCTGTGATGGTTTCTTGTCTCAAAATGTTGTGTCAGAGCTTTTATTTTTTTAAAAAAATCTTATTATTTTAATTTATTTATATATATTTTATTATCTCTTTTATGTATATTGTAGCTTCCTATTTAGTGGTTTTTGTTTTGTTTTTTTTCAGATTCCTGAGTGTGTAAGCAAGTGAGTCTCTGTTTCTTGTGCTTTCTTTTGTTTGGCCTGATTCGGATGTGCTAATTTTTTATTTATATTATTATATTTATTTTATTGTCTCCTAGATGCCTGTTTTCTTTATTTTAAACTTTTTATTGTTTTTTTGTGAATTTCACATCAGACACCCCAGTCCCAATCATCCCCAACTCCCCTTCTACCCACCCTTATCCTTTGCAACACTGCCTGCAACAGAGAAAATCAAATCTTGTTGTTAAAGCTGTAGTGTGTCACAGTGTGTCCCAAAGTATTCCATTTTGTCCATACATCTTTTCTTGCAAATATTTGTTGCAAAAACTCATGGGTCTGGTATGAGGCCTCTGGCTTCTGCTACACTATCAATACTGGAGCCTCACTGGGACTCCTCAAATATCCTGTTGTTACCCTGTGTCATGGAGATCCTGTAGTTTTGGATCTGTAGAACTGGCCCCTTTATGCACTCCAGCACTTCATAGACAGTGTAGATGTTGAGGTGGCCAATTCAAGGTCCTGGATCTCAACCTGAGAGGTATCCGATCTGGTCAAGTTCACCAGCTCTCCTCTTCTCACACACTTTCAGACGGTTCACCAGCAACTGCCAAGTCCAGGGCCAGCTCTACTGTGCTGCTCTGCTGAGAAAGCCTCTTTTCTGAGGACAAAAAGAGGGTGGATCTGGCTGGGAGGAGTAGAATGAGAGGAAACCAGAATTTATTATGTAAAATACCTATTTTCAATAAAAAGGAGGAAAGGGTATTCTAAACGGAAGAGACTGAGCAGAGGTGACTTAATAGCCAGGAAGGGAACAGGAGAATTTTACTAAGTAACTTCAGCCTCAGTGGAAGCTGGTTTGGCACAGCACAAACTCTGTGAAAGTAGTGAGGTGTGGTGAGATACTGGGTGTAGTTTAAATACAGAACTGGCAGGTGAACTGACTGGAGCTGTTCATGACGGATTTCAACACAAGGAGTGGTTGCTGAGATATTTGTTCTGGGTACAAGATCTACATCCGAAACCTCCCAGTAGTAGGGTCTTGGACCTTGCTGTTATACTCAGCTTACAGGAGACGTTCTCTCTGTGAGTTCCCTTCATCCCATGACATGTATTCAAGATCAAAGCAAACATCATGGTTCACCTTAGAGATCCTTTCCAGTACATATGTATTCCATTAGGCTTTGAGGAATTTCCCAGAAGTCTTATGCAGGCCTGCATAGTGCCCTGGGAAGAAAAGTCAAATTGTTTTAGCAGCCACCGTCTATTGACTGACTGGCAATTCCTATAGCTTCCTCTCCAGCTCCATCCCTCCCCACACCCACACAATAACTGCACTGGTGAAATACACTAATAGCCAAAGCTTCCAACTTAACATGTCTCAAATATATGTTTTATAATGTAGAAGGATAAAGAAATTTGGTGATGGAAAAACACAGAAGCTAAAAATTAGACTTCATAAAAACCCCCATCCATATGACCCTCGTGCCTCACTGGACAACGACAGGAGGACCGGAGCCTTTACACGGTCCCCTTCAATTATTGGAGGTCAGGTCTCTATCCCCGCCTTTGCAAGAATAGAATCGCCACAGCCCTTCTATACTTAGAGAAGGGAGGAGATTAGGAGCAGCCCTACATATACACTAAAGGCTTAAAATCAGCCATAGGCCTAAAGTCAACAATAGTCCTGACATACATACATGCTAACACAAAGTCTTGGGTCTCTGTGGAAAACACTGAAACAGATGGCTATAAGCTATGTAAACAGGCAGCTTTTGTGGAAATTTACCAGCCTGAGTAGTCATAGATCTTGTAAATAGGTAGCCTCGATGTACAGTACCAACTTAGATAAGGACAAGTGAATCATAGGCAGAGTCATAGTGACCTGTCCCCTCAACCTTCACCCAGCCAATACCCTGTTCTGAAAGATATCTGTACTCCCCTGAACACCTACGCTCTGTGTCATCTCCTACCCCATGTCCTGCCTTTTTGTGTTTATAACCCCTGTGTGAATAAGTAAAAATTACAATTGATTTAAAAAAAAAAAAAAAAAGAACAACAACAACAAAAGAAGTCTGAAAACAAAAACATATGCTACACAGCTGGGGATGGGGAAATTAGAGGGAAGAGCTTTCACTTTGGTTGGGAGAACACTTTGGCCACTTCTTTGACTTAACCATTCTAAAGCCTTGGTTTTTATTCTCTGAACTTATTATCTTCAAGGTATATATGCACTGGTGAAAGATGATACATATACTCTTTCATCCATCAATTAAAAATATCAATGTCTGACTAAAAAAAAAAAAAAAAAAAAAAAATCCAACCGTCATGTCTTTGTTGTTGTTGTTTTGCCTTTGTCTCTCAGTGTAAAAGAACTATTGCTTTGTGTTTTTTAAATCACTTCCTGAACAGGGTTAGGGAAAAAGAGAATTTGGAGGAGCAGAGGCAAAAGGCAGTTTTTAAGTAGACAAGTTATTTCCTAGAGCATAATTAGGATTCGAGCAGCATGGTGCTGATTTTTCTTCCTTCACTCTATGGTTGCGGAATAATGAGAATTAACAGCATTTTGACTGAGACCAAATATAAAGTGATTCGGGCTTAGTACCTTATAAAATCAGGCTAATTTGCATTCCTGTGATAAACAGATCCTCCAAGGCCTGTAAATGAAAACTCAGATATGATCCTGGGCAATTCTGTTCACTTTAAGTCCTATTTGCTCTTTTATAAAGGTAAGCTCTTCACGGGAGGGTGATTATTCGGTCTCCAAACAACCCTTTAGTTTACTCTGAGATTCTGAAACTGGTGAGCCTATGCAGAGAGCCACAGAATTCTGCTCTCATGCTGGATTTGGCATGCAGGATGCCTTTCTCCCCAAGCCAACATGGCACCAATATAAAGTAATTTGGCTGGATTGATTTCCTCAGGAATTGGGCCGTAATGTATTTTAGTACCTTCGCACCCTGTGTGGAGCTGCAGACTGTCCCAGTAGGCCTAATGGTTATTGCCTTTGCAGATGACCTCTCCCCCGCCTTTCTTTACTTTGTCACTTAATCTTCTGTAAAACGAGTCAGTAGTTAGCGTGAGGCTGCAGTGAGTTAGGATGAGGTACCAATGTTCGGATCATTATGCACTTGTCTCATAAAGACAGTTAAATCGACTCTTAGACCTGTGCTCGGCTTCTGCGGGTCTGTCATTCTGAAGAATGGCAAGTCTTACATCAAGATCAATCAACATAATGATTTTCCACCTCAGTGAGTCTATAATAATGATTTCAGAAGAAAAATTTTAAAAAGTGAGACCTTCTCATAGAAACCCAATAAAGCACTAATTGGCAAATGCACAAAACAAATAGATTTGGAGTGTGGTCAGTCAGTTGCCAGTAAAAATCTACTTGGTATTATGCAATCATTGTTTGCTGTAGATCTTATTCATTCATTCATTCATTCATTCATTCATTCATCCATCCATGTTTAGAGGTTAATTACAGTCATGTGAAACATAAGTATTCCTGAGTAATATGCTAGGTTACTATCTAGTATTTTGATCATGGTAGGTTATATTATTCAAAAATATTAAATGATGGGTTTAGTGTATGACTTTCTTGGAACATGCCGTGTCCTGAGTATAAATTTTACCCTTTAATTTTGAGCTCAATTATCTATCCTGCTTTGTTAAGAAATATTAAGAGAATCAAAGTGTAATTGCACGATTTTCCTGATCTCCTACCTTTCTGCCATTGCTACATTGTATGTTTTAGATGTAAAGCTTTCCAAACGGTCTACGTGTTAATAAGTTGAGCCCACATCTGACATTATTGAGAAGCGATAGAAAATTTAAAAATTTAGAAGTGCTCAGTGATAAAGCACTTGCCTAGCATATGTAAAATCCTAGCTCAATCCCCTGGGCTGAAAAGGGAATAGCACAAAATAAAGAGATAGGATATTGTGAGAGACAAACTTGTAGGACAGTAGGAAAAGGTCCCTTTCGCTGACCTGTATACATATGAGAATATATTGTTTAAGTCAGCAAGTGTCTAGAAGGGTTATTATTATGTAGTTACAGCTAAGAAGAGCAATGAGTGCTCCGTGAATAAATATACTATGTGCTCACTGTCTCATTTAGTTCTTATTTCAAGCTCCCAGACTAGATATTAGTATTCATATTTTTGGGAAAAATAGCATCAGCTCTGTGATCTGAACTTTCAAATCTTTTATGGCTCCAGAGTCAGGGCATAGCAAGTGTATTTAAACTAAAAGTTATTCATTAAATTTAGCTGGGTGTAGTGGGCCCCCTCTCTTTAATCCTACCTCTCCTGAGGCAGAGTCTGGTGGATCTCTGTGAGTTTGAGGGTAGCCTGATCTATATATTGAATTCCAGTACACCTACAGTTACATAATAAAACTGTGTATCAAATAAAAAGGTTATTCACTAAGATTAACAACTTGTTCGGAAGTCAGTGTTTATAGGTTTCATGACTGGTCTCCTTCCATCATTTGTATTAAGAAAAGTCTACCTAACAACATTAAGGCCCCCTGTCTGTTATTTCTTCTCATTTTCTCCTTTGTTTCTTTAGAGTGTTACTGGGTTGGAAATGTTTTATTCCTTCCTCTCTATGCTCCCATGTCAGGAAGAGAGAGCATGTCCATGTAGTTGACTTATTTAAGCACATAGTGACTAGCATGAAGTATGTGCTCAGTACATATCTGCAGAATGGGTACATCAGCAGAGCAGTGATTGGGTGGAGATATGGGAGGCTGGCAGTATATTTTTGGACAAATATACACTATAAAACCACATTACTGCATGACATGGCTATTTTTAATTTGAAATGTATGGGTATTATTTTTAAAGGTTTGATAAAAGAAGGAAAGGGAAAGCCTCTCAGTAACGGATGGGAGGGGATCAAACAAGACCTCCCATGAGCTGTCTTCTCTTCTTCAGCTGCTACCTTCATATTAGATCCCAAGGAACTGTGTGCAAGAAAGTCACACAGCAGACTAGAGTGACAATGATGGTCTCCAGTGATTTCTATGAGGGAGGGAAAAATACAAACTGTGAACACAAACTTGTCTTATTTCTACCCAGTTTCTAGCAGACTACCACCCATGGAATATACAAAAATGCATCGTTTGGTTTTATGGCTTTCTACCCAGCATTTACTATGGTCAAAGGACTCACTAAGGATAGCTAGAGAGATGGCTCTGTAGTTAAGAGTATTTCCTAGTTTTACAGAGGCCCTGGGTTCAATTTTCAGCACCCACATGGCACCTCACAAACATCTGTTACTACAGTTCCAAGGGATCTGATGTCCTCTCTGATCTCCACAAGAACCAAACATATACATGATTTTGTATATATGTATATGTATGTGTATGTGTTTGTGTATGATGTATGTGTATGTATGTGTATGTATGTATATGTATATATATGTATATATGTGTGTGTATGTATGCATGTGTATGCATATGTATATGATCTCAGGGTTCCTTTCCAATATATCTAACAGATATACATATATGTATATTTGTATCTCTATCTATCTATCTATACATACATGTACATGAATATAAGAAAGCCAAACACTGAAACACATACAATAAAATGGACTCAGTGAACAATCGAAAAAGTATAACCATGGTCCCAGGCTCATGAAATTCATGTTCTACCATGTTCCCCACCATTCAGAGGCAGCTAGCTTACCAAGTAGAATGGTCCTTTGAAGACTCAGGCGTAGTACCAAACAGACATGAATAGCTTGCAGGGTAGGAAAAGGTTCTCTAGGAATATGCATTCGTTCTTAATCAGTATCTAACATTAATTATTCTTTTTCTGAATTTATGGGTCCAGGATTCAAATAGTGGTATTGGGACAGAATCACTCATCATACTAGTCATAATGGCAGTCCAGTTGTCTACTATTAAAGTTTCGGCTTCTTATGTCAGCAACCTTATGCTTTGATAATGACATGTCTTCATTCCAGAGGTAAGACTACTTCCAACAGTAGGTGTGACAATTTTCCATTTAACTAGAAGTGAAAACTGATGTTCAGTGATTGTGCATTTCTCGTGCTTCAGAGTCAACAACCAAAGGAAGTAAATTACCACGTGGGCTGCAGCAATTGATCTAAACTACTCAGAGAAGACTGAAATTCTCAGCCTTGGGACAAGAAAAGTTAAGGTCTAAATCAGAAAATATTCTTTAGAGTTTGGATCTTGACAAGGTGTAAAATGGATAGATAGGAAAATGCAAAAGTGAGGCAGGGCTGGAGTATAATGGCCCAGCGTTTTCAAAAAGGAAGGCCAGTCTCATCCTGCTAAGCAAAACACCCAAGGCTAAGTTTCCTGATGAAGACAAGAATGGAAAATAGCTGCATACAAATAGTAGCTATGATCAGGTGACCATTTGAGGAGAGAGAACTGTAACACTCATATTTGTTTCTTGTTTAGTTATATGAATCAATAAATATAATGCAGATTCTAAAGCATTCACTTATGTCTCTTCTCTTATTCCATGATCATGACATATAGGATTTATTGACTTTGTACCATAATACTCAATTATTATTTATTTTATAATGCATTTCTGAGATTTTTCACTGCATTTCTGGTCTCCAGCTGTGAGACTCAAACTGAATCACATCATTAGCTTTTCTGGTTCCTCAGCTTCAGGGGGCATATCAGGGGGTTCTGAATTTGCTTCCATAACTACTTGAGTCAATATGAATTTCATCTTATGTATCTCTGTTACCGGTGTCTATAGGTTCTGCCTATCTGGATAACCCTCATGAATACAGCAGGATTTAGAGATGTAAAGTGTAGAGTTGTAAGGGTGAAAAGGAAAAACTGAAATGAGTTTTTGAAAACATGTAGGAAATAAAGGTTGCAGAGCAGGAGATGGGAGGTGGAGAAAGGAAAACTAAAACACAGTTATTTGAAAAGGAGAGTAAAGGGCCTGCATAGGTTCTTTCAGATTATCATAGTCCTCCTTTTTTACTGTTGCTTCAATTCATTCTACTAGAATTGCTTTTTTAACACATTCATTTTCTTAAAGTCAAGTTCTGTATGTGTTGAAATACATACCCCAAATATATACATAGAAAGGTCTTTTGTTATTAGGTTTAGGAACAGATGGATGAGGTGGGTTTTGCTCATCTTTTCTTCATTATTTTCTGATATTTATGATCACCCTGTATTCTGTTTGCCTCCAACTTAATTGTCATCATCAGGATGATGAAAAGTTTTCATACCACAGATGTTGACAACAACCAAATTCGGTGCTTTGAAACTCCAGTCTGTAGATAAATGAATGTTTGAAAACTCAGAACAGAGATTGTATTTATAGATGAAACAGTTTATCTGACGTTCTGGAGTTCAGGCTGAGTATATCTGACATAAGGAATGGCTTCCATCCTGATTCTAACAAGAATATTAATTGTTCTTCTCTTGCCTTGCATCTGGTGCCACGGCACAAACCTTGCTCCTTTAATTAGATTTCAGAAGATTGAGCAAAGGTCTACTCCTGATCTGAATTGTTTCCCTTGGTGACATTATTAAGTTTCATTTCAGCAGCCTGGAGGTGAATCCCACTAACCAATCAGCAAGTTCATACAGCCTCCCTACCGTGCAGGTGGTTTTGTGTTAGGAGAGCTCTAGGAGTTCATAATTGAATCGAGAGGCAAAATCTGCACATATCTAATAGTAAAAGAATAATGAGGGCCACACCAAGGGAAACCATCTTCTGATACAATAGAAAGTCAGAGAAAGGAAAAGTCAGTGTAGGCTAAATAGCCACAGAATTTTAAAAATTTATTGTTATCAATTGCAATCATTATTACAACAATGGCTAGCATTTTTGCATATTATGTATTCACCACACACCAAGTGGTGTGCAAAACATTTTCTGAGACTTCTCTGATTTAATAACCTATTATTATTCCTACTTATATAGAGAAAACAATGCAGTCTTATTACCCCCACTCCCACCCCTATATTTTAAATGGAGGTGTTTAACCTGGTTAGGTAATTCATCCATACCCATTAGAACTATGAAAAAGCCAGAATACATAATTTAATGTAAGACTTTCTAACCCAAAACCACTATACTCATTACCAAGATATAGGAAGATACTTCCTAATGTTTGCAGAACAGGTAGCACCTCTCCCTAAAACATATGGGGATTCCAATAGATAGAACAGTGAAGGCCTTTCAGTAGAAGTTTGTGTTTGCACCTGACAGATTAGGAGATAATATGTATGAGACATAGCAGAGAAGAGCATGTGCAAATCAGTACATTTGTGCCTTAATGGTTGGGAAAGATCTGGGTAGGTCTATTTTGCACAGCTGTACTGTAAGTCTGCACAGAGCAGTTTGAAGGAAGAGACTGCTTTCAGATATGGGGCAGGAGGTTTTATTTAAGAAATGACGGTCATCTTAGATATCAAAACTTTATATCAAATTAGGAGGGCAAGAACCTGAGGACCAATTGAGTCAGAGTAATGCAATAAGAATGGGCAGTTTTTCTGTTGGGTTTGGCATGCTGGTTGGTATCAATCTTGTTCAGCTTACATTTGGACAATTATATTGGTGAGACATTAGGGGTGTAGATTCTGATAAAATTTCATAGCAAACTCCCTGATTTGTTTTTATTATAATTTTTCTCCCTCTTCTGCAGTGTTCTTTGGCTTAGGTGGAAGAATATTTTGGGATATATCTATTGGACTCCACTGGACTCCACAACTCTATATATTGATTCGCTCTGGTTTTCTGTAGTTGTTTTCATCTTCCCAGGGAAGAGCACACCAACTGGTTGTTCAGTGCCAAACAGTAAACCTGGAAAAACATACATATATGTAGCATCATTTAGACTGAGAGTTTGAAGGGCTATACGGGAGTGTTTGGAGGGAGGAAAGTAAGGAGAAAGTATTGTAATTACTTTTTTAAAAAGGCAGAGGAGATCATCTTGCTTTTATCCATTTTCAGTAACATCCTTGAACATCTAGTTATTAGTTTTGTTTGCATTGCTTTGACAAAATGTCTGTAAGAAACAACTTAAAGGAGGTAAGATTTACTTTGAGTCATGGTTTTAGACTGCTTAAGTCCAGCATAACAGAGAAGAATTGGTCAAGTTTCTCAATATGCTTTATGACAGAAGCTGCTGGCATGACAGCTAACTAGGATTCAAAATGATCTAACCAGGGTCCAGGTATAATCTTCAAGACTGGGACCTTCATACCTTATTCACCCCAGACAGTTATGATGATTCCTGGGTCTTGGGATCTTCCAAATCAACTCTACCTGCTAGGGGAACAAATATTTGAAGCATGAGTCTATTGGTAACATTTCATGTTCAAACCACAGTAACCTACTAGATTCAATAACAGGAACTGTGGAGTTGCAAAGAAAAATTCTGGATTCATTCCCTCAAGAAGTCTTCAGGCAAGTCAGGGGACATAATCACAGGTAGTTAGAATGCATGAGGATTGGGGCTGGAGAGATGGCTCAGTGGTTAAGAATATGTCTTGTTCTTGCAGAGGACCTGAGTTCAATTCCCAGCACACACATCAGACAGCCTAAAACTCTAGCTCCCATGGCATTCCCTAACCTCAGGTACACACACATACACAGATATAAATAATATGTATATGTAAATAAATAATGTTAATACGATTTTGTTTAAAAGTGTATGAAAATTAAGAAAAGGTGAAGGAATAGTTCTTTGAGAAAACACATACCACAAGAAAACTGAAAACTGAAGGTTATAATTCATTTATTTATTTTTTACATTCATTGATATTCTGCCTGCATGTATGTCTGTTTAAGGATGTCCAGTTCGCTGGTGCTGGAATAACAGATACTTGTGAGCTGTTGTGTGGGTGCTGGGCATTGAACCTCAACACTCTGGAAAAGAAGCCAGTATGCCAGTGATCTCAATTGCTGAACCTTCGCTAACCTCCCAAAAGTGATAATTTTCAAATTTATATTACATATTGTATTAAACCATTCACTATAAACTAGGAGGGAGAAAATGGTAGGAAAATAGATGTCTCTAAGAAATGAATATAGATGGATATAAGATTAAAGATGAAATAATTCTTACATAAGCCAACAAATTAAGACTGTAGAATTAATAATGACCAGACACAAAAGGGAAGTGAAATTCTGATCATTTCAGGTAATTGAATGTTGCATTTGTATTAAAAGCAAGATAACTATAAAGATCTAAAGAAGATCCACAGCTATTGATACTAAAGGAATAACAGGAGTCATGATATTAAATGCTAGAGAAGAAACTAAGGAAAGACATACAAAGATTTGCTGGCCATCAGCCAGAGGTGATTGGCAATAGAAGGTTAATGAAGAGGAAGAGAGGACAGAGATAACTGAACATGAAAAATTGGGGAAGGGAAGAGAAGGCAGGGAAGAGTAACTTCAGAAAGTTCAGCTAGAAGCCATGGCCAACATGGAGTTGGTAGGCTGCTGAAGGAAAAACAAAACATTTAGAATATGAAACTACAAATGTTGGTACTAGGTAGGGGTGAAAATAAGTAAGATGCTGAGGAAAACACCTAGATTTTACCTGTGTGAGTTCTGGGTTTATTTTCTCTGGAAGAACTTCGTTCTGAAGACATCATTATGCATATTTACAGTGTTCAAGAAGGCAGCCTTCTTGATTGTCTACCAATATGAAATTGGCATTCTGAGTTCAGCATAAGTGGCAGAACCACAGCAAAACAATCTCAAAGTATTTTCATTCTCACCATGAAATACTCTGTTGATGTTGAACCACATACCACATGAGGCCAAATTCTGCTAATAAATATCACTAGTCAGCAAATGTCCTCATCAGGAGGAAAAACCATAGTGTGAGTAGTTCTAGGTAGTAGACAGAGGCAGCATACTAAAAGCATTTCTACCATGATCTCATCTAAGAAGCATTTAATGAATACCTGGTAGAGTAAAGGTCTTCTGCTAAATAACACAGTAGAAATTTGAAGGCATGATCCATGGTACCTCTAAAGATTAATAAACTATATGAAATCAGCATACTTGTTTCTCAGTTTATAATAAATGATAATAAGCATATGCAGGTATATTGTGGTTCTCAATAAAGAGTAAATATAACCAGTAATAAAAGAATGCAGGTGTGTTTGTTCTGTGCTTTATAATTTATCTCATCCCTCATACAATAGAAGTAGAACAGGGCAAAAGCCAGGATAAGCAAAGGAGATGGTGCTTGCTTATGCAGCCTAGACACTAGATTATTATGTTTTGCACTCCAGTGCATCTACGAACAGAAATTCCAGTAACAGTAACCTTTCTCCACACTAAAGAAAGGAGCTTTAACAAGCAAAGTAAGCATGAAATAGGGTGTGCTTACAGAGCTTGGGAAATGAGCAGTCAAATTTTCATTTGAGCTGAAAATTTTCATTTCCTATAAGAAATTGGAAATTGCAAAAAAAAAAAAAAAAAAAATGGCAATAGCAGAATGGGTTTCTTTGATGCCAATAAGACCAGAATGTGTGTTTTAACTTGGAAAGACATGTATCTTACAATTCGGCGCATTGAGAATTTACGAAAAGCATTTTTACTGTGATAGTAACAATAACCGTGGAGTGTTAGGCAACAAAATCCTAAGTTTTAAACATACATAAAAGCTTTCCAATTTCACCAATCAATATATATTTATTTAAACTACATATATATTATTATATATATTTACATTACGTACATAGAAAGAACACATCACTAGTCAATAGAGAAACACAAATTTAAGCTATATTTAGATACTAATACAAATATACCAGAAAGATTAAACTTTTAAACTTTTAGTCACTGATAGTGCCAACTTTTCATAATAATGGAGCAAATTGGGGCTTACACACCACTAACAGACATACAAAATGACCAGATTACACAGGAAATACTGCAGTAACATTTTTACAAGGTGCTTTCCAAATGCTTAAAATTCCTGTTCTTAAATGTTCGCTCAAAACTGAAGAGGACATAAGTTCACAGAAGACATACTGCAAATGTCCTTAGCAGTTTATATGTAGGAGTGAGCTGGCAACAGTCCTCATGCTCATCACTTATGACTACATAAACAAATTGTTATCTACCCACAAATGCAATATTTTCAGTGATAAAAAGGCAAGAAATGTTGGTCAAACATCCAGTATAGCTCAATCTCACAAACAATATATTAAGTGCAAGAGGCATACTATGTAAGTCCAGTTTACATAATGTTCTATAAGGACAAAATTATACACAGAGGAACAAAATCCTCTAGAGGTGAGAGGTACGTGGGGATGACTAGAATGTTGGACAAATTTATCTGTGTGGTCAGTCTAAATAGCAAAACCTCTGGTGGTCACCCACGCAAGAAATCCATGATCTTACCAGGAGACAAAAAGAAAAAGGAAAACATGTGGTGGGTACTAGTAGGGCAGTGATAGCTCAGGCCTTCTGACAGAGTCTGTCTCAGGGGCTGTCCTTGTTTTGAATCAAAAGCTATTAGATGAGTATGCCTCTTCAACATGTCATTATCCACTCTGAATGACCCTTTAGGAGATACGAGTTTTCCCTAATCATCCACATCTCTACTAATTAAAGATGCTTTCCCAGCAGGAGCTTTGAATGTTTTCTATATCAAGATGTTTCACCTAGGGAATCATAACAACCACATTCACTGAGAGTGTATCAGATACCAGGGTGGTCTGAAGAAGATTTTCTTTTCATTGTATTCTGCATTGGAAGCTTATAGTCTCTGAATCTAAAACTTACCAGTAAATACATTCCGGAACATGATTGAAGTGTAGTAAGCAATTAATTAATTCAGTACAAATAAACATGATATTTCTGTTTGAAAAATCATATGACATTAAACTTAAATAAGTCAGGTGTTATCCTAGACACTGTAACTCATTGAATTATTATAAGGTATGTGTAAACTAAGAGCTTCTGTTATTGTCAATCTTAATAAGAAGGGTAAGTAACTTGCCTGAGGTCACATAGGTAAGTACAGACCCTAGGATGTCAACATGAGAAGTTTTAAGGACCGTTACTTTCCGCTATGACATTAGAGATGTACATCTGTGGTACTCTTTACTTATGAACAGGGAGTCATGTTGTGAATACTTACTGTGGGCAATGACCAAAGCTGGAAACCACGGTTGAAGAAAACAGAGAAGGGACTCCAAAGGACAAAGGAAGCTTGACATATGGTGTGCTATAGAGCTTGGGAAGTGAGTATCGAGGCAGAAATGGCAGAAGAAGCAGATTCTCCACATTATGTTCAAGAAAGAGCACGTGCAAAGTGAACAGTAAGGACAAGAACTGGATGGAGTAATGAAAAGGACATGAACACCGTTCTGGGTCATTTAGGTTTAAGGTAGAGTAAGAGCAAATAACATCATTTTGACTTAAAAGTTACTTGACTAGAATTATGACTTAGCTTCACTGAATTGATCAGTGTATTATATACATGAATTGAATTATTGCATTGTACTCTGTAAGTTTATGTAGTTAAAATAGCAGTGAATAAGTGTTTTTAAAAGGACCATTTCTCACATCATAGTATTTGCCAATGAAGATATCTTTTGCCTTTAAAATATGTCTTATTTTGTCCTCTCAGTGAGTATACAAAGGCCCTTTTATCCAAATCATTAAGAAACCACAGGTCCCTCCATCCTTCCCTTGAGAGTTGAGGGGTTAATTGACTCCATTGGCTCATTTCCTACTTCTCCTTCACTGAAGCTGCCGAGGTTAGTCAGCTATCTTTATACATAACGAATCTCATACAGAAAGCCCCTCATGACCTCCATGCGGGCATGTAATGACCAGTTCTCTTGGAATTCACTCTATCCTTGACCCCGTTCTATCACGATTCTTTCTGACAGACCTACACCCATTCTCTTTTACCTTCCATGTGTCACTTCAAGGCCCATGATAACTGGACTTGTCCTGTAGGTGGTAGCCTGCAGCATTAGGTATGGGTTAGAAACATAACCTGAAGAAGCAAGCTTGACCAGGAAATGCATACCAAAGAGGAAGAAAGGAGAACTTTAAGGTGGCTAAATTTAGGACTTTTAAACTCAATAAGGTAGATTTAAGCTGGATTAAATCACAAAGTAAAACTGTAGCATTAAAAAAAAATGCATCAGGATGCTATAGGTTGACTGAACAGAGCCAGTGGATAGGACGGAGGATCTAGGTATGTCTTCTTGGACTAGAACAAGATGTTGCACATGGACGATGATTTAAACAAATTTTCTGCACTTGTAATATTTCACCAAGTCTTGTTGGTGGCCCATGTGAGATTAATAGTGAGTTTTCTTTGGGAAATAGACTTACTAATAACTCCGATAATGACTATACTCTGTCACTCAATACAAAAAAATATTTTAAGATGTTCACATAATTCTACTCTAAAATATAGGAAGCTCAAATTTTTGCTGCAAGCAGAGTGTACCACCAGCTGAACAATTTATTTGTACTCTGTCCCTGTTTCTACCACTAACTAAAACTGTACAGTTCTTGGCAAATGAATTTTAAGGATACCTCACTATTATTTTGTTTTCCTTCAAATACTATTGCTCTATTCTCCATTTGGGGCAAAAAAGGGTTTCCTTCTCCTAACACATGTTTGCCTATTTATGTGTGTGTGTGTATGATTAAAGATATATATGTATATATATACACATATTCTCATAATAGCTCCCAGTTCTGTGACTCTTGGAAGACTTTCTATATGATTGACATTCTGTTATATTATCTGATAGAGAACAAAATATCTTGAATTTCACCAATTGTTTGTTTCCATTAGTTTTTTTCTTACTCTGTGGAGAACAATGGACTATAATAATTAGAAAGCAAGCCAATATCAAGTCAGTCCTTTGCTGTCCATTGCTAGGGTTAAGTTGTGTGGAGGTTACACATTATTATTCTAATCCTATAATGAACATTAATCTAGCAGTTTATTTAAATACTTCTGAATATTCATTAAAGTTCTTAGTTTGGTTTATGCCAACGGATAAAATCTTTGCTTTCAAAGAGCTGAATTTCCTGATAGAGGTAAAAAAAAAAAATGCAGCAGGATGCCATAGGGTGGCTGAACAGAGCCAGTGGATAAGATGGAGGAGCTAGGTAGGTCTTCATGGATTAGCTCAAGGTTTTGCACATGTATGATGATTTAAACAAATTTTCTGCACTTGTAATATTTCGCCAAGTCTTGTTGGTGGCCCATGTGAGATTAATAGTGAGTTTTCTTTGGAAAATAGACTTACTAATAACTCTGATAATGACTATACTTTATCATACCAATAAGTGATGTTCAAGAAATATTATTATAAAGGGGGTTGGGGAGATAAGCTCACTTGATAAAATGCCCACTATGAAAACATGAGGATAATTTGTGTGGGTTAGAGCCAACTCACTCAGGTGTGTTGGCAGTATTAACCAAAGAATCGACAGTTAGGAAGAGCAGGAGGTTATCTACAGAGCTTGCAATAGATAGTAGGAAGTTGCTTATAGAATGAAGCATTATGGACCCTTATGGTGACATATATGATCACTGGGTAGCCAAGAATTAGTAAACTAGGGGAAGATGATGATGATGAAGAAGGAAGAGGAGGAGGAGGAGAAGGAGGAGGAGGAGGAGGAGGAGAATAGTGTTTCCTCAGAGCATTCTGTCACCAAGGACATTAGAAGCTGTGTTAGTCCCTGTCCATGTCACAGCTTCTTGGTTCTGGATGCTTCATGATGTGCGTGTTTGTATAACTCACAGAAACTGATACAGTATTTCACAAATTATCTGGAAGCCTTCAACAGGGTCTTGCATTTTAGACACTAATCAAATATGATAACTGACATGCTCAATTCAATCACTTTAAATTAAAATCAATCTGCAGCATGGGTAATTGAACCCAAGATTGAGCTGGGGAAATGGTCCAGTAGCTAAAGTGCATGATGTATACATATAAAGACCCAAGTTTGGATCCCTAAGGGCCATATAAAAAGCCAGGATTGATAACATGCACCTATTGCTAGGTGATTGTAAGTGTCAGAGACAAGAATATCCCTGGCAGAGCTCTTTGGTCAACTGGTTTTGATAAACCAGAGATCCAGGTTCAGTGAGAGACCCTGCCTTTAAAAACTAACCTGGAGATCAATTGAGGAAGACACTTGACATCATCCTCTGTACTTCACATGTACATATGCATATACACTTCCACAAACGTGTGTGTGTACATATAGCCTTCCCAACACATACACACTAATCCCCCAAATACAAAAGAACCCATGGTTGATGACGCCAGTCCTCAGCATTTTCCCATCATAACTAATATTGTGCCTACTACATTATGTATACCATGTTCAACTAAACGGAGTGCCTGATCAATCTAGAATTACTTGTCTCTGTTTTACAACTGTACAAGCATGTTAGAGAGCACTTCGTGGTTGCTTGGTTGTTTGTGTTAAGAATGGCAGAATTAAAAGAAGAAGATTGGATTTTTTAGGCCATATAGCAGTAGTTAGGCAAAGCTGCTTAGGTGAAAAGAATCTATTAAGACAGATCTGTGCTTGGAACTATGGGAACCTCCGTTTCACAGCCACTGCCCCTGAGCAGATAAGACCATCTACACTCTCTACACACAAATACAAAGAAAAAGGAAGGCTTGTCCTTGCCCAAGTGCCAGGATGACAAGAAGAGGTTTTGTCTTGTCTGACAAAGGTCCTAAAGAACTTGAGGGATCTGTGAGGAAGCAATCAACACAGATGAGGCTATCATGCTGCTCCTCTGGAGCGTCTTTCTGTATACTTAACCAGGGGGAGTATGGGCCTGTCAATCAAAACTGTGTAAGACTGTGCTGATTGACCGCCAGATCTCCATTGAGAATAGATTGGGCTCACTGCTTTCTCCCATTGTCATTCTTAAGAATTTCACATTGTGCCTGCCATGATGATGATGGGATAAACAGTAATCTATCTTTCTTATTTAAGTTTGAAGTTCAGACTGACTCAATTACAGCAGCTATTACCACAAAACTACATTAAGGGAAATGCTTTCTATAGATACTACATAGTGACACTAATTATAGATTTACATAAGTAAGTCATTAACTACTGGCGTGGCCATTAACTGGGCAACTAACTGCCAGGACAAGCAGCATCTGATGATTTACTGAAAAGGTTGACTAATATTCTTCTCTCTCTATAACCCTAATTTCACTATCCTTCCCCCCAAAAGAAGCCAAGTGGTTTTAGTTTACTTCATAGAATATAACTAAAAACTGTGACTATATTATTTTATTTGGTTAGTGTTACTGGAAGACAAAATATTCAACAGATTTCTATATCATTAACAATTAATCTATTAGATAGCCAAAGTACATTTATTTCCTCTATCAGCAGTAACCTCCCTTTTTGCCAGTTCTAGTTAAGAATATAGTTTTGTCTGTCCTGAAAAAACCTTTCCTTCTAAGTCTTCTTTCTTGATGTTTTTCTGTTCTGTAGATGGCACTCCCAGAAAGTCAGCCTTGACTTCCCTTTTACAGCCACACTGTTCACACCAGAGTCCATTTATTGCCTGAACTGCTATGCAGTCCTCTTGGTGTTGATTTCTTCCTATTTTTCGTAAACTGCATTGCCAAGTGAGGGTGGCTATCTACTTGAAAGCCCAGCCTTTACAGACCATGATAACTTGACAGGAGACTTTCTGCTTTACAGACTTGGTTTTGTACAGCCAAACCCAGAGATCTGACTTCTCATGTTGTTCAGTACTGAGATCTCAGGCATGAGATCTGGGATTTGGTAACCCCAGCTGCTAATGAACAGCTAGATTCAAAAAGGGGAGCAGACAGAGGAAGAAACTTCCATGGATCCCATTTTGTTAGTGATCTCCAGGGGAGTATTATCATAGAAAGTTTCTTTAGCATTCAGTAGCATCACTTTGCCATCCATTTTGAAAATGACTTTCAGTCTCATTCCTTTAGTTAGCTTCAAGTCAAGCCTTTCAGCTCTCCTGAGGGAGAGGTTTTCTGTCTATCACCAACAGCTTTTAAGGAAGGTCAGTTCAATTTCTTGAACTTATTTAAATAATCTTTCTGAAAGCAAAACCATTCTGAAAAAAAAATGGTGTATTCTTATTTCCTGCTTAAGTTAGTACATGGATCCCCACTGATCTTAGAACAAAGTCCAGATTTCTTAAGCAATAATTTATGATCCATCATCATTTAGGCTTCATTGACTTTGTCAGTCTCATGCTTTACCATCATCCATGAAGATACTATATTCCAGACACACCAAACAACCTGTAAAACTCTACGTGATAAAATGTAAAGCTATTTAATGCTATTAACCCCTTGCTGGGTTGCCTTTAATTCTTCTCTCACTGCCTAATAGATAGCCATGCTTTTGTGTCTGGGCTCATGATTGACCTTTATTCTCCCTTAAAAATATACTGGAAGACACAGGTAAACAGTTAGAAGCCGTTAAAGAGGAAACACGAAAATCTCTTATAGAATTACAGAAAAACACAAACAAACAGGAGAAGGAATTTAACAAGACCATCCAGGATCTAAAAATGAAAGTAGAAACAATAAAGGAATCACAAAGGAAGACGACCCTAGAGAGAGAAAACCTAGGAAAGAGATCAGGAGACATAGATGCAAGCATCATCAACAGAATACAAGAGATAGAAGAGAGAATCTCAGGTGCAGAAGATACCATGGAAAACATTGACACAACTGTCAAAGAAAATGCAAAATGTCAAAAGCTCCTAACCCAGAACATCCAGGAAATCCTGGACACAATGAGAAGACCAAACCTAAGGATAATAGGTATAGAAGAGAATGAAGATTCCTAACTTAAAAGGCTAGTAAATATCTTCAACAAAATTATAGAAGAAAACTTTTCTAACCTAAAGAAAGATGCCCATAAACATACAAGAGGTCTACAGAACTCCAAATAGATTGAACCAGAAAAGACATTCCTCCTGTCACATAATAGTCAAAACACCAAATGCACAAAACAAAGAAAGAATATTAAAAGCAGTAAGAGAAAAAGGTCAAGTAATGTATAAGGCAGACCTACCAGAATTATACCAGACTTCTCACCAGAGACTGTGAAAGCTTGAAGATCTGGGCAGATGTTATATAGACCCTAAGAAAACATAAATGACACCTCAAGCTACTATACCCAACAAAACACTCAATTACCATAGATGGAGAACCCAAGATATTCCATGACAAAACCAAATTTACACAATATCTTTCCATAAATCCAGCCCTACAAAGAATACTAGATAGAAAATGCCAACACAAGGAGGGAAACTACAACACAGAAAAAGCAAGAAAGTAATCTTCTTTCAACAAACCCAAAAGAAGATAGTCACACACATATAAAAATAACATCAAAAGTAACAGGAAGCAACAATCACTATTCGTTAATATCTCTTGACATCAATGGACTCAATTCCCCAATAAAAAGACATAGAATAACAGACTGGATACATAAACAGGATCCAGCATTTTGTTGCATACAGGAAATGCACCTCAGTGTCAAAGACAGATACTATGTCAGAGTAAATGACTGGAAAACAATTTTCCAAGCAAATGGTCCCAAGCAACAAGCTGGAGTAGTCATTCTAGTATCAAATAAAATCAACTTTCAATCAAAAGTTATCAAAAAAGTATAAAAAAGGACACTTCATACTCATCAAAGGAAAAATCTACCAAGAGGAAATCTCAATTCTGAACATCTATGCTCCAAACACAAGATCAACCACATTCCTAAAAGAAAATTTCAAAGCACATATTACACCTCACACAATAATAGTAGGCGACTTCAACACCTCACTCTCAGCAATGGACAGATCATGGAAACACAAACTAAACAGAGACACATTGAAACTAACAGAAGTTATGGACCAAATGGACAGATATCTATAGAACATTTCATTCTAAAACGAAAGAATATACCTTCTGCTCAGCACCTCATGGTATTTTCTCCAAAACTGACCAGATAATCAGTCACAAAACAAGCCTAGACAGATACAAGAAGATTGAAATAATCACGTGCATCCTATCAGATCACTGGGGACTAAGGCTAGTCTTCAATAGCAACAAAAACAACAGAAATCCCACATACACATGGAAGCTGAACAATGTCCTACTCAATGATAACTTGGTCAAGGAAGAAATAAAGAAAGAAATTAAAGACTTTTTAGAATTTAATGAAAATGAAGTCATAACATGCCCAAACTTATGGGACACAATGAAAGTGCTAAGAGGAAAACTCAGCTCTGAGTGCCTCCAAAAAGACATGGGAGAGAGTACACACTACCAGCTTAACAGCACACCTGATAGGTCTAGAACAAGAAGCAAATACACCCAAGAAGAGTACAAGGCAGGAAATAATCAAACTCAGGGCTGAAATCAACCAAGTAGAAGCAAAAAGAATTATACAAACAATCAACAAAACCGGAAGCTGGTTCTTTGAGAAAATCAACAAGATAGATAAACCTTTAGCCAGACCAATGAGAGGGCACAGAGACAGTATCCAAATTAACAAAATCAGAATTGAAAAGGGAGATATAACAACAGACACTGTGGAAATTAAAAAAAAAAATCATCATCCCACTATAAAAGCCTATACTCAACAAAACTGGAAAATCTGGATGAAGTGGACAATTTTCTAGACAGATATCAGGTACCAAAGTTAAATCAGGATCAGATAAACCATCTAAACAGTCCCATAACCCCTAAAGAAATAGAAGCAGTCATCAAAAGTCTCCCAACCAAAAAAAAACAAGGACCAGATGGGTTTAATACAGAATTCTATCAGACCTTCAAAGAAGATCTAATACCAATACTCCTCAAACTATTCTACAAACTAGAAACAGAAGGAACACTACCCAATTAATTCTATGAAGCCACAGTTAAGTTGCATATTCTCCTTTGAGGATGAAACAGTTTCTGACTAATCAGGAATTTGTCACAATTTCTATTCATAGAAAACTTCATAAGAAATGTTTTTCTACATCTATCAGTATAGTGTTCCAAATAGATTTAAAAAAAAAATAGATTTTCCAAAAGTTGGTATAATCGTATTGAAATTAATCTTGGGTTTCTTAATGAACATTGAATTATCATATGATCCAGGAACCTCATTTATTGAACTGTATTAATCTATTTTTTGTGTCTATAATGAAATAACTGAGTCAACCTAACTTTATTTTTTTTTTTTTGATTTTTCGAGACAGGGTTTCTCTGTGTAGCCCTGGATGTCCTGGAACTCACTCTGTAGACCAGGCTGGCCTCGAACTCAGAAATCCGCCTGCCTCTGCCTCCCAAGTGCTGGGATTAAAGGCGTGCGCCACCACCGCCCGGCTCAACCTAACTTTATAAGCAATAGAGATTTATTTAGTTCATAGCTCTGTTTGGTTCTCAGATTGGGTGGGCCTCAAAGGTTTTGCCTCTGATAAAAAATGAGTGGAAGCAAGAGTGTATTGAGCAAAACAGTCAGTGGGAGAGTGGGTCTGTCTTGCTCTTATGTTGTAGGTTGTCTTTTTACTTTTCTGATCATGTCTTTGACTTATTTAAATTTCAAATTCATTTTTTAACATGTAATTTAATTGTTGTCCTAATGGCATTTTTAAGAACCTATTATTTTTTTTTCCCAATGAAATTCTTAGAGGTAGGTTTACTCTTGCCCTAATTTTCTTGGCTTCTAGTCTCCAATAGCTATATGTATCGCTTAAATCCAATGTGCACATGCTCAGACCAAGCAGATAATTTGTGAAAATATGTGACATGATGTCAACTGTTAACACAAAGGCTATGAGAATTGGCTGTAGGATGTGTGTGTGTATGTGTGTGTGTGTGTGTGTGTGTGTGTGTGTGTGTGTGTGTAGGAATCACTAGTGCTGAAATAAAACATTCCATGGAACACTGCCCTTAAAGTTTTCCTTATCTCATGTAGATCAGGTTTCCTAAGGTCCTACCAGAAAGTTGTGCTAAGGACTTTTTTAAAATTAAATTATCTTATTTGTTTACATTCCAAATATTGCCTTCCTTCACAGTCACCCCTCCTAGAGCTCTTTATCCCATCCTCCCTCCCCTTTGCCTCTGAAAGGGTACTCTCCCACCCACTCGCCCCCCTCACCCATCTCACCTCACCATCCTCAGCATCTCCCTTTCCTGTGACATCAAGTCTCTACAGGATTAGGCATATCTTCTCTTTCTGTGTTCAGACAAGGCAGTCCTCTACTACATATGTGCCAGGGCCTAGGACCAGCCTATGTATGGTTTTTGATTGATGGCTTAGTCTCTAGGAGCTCTAAGTGGTGCTAGGGCCATTTTTATGCTATGCAGCTCTTGGTATTTCCTTGGATTAGCTTTGGGGGGGATTTCTTAACAGTTTCATACTTTGTTTTTCATTTTTAGAGGAAACAACATCAAAGGTTGGAGATTATCCCCAGGGTTTTTGATAATTACACATTTATTTTACAGAGAAAGATACTATCTCTAAGAGTTTCAAAACATTAGAACAAATGAACAAAGTTTTGAACTAATAGTTAATGTTAAAGAAACCAGCTTCTTATTAAACAGCTGGAGATTTTCTCCAAATATGAAAAAATTGATGTATTAACTATCATGATAAGCTAAAGTAACCACACAGTAGGTTACTATAGAAAGAAGTACCTGAACTTTGTCAGACCCAGCATGTTTCATGTAGGGATATTAAAACCTAGCAGCAGTGCTTTCAGATATTGCTCAGCTGCAGAAGGTATTTACTTCTCCTTTAAAGGACCTGAGTCAGGCCCAGGATCCAGTTGTCAAAGCCAATTTCTCCTCCTTTGACAAAGCACAAAGTCCTGCATCTCATTCTTAGCTCAGTTAACAAACAACAACAACAAAACCCTAAAAACATTGTACAAAAGTATGTGTGTATTAGCTAACCACGTATGTTTGAGACATGAAGAGAATCTTTAAGTTTAAATGAATAATAAATTTAAGCATAAATCATTTCAAATATGTAACTAGAATATCGATAAAGAGCTGTAAAGGGAGATCATGTACTTTTTTTCTTAAAGAGAACTTAGGTTTTCCAACCTGACAAATCTTTATTTCTTTTTAATGTCTTATATGGTAAGATTCATAGCATTACATGCATTCATTCTGCTTATTCATGTTGGAATGTAATGAAGTCCCTCTAATTTCAGCTCAGTTGCTTGATGGAGCTGTTTCCACCTGGGTTGAGGCAGAAAAATTTGGGAGATGGCATAAGACTGTGTCTATCAGCCACAATGACACATAAAGACATAGCAAAATAGAGCTGGAAAGTGTTTTTACAGGACTTGAGTTTCATCGTATTTACATCTGCTATTTATAGTATTGTTAGGTGATGGATTTGTGTTTTGTAGTGAACCTCGAGAATCCTTTAGTTAGTGGACACTTGTAGGAGGAGCTAATGTGGGAGGAGTTAGGAGAGGAAGAGGAAGAGGAGGAGTTAGGAGAGGAGGAGAAAAAAGGAAGAGGAGGAGCGAGAGAGAGCAGAGATGTAGGAGGATGGAGAACCACACAGGTATGGAGAGCACTCATGGGGAACAACTTATAAACTTATAATTAGGTTAGCTAATTGGGATACAACTCTCTTTGTATGGGCATCTTGTTATTAATCATTATCAAGCATATAAAGCCTTTGATTAATCTATAAGAATTAGAGTCTCATTCTTTCTACTGAGCCCTTGTGGATGGCGGGATAGCCTGGGCAATGCCCAGCCTTGCAGAGACAGCGTGGGAGATTGAGCCATCTCCCATGCTGACGTCTCGTGGGTGGCAGGGCCATTTCTAGCTGCAGCACGCACATGGCCTCTGGCAGAGAAACATGGTGGCTGGGCTAGGCAGAGCTGCTGCAGCTTAGATAGTTGGCCTGTTCAGAGGCTGTTTTAAATAATTACTACAACAGAAACTTGCCTATTTTGGAAAGAAATTAACTTAGTTATTTAGAGTCATAATTTTTTGTCAGTCTTTATAACTTCCATATGAGATAATTGAGTGAGATTGCCAATCAAGTACTTTTATAACTAAATTTTCTCTCACTAGAGTTTTAAAACCCCTTCCACCTTAGATGAAAGTCTATTATGATACCTGTATATGTCAAAATCAATAAGAAAAGTAATTATCATTCCAAGGTTAACAGTCATGGGAATGAGACCCCAGAGCAAGCATCTAGTTGAGAGGGTGCCCTGCCAAAGTTTTAACCTTTGCAACAAGTATGATGGAATACTGACTGGCTTTAGAGCAGAAAAAAAATGATAACTGGATGGGTATTCTCCACAGCAGCAGAGAGTGTCCAATGTCTGTTTCCGTATAGCTATTCTAAACAACTTGTGTCTGCTTGTCCACTTTAAAGAAATCTGTGAGGTAAATCTATATGCTTGTTGCCAAGGAAAGAATGGAATTTGGGATGCAGAGAGGTTAGACCCCTTGGACTTGTAATTTGGAGTAAGGGTGGGATTCAAACTCTGGCTTTTGGATTCAGATCTTGACTTTCTTCACACCAAACCATTAACATTTTTCCAAATCCACCAAGAAGACAAAGATGTAACTGTCCATGGAAGTAGCTACTCATACAATGACTTATTTTTTAAATAAAATAAATATAAAATAAAATAAAATAAAATAAAAAAATAAATTGCTACACTTTGGTTTGAAAAGTCACTGCAATTATCATATTTTTGTTTTTAATCTAGTAATCCATTAAAAAGTATGCTATTGTCTAGAGATCTAATTAGCATATGTGAAGACCTTAGATTAAATTTTCAGTACTGCACAAACAAACGAATAAATACCCTTTTATTAGAGCAATGGTTCTTTTCCCATCTAGGGTGTTGATTGGATTTGTTTTCCTCTGCTAATTACAGAATTTAAAAACAGGAAGTCTTTAATTCTGAGTCTGTGTCCTTAGACACAGTAGGTAGCAAATCTTATTAAAAGAGATAACAAAGAAAAGACACAAGGGGCTGGGAACTTTATGTGGTTTTGGTGTCTTGCAATGAGTTTCTTTGCCTTACTTTTGGCTTGGTCAGCTTAAGCAAAGTAAGGGGAGCAGCTGACAAGCCCACAGCTTTAGGTAAACATGTCCAAAGTTACCTTTAAACATATAAAGGATGCAAAAATATGAGCCATAGTTATTTGAATTTTCTTTTCTTAGAACTTTCATAATCTCTGGTGAAATTCTATTTTTCAAGAAAGTCAGAGGTGAGTTCACCTGGTCCTTCCCTACACGAACTCTCTCAGCAGGGACCTCTTTCAGCAGGGACCTCCTGACTGCTTCTTGCAGAATTTTTCTATATTCCTACAGGAGGAAAGAAAAAAGGACTGTTTAGGGGGCACATGTTACTTACACTTGTGGCGTCAGGTATATTCAGTATTAATTTTAATTCTTTTACAGAACATATGAACATTTCTGATTTTTTTTAACACTTTAGGCTAACCATTTATTTGGAGAATTCTTTTTCTTTTTTTTTAATTTATTTAGTTATTTAAATCACATCATAATTTACTTATTTACACAGGGGGTATAAACACAAAAAGGCAGGATGTGGGGAAGGGAATGGCACCAGAGCATAGGTGTTCAGGGGGAGTACAGATACCTTTCAGAACAGGATATCGGCTGGGTGTAGGTTCAGGGGACAGGTCACTATGACTCTGCCTATGATTCACTTGTCCTTATCTAAGTTGGTACTATCCACCGAGGCTGCCTATTTATAAGACCTATGACTACTTGGTCTGGTAAATTTCCACAGAAGCTGCCTGTTTAAAATAGCTTATAGCCTGCTGTTTCAGTGTTTTTCCACAGACTTAAGACTTGGTGTTAGCATGCATGTATGTCAGGACTATTGCTGACTTTAGGCCTATTGCTGATTTTAGGCCTTTAGTGTATATGTAGGGCTGCTCCTGACATCTCCTCCCTTCTCTAAGTATAGAAGGGCCTTGGCGATTCTATTCTTGTGAAGGCAGGGATAGAGGCCTGACCTCCAATAATTGAAGGGGACCTTGTAATAGCTCAGGTCCTCCTTTTGTTGTCCAGTGAGGCATGAGGGCCATACCCATCCCGATGTCTTTTTCCTGGAGAGGGGATACTTTTGACATCAACCCCTATGCAGTCAGGCTTGTCCCTCAGGGAACCCAGATAGATATTTTAAACTTTTATTTATATTCCCTTGCAGTGCTTAGCCTCACAGCCTAAGTAAGAATTCAGATCGCCAGACAGAGAAGGTTCTGGGTAGCCCCTCTCTGCTTGGTCTAGGGGTGGAAGTCTCTTCTTTTAGGTTGGGTGGAGATGGGTTTGAGGAACACCCTGGATAAAGTAACAACCTCATCTTGAGTCTCATGGTCCTCCATAGCTAACTTATGATAATGTATCTGAATAGGTTTTGCTACCAAATTATCTATCTGTTGTGTCACAAAGTTAGTCAGCCTATTTAAGGCCTGGGACTAAAAGAAATCAGCAGAGACAACCCAGTTAATGGTCCCAAGATGGGAGGAAGTGGGGTTGACAACCATAGGGAGGTTAAAAACCAATCCTTGTACCAGCCCTCATATTCCTCTTTCTCTCTCTGTCATTTCTCTGGGCCTTCTCTGACCTTTTTCATGTTCTCTTTAACCATCCCTGTCTTGTCTATGTAAGGGCAACATTCTTCTTTAAGGGCTGTACACAGTCAAGAGCTGTACACAGTCTTTTCTATTGTAGAAGAATAAATCAAGTCCAATAAAGTCCTTTGCAAATTTTGGAGATCAATTCAGACATCAAAACGAGGGATTTCTTCAGATTAGTGATGTCAATCTCTACCTGTTTGGTGTCCTTGTCAATGGCCCATCAAAGGTCTGAGTAGTATAAGTCTGGAGGCCAGCATCAGGATTAGAACTTCTACCAGCAGACATCACGGGTGTTTCATTTTTACCTGTTCTCAGTCTGGAGGTTTAGACCCTGGGAGCTCTGGTTGAATCTTTTGATACTCATTCTAAAAAGGACAAAAGCACCCACATTTTGGTCTTCCTCTTTTCTTGAGTTTCATGAGGTCTATGCATTGCGTCTTAGGTATTGTGTGCTTTTGGGCTAATATCCGCTTATCAGTGAGTGCATACCATGTGTGTTCGTTTGTGATTGGGTCATCACACTCAGGATGATATTTTCTAGCTCCATCCATTTGTCTAAGAATTTCATGAACTCATTGTTTTTAATAGCTGAGTAGTACTCCATTGTGTAAATGTATCACATTTTCTGTATCCATTCTTCTGTTGAAAGACATCTGGGTTCTTTCCAGATCCTGGCTATTATAAATAAGGCTGCTATGGACATAGTGGAGCATGTGGCCCTGTTGTATGTTGAAATATCTTCTGGGTATATGCCCAGGAGTGGTATAGCTGGGTCCTCAGGTAACACTATGTTCAATTTTCTGAGGTACCTCCAGACTGCTTTCCATAGTGGTTGTACCAGCTTACAATCCCACCAACAATGGAGGAGTGTTCCTCTTTCTCCACATCCTCGCCAACATCTGCTGTCACCTGTGTTTTGGATCTTAGCCATTCTGACTGGTGTGAGGTGGAATCTCAGTGTTGTTTTCATTTTCATTTCCCTGATGACTAGGGATGCTGAACACTTCTTTAGATGCTTCTCAACCATTCGAGTTTCCTCAGTTGAGAGTTCTTTGTTCAGCTCTGTACCCCATTTTTTAATAGGGTTATTTGATGTCTGGAATCTAGTTTCTTCAGTTCTTTGTATACCTTGGATATTAGCCCTCTATCAGATGTAAGGTTGGTGAAGATCTTTTCCCAATCTGTTGGTTCCCGCTTTGTCCTATTGACAGTGTCCTTTGCTTTACAGAAGCTTTGCAGTTTTATGAGATCCCATTTGTCAATTCTTGATCTTTGAGCATAAGCCACTGGTGTTCTGTTCAGGAACTTTTCCCCTGTGCCCATGTGATCAAGGCTTTTCCCTATTTTCTCTTCTATTAGTTTCAGTGTAGCTGGTTTTATGTGGAGGTCCTTGATCCACTTGGACTTGAGCTTTGTACAAGGAGATAAGTATGGATTAATTTTCATTCTTCTACATGTTGACCTCCAGTTGGACCAGCACCATTTGTTGAAAATGCTGTCTTTTTTCCACTGGATGGTTTGAGCTCCTTTGTCGAAGATCAAGTGACCATAGGTATGGGGGTTCATTTCTGGGTCTTCTATTCTATTCCATTGATCCTCCTGCCTGTCTCTGTTCCAATACCATGCCGTTTTTTATCACTATTGCTTTGTAGTACAGCTTGAAATCAGGGATGGTGATTCCCAAAGAAGTTCTTTTATTGTTGAGAGTAGTTTTTGCTATCCTGGGTTTTTTGTTATTCCAAATGAATTTTAAGATTGTTCTTTCTATCTCTGTAAAGAACTGAGTGGGAATTTTGATGGGGATTGCATTAAATCTGTAGATTGCTTTCAACAAGATAGCCATTTTTACTATATTAATCCTTCCAATCCATGAGCATGGGAGATCTTTCCATCTTCTGAGATCTCCTTTGATTTCTTTTCAGGGGCTTGAAGTTCTTGTCATACAGGTCTTTCTTAGGTTTTCTATCTCCAGAGTAGTCTCCCTTTGTGATTTCTTTATTGTTTCTATTTCCATTTTTATGTCCTGGATGGTTTTGTTCAAATCCTTCACTTGTTTGGTTGTGTTCTCTTGTGATTCTTTAAGGGCTTCTACCTTTTTACCTGTGTTCTCCTTGGTTGTGTCAGAACTGTTTAGTTTGGGTGTTGCTGCTGAGGTTAGCGCTAGGGCCCAAGATCTGCTCAGCACTTGGGTGCAGACCGGAAGGAACCAGTGCTCTGGGCCAGGAGTGAGTTCCCCGATCCCTGTGGGTCCTGGTTACTCCCTGTTTGGGGCAAGTGTTGCTGCCTCCTTGCTTAACAGGCTGCTCCGGTTAGAGCTCCTGGGAGCCAGGCTTCCTCTGGGTTCTGTGAGACTGGGTGCAGAGCTGCTGCAGGAGATCTGCTGAGCGCTCGGGCCCAAACCGGAAGGAACCGGTGGGCCGGGCCAGGAGTGAAATCCCTGGGTCCCGGTGGGTCCCAGTGGGTCCCAGTTACTCCCTGTTTGGGGTGGGTGCTGCTGTCTCCCTACCTGAGATACTGCCCGGGTCAGAGCTCCTGGGTGCCCCTCTTCTGCCGGGTTTCCTGAGGTTCAGTGCAGAGCCTCTGCCCGGGATCTGCTCTGTGCCTGGGCCCAGACCGGAAGTCCTATTTGGAGAATTCTTAACCTGGCACAGTATGACTGATTTCTTTACATCCTGCAGTCAAAATGTTGGTTTCTTCAACAATAATGTCTCACTGTGTAGTAATGGCAAGTAGCCTAAAACAAGAGTAGTGGCACATGTTGTTTGGGAGACCTCTGCATCCTCCCTGACCAATAACTTGTTGGGAAGTATTCTCATGCCTGACACCACAATCTTAACTTAATACCTCATGTCTTTAGCAGGAAGCATCATTATCCACGATTACAGGGTACAGCCGTTCAAACTCTTGAAATCATGTTTTGGAATTCATATTCTACCTAGTGGATCTCGTAAAGCTTTTCATATATTCTTAGTTTTGCTTAACCCTCTTCCTATTGCCATCTTCCCTCCACCTTCAGCACTGCTTAAAATTTTAATTTCCAGTATCCTCCCACCTATTCGCATATGGTATGGTTTCTACTCTTTCCTCCGATTATATTTTTAATTAGTTTGTGAAGTAGTAGTTTATGTATTTCCATATTCCTTTCTTTAAGTTAATTCTCTACTACACCACATAATTTTCCCTATCCCCCCTTGATTCTCCCTCTCAGAGATGATACCATCCATAATTAAAATAGAAGCTAAACCTATAGAAAGACAAATTTTGGCTCACTGTCAATAAAAATATAAGATGAACAGAGAGGAAAGGAGATGTTTAAATCTGGAAGGAGAAATGAGTCACTTGTCATTAGAGGTACCCAGCAATATGCTGGGAAGGAACAGATTTTGGCTTGCATATTTCCTGAGACCTTGGAACAATTTCCCAAACCAAAAGTACTATGATTCTAAAAATGTTCGTGAAACCATAGTAGGATGAGATGTTTGCTTGAGAATTTATAGTAAATTATCATGGAGAAATCATTATGCAAAGTAATAAGCCAGAATTAAGTGCCCTCCAGTAGTGCTTGTCTTATCTCTACGAGACCAGAGGATTCTTTGCCGCGTTCAGACACTCTTCCTGTTTGGAAGAGATAGTCTCGTATAGATAAGATAAATCATTTGCTAGAAAGAGTTTGTTTTGATCCATTTTATTAGCTTCTAAGTCAGTCCATGTTCACTACTGTAACAAGACACCTGAGGCAGATCACTCATCAAAGAATCTTCTTTAGGATGGATCTTTGGAGATGCTGTAGTTCAAGAACATAACATTTATTCTGCTTGTATTCTTTTTTTTTTTCTATCTTTATTTTATATTTGTTTTACTAAAAACCCCAAGTATATCAAAACATCAAATACTTTTCTTTTCCTAACAGACTTCTCAAATATGTGACGTAACGAAACAATAAAAACATGGAAGTGATCATAAGGCTGACATGCTAAGTAGAAAGATAGAAAACACTTAGGGGCCAATGAATTTCTTCTTGGCAGTATGGGATTGCCTTCTATGGTTAGCCTTCAAGAATGTTGCACAATCTGTGTTGAAATGCCCTGTTATGCTGTCACATCCCCTAGAGACCAGGCCTTAATTTAAAAGAATTCACTAGCAAGAAATTTAACTCATATTAAGCCCACAATATCCAATAATTTTTATCCCGTGCTTTTGCATTAAACATCATCTGCTTGTATTCTAATGAGGCCCATGTCATAGAAGAGAGGTTGACATGTGTAGGAGACAGGTCACATGACCACAGAGAGGGAAAAGAGGCTAGTCTGCTTGATATTAAACCCATCTCACATTCAGTAATCCAATCATAAGAGAACAAATGTCAGCAAGGTTTCATCCTGTGTAGAGAATATTAACCTGGTCTCTTAAGAAGGATGTTAATACATTTATGAAAATAGTGTTTTATAACTTAACCAACTCTTGTTGATTTCCTTCTCTTAAATGTCTTCTCATTTCCTATCTATATGGTTAAATTGGGGACTAAACTTCTAGCATTTGAACATTTCGAGGAACGCACTAAACAGAAGCCATAGATGCCTCAGTTCTTTTCAAATGTCCCAGAGTTCAAACTACTTCTTAATACTATTGTTTGTGCATTCAGACTAGAAGTATAAATTCAGCTGGGTCCTCAGGGCTTTTCAAATAAGGTGGTATAACCAGACAATGATATGAATCGAGAAGAAAATGTTCTGAAAATGTGTCTCTGTAGATCTATGATAAAAGAAGAGGAATTTGCCACCAACCCAAATAATAAAAGAATCAAAGTGGTGCAGAACAAAGAATGCTGTAGCTATGCCAACAGAAAATTACTGCAGGAGGACAGCCTGGCCAGCTTCCATATTCATGGTAATAGCATATTGTCAAATATTCTACACTTAGGTAAAAAAAGTAATTTGTGAAAGAGATGGGTCAGCTTGACTGCAAGCTGTACTGTGTCAAGGCCATTTACTACACTTAAAATAAAATCACTACTGTGAACCTTAACATTTTGTTTTATCATCATCAGGGACAGGAAATGTTTCAAGGGGACAATATTTTGGTAGTTAAATAGAAAGATTTTTTTTTCTTTCTGCCTAAGAGAGATAAACAGACATATTTTACTGAAAGTAATAATGATTTTGTAGTAGAACTGAGCTTCCTAGGATAGGGTAGGAGGAGGATGTTGGCCTCACTTATTTCTTTAAACTGGTCTCTGTTGCTTTTCTCAACAGTTAGTTTTGCCTGAGTCAATGTATCTGCATGGCAGAATATTCTGACTTTACATGCAGTATGATAGCTTACATCAGCTCAGACTATGGAATGGGTCCATGTAATCAATTGCTAGGAGTCTTCATCTTCCCTTGTGGAGAACACTAAACTTGTGTCAGTGTTCTAGAACATCACAACTGTACTTGCTTCCCTATCTATGCGCAAATGTAATAAATGCTACACTCAGGTGTCCTGGGTTTGCTTCTGAGTACCCTGGCAGCTCCCATTAGGACTGAGATATGCTGACATTGTCGGAATGTGACAGGTACAGCAGATGTTTAGGAAAGGAAATGGGACACTAGCATTCACAAAGCAGGAGTGCTCTTCCTGCACTTCTTACAGCAGCTTTACTCACTTCCCCTCTTTATTTTCTTTGTTATTTTTCTAAACAGTTTGGATGCTATCTTGTTTATTAATTTATAGTGTTCATTTGTTCATTCCCATATCAGATAATTAGCAAATGTATGCTCTATGAAAAAGCTCACTGGAAAATGTTCATAATAAACTTGTGCTCTATTCCTTCTCATAAATAGAAAATCGGACAATGCAGAAACAAAAACAAAAACAAAAACAAAACAAACAGTTGAGCATTAAAAAAATCAAACCAAGTCCCTGGAGCTGTGAGGTCATGAATCTTACTAGAGCATCAATTACCACTATTTTACAACTAGCATTCTGACCACATTCTAAAACTTACCCTTATACTCACAGATGCATGTAGCTCTCACCCTTCATCAGAGAAAATTCTCTACAAAGCAAATGAAAACCACGACAGAAAACTACAACAGGTCATAATACAGAGATCAGGGGCTCATGTTGAGGCCAGCCCCAATGTATAAATCTACAACACAGCTCTTGCACTGTAGACACAGAAAAGATCATGGGAGAAGGGGAGTGAAAAGCTTCTAAGAGCCAGAGGACCAGGCTGTGACATCCTGTCTGCTAGAAATGACAAGGAAGTGACACTCTATTACTGGAACCATATGGTTGCTCAAACAAGACTAAACAATGATATCATCAACAGATATGCTAACATGGAAGGAGGAAATCTCACCAAACTCCGGCACCTAGACAAAAACAAGAACAAAAACAAAAACAAAAAAAACCAAACAAACAAAAAACCAAGCAGGTAGGTAGGTAACTAATTACTACCGAGAGAGGAAGAATTATCCTTTCCCTGAATGAACCTAGTGGGTTGTCCAGTACACAGCAGTCCACCTCCAAATCATATGCACACAAGCCACACTAAATGGACTCAACAGGATGTATTTATTTGTTTATGCATATATGTCACATTAATAATCAAAAAGAGGTGACTTATTTAAGAGGAAGTGCAGGAGGGGAGCCACATGACAAATGGGAAAAAAAGGAAAGGAGGAAGTGACATAATTGTATTTTAACTAAAAATCTTTGAATAAAAGAAAAAGTCAATTGAAATAAACAAAGAAACAATAGGCAGGCTTTATATAAAATGTATGACTGTGAGAAATAAAAATAAACAGATTAAATCATAAACAGTAACTATTTCCTCAGGTATTTTATAGAACAACTTAATATTCATTATATTAGAGTTCATTTTACCTTATAGATTACAATCTTATATTAGAAAAAATAACTTATTGTAAAACATTCAGATTAGCAAGTGAATACCATCCTCTGTTTAATTCTTCAAAATTAAAAAGCTTCATCTGTGGGCATTATTAACTAGTAACATTATGAATTTATTATGTAAGTGATAGTTAATTGCATTTGTTTATAAATCATAAAGCCAGTGACTTCAGAGAGAAAGTAATGACACTCTATAAAGAATACATTCATTTAATTTTATTTAACGTCCAAATCACCAGGCTTATGAACTAACATAGTTTATTACCCTTTTGGAATGAGTACTAGTGGTGTTCTAGAATGTTCTTTCTCTTCTTCCCCTCTTTATTAGTCTTCACCTCCCTTCTATCATCTGAGTTTTTCATTTCTAGCTCATTTCCCAAAATAAAAATGAGGTCAGACTTGGTCCAGAAGAAGCATTTCCTCAGGCTAGTAGAGGGTGTGGCCAGTTCTGAGTTGGGCTTGGTACTGAGACAGTCTGCTAGTTCCTATGTTCACTTGAGTAGCCCCTCCTCCTTTGGAATTTGCTACTCTTCTCGGTTCACAGAAGCCCAGGTCCCGGCCTCTCAGGACACAGTTCAATCTTTATCTATTTGGTCATTTATTTACTTCATGATTATTGAGGTTGTGGTTAATGAATGTTGCCAACATAAGCAGTTGGGGAACTAGTGTTTGAATCTACAGTCTATATAATACATACCAGACAAATATTTTATCCTTCATTTTAGGAGATGAGCCATGGTCCTAGAAGTTTGTCAACATAGTTTTTATTTAGATTTGAAGCAAGGTTTCACTATATTGCCCCTGCTCCCTAGGCTAGCCTGGCACTTATAGTTTTACTGCTTCAGCCTTCTCAATAGTTGGAATAAGTGTCTGTCAGTCACGTAACACTGTCTGTGTTTTGGTTTTATTGAGAGGATTTGGCTCATCTGAAGACTTTAGATGTATGAACCTGAAGTAATTGAAAACAGTAAAACATGGAGAGGGAAAGGCCAAACAGCTAGATGGTAGACAAGGGGAAATGCCTTCTTTGAATAGCTTGTAAAATGGTTGGAGAGTCAGCTCATATACAATACTGCCTTCCCCCCACATAATGTCTAAAAGTTTTGAAATTTATAAAGATGGTTGGAGTCTATAAATAGGAATCCCAGATGGTGGGATGGCTCAGCAGGTAAAGGCATCTGCTAACAAACATAGTGACTTAAATTCAGCCTTTCAGACCCACATGGGAAATGGGAAAACTGATGCTTACGTTTGTTTTGTCCCCTGACTTTTGTATGTGTGCCATAATGTGTATGTGTCCACATAGTAATACACACACAATAAATAAATTCTAAAATAAATTCACAGGTATCCTTCAGGAATGACATTTGGTTTTGGGACTGGTGGAGGCTTAGGAACAAAGAAAGCCAGGAGAAATTCTCGTTTTTATTCCTTGACCAAAAGTTCCAATTGCAATTGACTTAAATTGGCAAAGAATGATTGGTTCAAAGAATAAATATAGCAGTGCAGTTGAGGCAGCTGCTGATTCAGGAGAATAAAAGCACTTTGACTTTTGGTATGTTTTCCCCTCCTTAGCAAGTACACATAAGTGTACAATTCCTTTTAAAACTTAAAAGCCATTGAAATGCCATGTATCTTTTGAAAGCTGAACTATCCTCTACTGATGGACACCATACCATAACCAGCCATAATCAATGTGTCTCTTTGGCTTCAGTTGACAGACACTACCCATTGAGTACAGACTTGTATCCATAACTTTGATAGTGACATGAGAAGTAACTGAATACCCACCTCAAGAATTAACAACCTTACTGAAAAGTTAAGATTCATGTGCATTAGTATATGAATAAAATACATAGTAAACTATGTAAGTCATACTACGTCAAAGCTAAAGACTATTTTACAATTATTAAGTCAATGATTCTCAAACTCTAGGGTGCATAAAATTGCATGTAAAGCAAACTAAACATGAAGACTCTCAAGGTTCATTTTGGTTCAGTTACTACAGTCATTTCTTCTTAGGTTAAGCATTCCAGGATACATGGATGCATTAACCCTAAGAAGCTTCCTGGAATGGATTTAGAAAGGAATGGATCAGGGACTTGAGTACAGATTAGACTTATCTCTATAGAGAAACAGTTTGTAGATGAATCAATAAGATCAAATTTCAACATGGGTAGGATTGAAGGAGAGAAGGAAAGCATATTCTTAAAAGGAAAGACTTGAAGAAAAGCACAAATCCGACAATGAATATATTATAAGAAAAGAACAACGAGAGAAACTCCTAGCACTCTGCTCCCACCGATTGTCTGCAAAACTCAAATGGGATGGGTAACAAAACTCTCTTGAAATAGATAAGAGGGCCCTCTTCCAACTGTGCTTGAACTTTTCATATCATTTATGCTATCCATAATGCCCAAGAGTAATGAGAAAGATATGATCCTTAAGCTTACTAAAGCGCTTGCAAGGTCTATGTGTGTTAATGGTTTCAATAAATAGTCAGTATTGTAGACATATGGCATCGTGGAAAAGAAGATGAAAGCATTTCCTTAAGAGTGAGAAAGAGATGAATTCAAGTCATTGCTCTGACAGTTGATTTCTGGCACATTTTAACTAACCTCGTTGAGTCTCAGTTTTCGCAAAATACAAATGGTAACAAAATTAGCAAATCATAATACAAAAGTTCATGACTTGTATTTGTGTATGTTCATGTTACTAGAGATTGAGCCTGGAGACTGATGATTGCTGGGTGAGGGCTCTACCACTGAGTTATTATCTGACCCTTATGTTATGTTTTTTAATACTGAGACAGGGTCTCACTAAATTGTCTAAGCTCACTCAGTAGCTCAGAATGTCCTTGACTTACAATCCTCCTGCTTGAGCCAGCTTGAGTAGCTGTATTTATAGACCTATGCCACACGCCTAGATTATACTAGGTTTTGAAAATTAAATGGGGTAGAGATTGTAAAATCCCGGGTGCACAGTAGAAGATGGCACTTCTTGCACCATCATTCTGTGACCATCTGAAGATGGTGCAAGGTAACAGCATTAGTAATTTTTAAAAAATATTTAATCGAAGTGCATTTTAAATTATCTGATGTTCACTTGTTGTTACAACTTAATTCATATACAGCACAATCGTATGTTAACACCACTACAGACTGTCACAAGAGGTTTAGTTTCTCTGCATAAAAAAGTCAAAATTCCGACCCAGGGGACTAACCTGTCTTTATCTTGAAACTGGCTAACAACAGGGTGCAATTTGCAGAGTCTCTTGAGGTATGTTCTCTTGAAGCTCCAAATAGTTTGGCTGTTTCATTCCCTGGTGAGTCCTGAGTCACATTCATGACTTACTAATCCTAATTACTTTGTCAGATCATTCCTCTCCGTGACAGCAAGAGAACGTGGCTGTGATTAGGAGAATGGCTGTGTGGCTGTGGGGTAGCTGAGGATGGACATTTTGGAATTATGGGATGAAACTTCTTGAGTGAACCACAGATGACTGGTCCAGCTGTAGTTTCAGGTCACAGAATGATGGTCCTGAGAACCTTGGTATGGGGAGAAATGGTCGCCAGAAGAGAGCAGAGGCATGGGCAAGCATCAAGTGCTCTTGTTTAGCTTCTGTCTGACGGACGAGCTACCTCCTTGACATTATGCTTAGGTCTTCATTTCTGTTAAGTGGAACATAAATACCCTTCCATTTTTGATATCATTTCACAAAGTGATGTCCTCCAAGATGGAAAGTGAAGTTCAAATGGTCACAGCAGGCAGCCTAAGAAAATCTGAAACCAAAAGTGTTTCCTTCAAAAACTAGAAGAAAGGAAGAGCACGTGATGAACTATTCAAGGTAGTAGTGGGGAAAAATAAGGATAATTCTGAGCAGCTCAGTTCCTTTAATCTGTTCTTAATATTCTTTATTATTGCTACTTTGTGGCTAGTCACATTATATTACTATTGTTATTCAGATGGCAATCACCCTTTCATCTGTGAAATATTTTTATGTAATGAACCATTATTATTCAGAAACTTTTTTTTTCTATTTATCTCTCTGGTTTCCTGAATCATTGTGTATAATTTGCCTGGAAATTTATCGTTTTAGAGGGGGAAAATCTTATTTGCACCAATATAGGGACTATTATTGAAAGGAATAATTTTCTTTGACAGAAAAATAAAGCAGAGTCAACACTAATACAGAATTAGAAGTCAGGTCTCAATGCTACCCATCCGTTATATAATAGTGAAATCCGTGTCAAGAGAAATTTACTTAAATTTCAGGAGCTCTGGTGGGGTGCTTTATTAATACCTAAGGATGAGTTCACAATTACTAACTTGAGCTTTAGTGGATAATTCACATTTTAAAACACAAAAGACAACCCATAGCCATATCTTCTCTATGTTTTAACAGTTTTCATCTTTACCTACATTCACACGTGATGGCTTTCTTATGCAAGCACACATGCACACACATCCCTTGAATGACCCTGCTGACTTATCTCTGTACAGTTCCCTTTATAATTATGTAACTAATATTGGTACAATAATATCATTTCAAATGCATAAAGTTCTTAAAGGAGAATGTTTATATAAGGTACATTTTTTTGTTTCCTACCAAGAAAAAGTATTAAGATCTTTAAAAGAAACAGCATACTTTGCTTTCAAAAAGGAAAATTTGCTATCAATTTTTCAGAATGCTGACTCAGACCACGACTGGAGAAGCCCCAAGAAAAGCTATTAGCATCAAACATCCTTTCTTTTACCTACTCCCCTGCACTGAAATCCATGCAATTGGAGTTGCTATTTCTCCTTAGACAGTAAAGTATACTTTCTTAGACAGGACTCTGCAGACAGTCTGTGTTGAAATATTCAGGGTATCACAACAGTGATGACAGCTCCAGGTAGGAGAAGCTAGGGATCATCAAAACAGGAAGAGGGGATTAAGTGTGGACAAACTCAGTTAACTTCATTCATGATCTGATCTTACCTTCTCCTGGTCTCTCCAGGCTATAAGTCCATTACTGTGCAGAAAGAAAAAAGAAAGAGAGAGAGAGAGAGAGAGAGAGGGAGGGAGGGAGGAAGAAGGAGGGAGGGAGGGAGGGAGGGAGGGAGGGGAGGAGGGAGGGAGGGAGAAAGGGAGGGAAGAAGGGAGGGTGGGAGGGAGGGAGGAAGGGAGGGAGAGAATCAGTATTACATTTTATAAATCATATAAGCAAATGGTCTTTGAGTCCTTGAGCACTCTTGGGCTTATCGCTTTCTTTAATTGTGATAGTAAAGCAATAAAAATGAGATTTAATTTTAACTAACATTGGTTTCTTTCTGAGGCGGTAAGTAGAGATGATGAGGTAGAGAAATATTAATCCAGGCTGGTTATTTAACATCTGCCTGAGTGTGAGGAGGATACTGTTGAAGGCACCTGCTCAGAACAATGAAGCTCCTCAATTATGCTTTGGTCTATCGCCGCTTTCTCCTTGTGGTTTTCAGTGTTTTGATTTTATTGCCACTCCCTCTCATCGTCCGAACCAAGGTAAGCAAGCCTGGAGCACACACAGGCACACGGCTTGGGCCATAGGTTATCCTTCGACGTTGATTATGGTCTGGTTCAAAGCTGAGGAATGGTAATACTTTCTGCTTGTCTATACATTGTACTTGTCTGTTTTCTTCATTTTTAGTAGTTGGACTTATTTGCATCTTCGCATTATTAAGTGGAATAATTAGACATAATAATCAATGAGAATTGTTCTCCACCTGTCAAGTAGATGAAAGAAAGAGCAAAAGAAACACAACCCTTTAGATCTTTCAAGTTATCAGCCTCCAGGAAGCATCATGGATAATGATCTCTTCCCCCCAGGAATAAGCAATAATAAATTTCTATATAAAGGACTGACAGAGATACCCAGCTTTGTGACATTGTGACATGATGTTGTCGTTAGCTACAAATACGTTGTGTTATTCTAGGATTCAGGAGCCCTGTGGGCTGCAAGGTTATACAGCCCTAAACAGAACAATTGGAAAAGTAAGGTCTAGAGATACCTACAGAGCTGTCAGCACTGTGTCTTAGAGTCAGCCGCAAAAACTTGCAAGAAATTTAATTCCCTCCTGGAACAGAGACATCAAGGATATGAAGTTATTTTCCAGGTTAATCAGAAAATGTAATAAGCCATCCCTTTGTTCTTTTCAGATTTTAGTGTACTTATGTTGGCATACTTAGGACTATCTTCCAGTTTGCTTTTGAAAATGATCAGTCTATTAAGCCCAGAATATTAAACTCAATGAATTTTTCATGTTTTAGTGATGTTGTTTGAACAAGCAAACACTTAGTGAGCCCCTTCCCTGTGCCGGCCACAAGTGTGTTTTGGTGGTAGGAGAACAGGTGCTGGAGACAGGCTCTCTGCTTGAGATGCCATATTTAGCATTTGCAAGCTGTGTGACCTGAACAACTTACATAACCTCCCTGTACTTCTGCTTTCACATAAGAGCAGGATCATAGCAGGTTTGTTGTGAAGACTAAATGAGTCATTACTCACCAAACAGTAAGTGGGGCTCTCCTACTCTCCCTTCATGTGTTGCCTATACAGCTAGGGAAATTTTTACCCTCCCTTGACAGGAAGTCCCTCCACTCAGTGGAAGAGAACCTAGCTGATTCTCTTTCCTCATGAGGACTGTTGGATTAGTAAAATAAAATAATTACAGTACATTGGGAGCTCTAGCTTTCCTCAGACATCTTAGCCACCTATCTGGAAATACCTGAAAGAAACTCATATGCAGTGGCAGAACACTGTGGATTCTTTTCAGGCAGATTTGATCTGTCTACTGCAGCTTCCTACACTTGATTCCTTCCTATCCATGAGACTAGGCTGCTGTGTGACCCTGGTGCATGGACCAGATAGCAGACTGGACTCACACATACAGGGCTCTAACACAAGTCCTCCCTCATCATTTCTAGGTCTGTTACTCCATCTAATTATGCACAATAACCTCTTTACAAGCTCCTTGATCTTATGAATCTGCAGATGTATCAGAATTTTCTCCCGGGCACATTTTGATTCGTACATGGAATATTTTAACATTTCTGCCTTAGTATCTACATGAACCCTTATTGCAGAGAATACAGGAACTTACACTACAGTCAATCCTATGCCATGACTACACATCGTCTGTGCTGCTCCTCTGATGTACAGATACATCCCATTCTAATTACCATCCATAATTTTTGAGGAAATAAATACAAGCTCACTGAGAAAGAAAACAAATACATAAATAAAAAGCAATAATGTGACTTCATGATTCACCAACAGGAAAGTGTATCATTGCTAAGATATACACTCATTGATTTTCCTTTCCCAAACATGCAATGGTAAAAGTATATTATGTTTACACATTAGCCCAAGTACATTGAGTGCAAAGCGAGGAGTCTCATATCAGGTTGTACTTATGAATGTGTTCTGTTTTTTTTCATTCTAATCAATTCATTTGTTAAAATTCAATTAATTTTAATGAAGAAAAAATTTCCTAACTCCATAATAGAATTTTTTTTTTTGGCAAATTTGAATAGAAATTTTATCATTAACAAACTACTAAGTAAACTTAAAAGAACATTACTTAACTCTTGCAATGAAGGCAGGAAAGAAGGTATAATATTTGATAGAGGTTTATGTCAACAAGGATATACATCAATTTATGGTTACCATCTTTTTTACTGAAGTAAGGAAATCTGCCCTTGTAGACACAGCAAAAGGTAACAGAGGAATTCAAGCAAAATGAAAAGTCAAACTTGTCTTTTAAAAACACAGTGAATGTATACGACATAGATCCAACAAGTGAGGAATTGCCGGCTGAGACTTCCACGGGATACTGGTGCTTTTAGAGACTGGTCTTGCCTCCTATCTCAATTCCATCTCCAGCCAAAAATGTGTCATCAGAAAAAGAATCCTCAGAGAATTTTTAAGCAATGTTAAGAGGGAAGGAGAAAGGATATCTGTACAGAGCACTCCTCTCTTCTAGGCAGGCTGCCAAATGCTTTGCCCAAATCATTATATTTAACCTTCTAACAAACCAGCAGATGATAGCTGACATGCCAGCCAGCATTCTCATTCCACATCTGAAGGAGTATGTGTTCAGAGACACTGAACACAACAAAGACCAAGAAGCTTGTTCTGAACTTGGGTTTTATCAAAACTTGGAATTCGTATGTTAACAGGTGTTTTAGAGACTTTTCTCAATTTTCTGTTTTTAAAGGTTTATTCCTCATGAATTGTTAATCATTTATCAACAACTCAGGGAATTTTCCACAAGATAAAGTTCCCAATAAGCCAAAGAGCAAAGGAGGCTTATCCTATTTCCTTAATTAGCATCACGCTGTTTTAGAGTCCTGAGGTAGAAAATGGCATTGATTCCCAACACCGGGGAAAGGCCTTTGGAGAAATGAAGCAATGAGCTAGGTGTGTGCCGTTTTCTGATGTCACAGAGTCCCAGCTATGTCACATGGTCATGTCTGCTTGTCAGGTTATGTTGACCCTTTCTTGTCCAGTGCTCACTATGAATCATGGCATTGGGTTGGTATTTCCACACCGTCTTTTTGAATGAGAAATTAAGCTCATGTTTTCAAGGCTTTCATGGGAATGACATTTTATAAGGAAGGAGATTGTGCCTTATTCTTGAAGGTTCCAGGCATAAGCCAAATAGAAGACCAGATTTAATTTTTACCAATTGGCTATTACTATTAACTGGTCACTCAAAATTTTCAAGATAAATGTAGAAAGAAAAATTAGTAAAGAGCTTCATATGATGTGGTTGCTCATGTTTTCCAGCACTTGTCTGAGTTCATTGTCTGACTACCAATATTCATTACAAATGATTATATACATCTACAGTAATTCCATGGTGGTTAGAAGTTTGGTCCTTTGGCATTGCTGTAGATGTTCCTTTGATTAGTGATAAATTATACTTTCTTGTGAATCTCAAGTATCAGAAATATTTTTAAATTTTCACCTAAACACAAATGTACTCTTATTTCTTCCACAGTTAATAGTTACTAATAAATAACAAAGTTCTAATGCAACTGCTGGTTTCTTTTTAATTATCTAATCACAGTGAAGTTTTCTCACTTTAAAGGAGAAATTGCCTAAGTATTCCCATACAGAAGACTATTAATACTGCCCTAGGTGGTGTGCTATAATTTCATTTATATTTTCTATGTAACTATTCGTTTATCAATATTTCTAGCAGTTTGCTAATTTTATTCTTTTCAGTATTTAGTCAGTTTTATTTTTATTCTTTTATTTTTTACAGTGTTTTGGTTTGTCTTGGAATTATTGTTTATGAAACATAAAAGATTAAGAGAAGGTCCAGCTAGGGACCTAGCTCAATCAGCATACTATTGATCATCCATGAAATCCCTAGTTCAAGGCCAAGTACTGTGTAATTAAGGTGTGATAGTCCACACCTCTAATCCCAGCACTTCAGAAATGGAATAAGGAGAACTGGAGGTCAAGGTCAAGGCCGGCCCCGGCTTCTCTAGACACCGTCTACATAAAGAAGCCGTAGGGAAAACCTGAGCAATCGTATATTATCCTGTTGGCTGCATTTCTCCCAAGAGTGTCTCACTCCAGCTGTCTAATGCTTTTGCTTGGAGCCCTTTTCACAGTAAAGAAACAGGGAAACAATCCTATGGGTACTCAAAAAAAAAAAAAAAAAAAAAAAACCCACAAAACAAAACAAAAAAAACAACCAAAACCACTTACTAGTTGATGGATTGTAAAACCCCAACTGAATTTCAGTTTTCTCTTTGGTACTTCTGGTGGGTTTTTTGCTTGTTTGTTTTTAATATTTCATATCAAGATGGACTCCAAGGGAGAAGGGCATGGGAGAGTCAAGGTACAAGCACAAACCTCTAACCTGTGTGTGCTCTCAGATGTTTTCCCCTCTATCTCTCTCCTACCACTGAGTACGTTGTCTTTCCATCTAAATCTTCTTCTCTCCATCCATCTTCCATTCTACATTCTCACTGTACTCTTCCTTGAGACAACAAAGTTCACCTCTATTCACACACCATCTTTTCATGCCCCTTCTTCCATAGTCTCACCAGAGAACTAATTTCAAAATGTCAGCTTGCTCTAGTTATGATCACCAGGCAAACATCTTTTACGCGGATGGCAAGTGTCAACTTTGACATTTGTTCTAATACCTTCCCATATCTATCTTTCACACTCACTCTTTGCCATCCCCAGAGTACTAGTGAACATTCCTTCCTAAGCGTTCTCTCTTTGCTCATGCTCTAATCTCTTCCTGTCTCCTACTTTGTCCTGCCATCCTTGAGAAGAGCAGAGTAAATTGAGAATCGTTATGGCTGCTCTTGTGTCATCATAGCTATGTTGACCCCATTGTAGTGTGTATTCCAGGTAGTGATTATCTTTGCCTTCCTTTACAGACTGTAAATGCCTTAAGGGGATCATGCAGATTATCAATCTCTGTTCTCTAGCCCAAAATACAAGGCTTGTCACACAGAGAGTAAATGACTATGATGAGTGAGCAAATAGATTGTTCTCATGTGACAGAAGGATATGGAATTTCTATACACTATAAGGTGAAGGAGTGACTGGAGGAGAAGGCTTCTAGTACAGAGAAAGGAGTAGTGAAGAGAACATGGTATAAATGGAAGGTGCCTGACCCACAAAGCTCATTTTCCCTTTTGGGATAGGATTTTATACCTTGCTTGGTAAACATGACAAATATGACAGCTCATAATAATAAGCCTCATAGTAATTATTAGAAATAGTCAATATCTCCCTTCTGCAGTTGAACAAATTCAGGTTAAAACTTACCCAAAGTTACAGGAACCTATAAATGGAACAAAAGATTCGAGAAGACTGCCTGACTCCCAAACCCTCAGAGGACAGACCTCTTTTGTGTTGTATTTTTTTTAATTAGCATACAAGGTATTAGAAACTCCCAAGCCCACAGAGCACAATGGTATTTTGTATTGTATTTTTTAATTTTTCAATTAGGATACAGGGTATTAGAAACAATATAACATTCTCTTCTACTAAAACCCACTTTGTTAGGAAATGACATTTCTCTGGAACAGTATTTCTTCTCATTTTTCTTTTCTTATTTATTCTTTAATTGTTTTTTACGGTCCAGACTTGATCACCCTCCAGGTTCACCCTCTGACTGTTCCACATCCCATACCTGCCCCTCACCTTTCCTTCCCGTCTCCAAGAGGATGCCCCTACCCACCCCCCACCCTAACAAACCTCCCCCCTCCCTGGGGCCTCAAGTCTCTTGAGGGTTAGGCACATCTTCTCTGACTATCAGATCCTGAAAAGGTATGCATATGTTTCCGAACTTAAATCCCACATGTGCTCACTGACATGCAGATTCTTTGCTCTTGTAACTGTTGCACAAGAATCTTGACCCATGATGGACTCTTAACATGTCAAGAAATACAGGCCAGTTACTTTAAGCTTCTGAGATACATGGATACTGACCATGGGTTAGCCTTTCCTGTCTCCCATTACCTAAATAATTCTTCTAAGTTTTCTAAAAGATTTTGATCTTCTACCCTTGGCTCATTCCCTTCAATCTATAAAATGAAGAGAATTATCTTTTAAAACTTTGAAATACTGTCTACAGATCAGCTGCTCTAGACTTACCTCAGATTTTTCTGTAAAAGCCCAGCTTCTGGACATGGTTGGCAAAATCCTCAGGTGATTGTGATCTTAACTCATGGATTTCATCTTAATGCATAAATTGTAGAACAGTGATTATTTCCAATGCAATTGTGTGAGGGTGAGGTGGGGGTGAGATGAAAGTCATGCTTCTCAGGTGCTAGCTAGGTATTGAAGTTGAATGAAAAGAGGAGTCAAAAATATCCCTGATACCTGGCATAGTGATGCCACCAACTGACTGTCTATTTTTAAAGTCTAAAATCTAACCAGAGATGCTAACTATTTTCCCCTGACTGCACCATTGAGCTCCATACCTTCCATCTTCAAAGATAGGGATCTTTAAAAATATGTTAAGTTTTGCAATTAAACGACATATTCTTAAGTCTAAGGAACCTTGTGCTTGTATTGACAAATAGTGTTTTGTGTAAGTATCAAAATAAGTTAGCAAACATAAAAGTAGAATAAACATAGAGAACTCGTAGTCAACAATTCCCAAAAATTATTCTGGGATCAGATCTAGCTCAGCATCAGAAACTAAGGGCAGAAGAGATATTCTTTAATTCCTGAAAGACAAAAAAGAGCAAGATTGGCCACTGCCTCTGGTCCATTGGAATCAGGCACTTCTAGTTTCCCGGGACAGAAAGATCCACACATCAGCTTCCTCATGTAGTCAGATGTACCATTTGGGTCATACTAGCAGGATTAGGACTCTCAGCTGACAGAATCTTATCTAAGGACTAAGGAAGGTAAAAGTGGAACTCCTAGAGCAGGAAGATAATTATAGAAAAAGAAAGCACACAAATAAAACAATTGTAAAGTTCCCTTTGTATATATGATGAGTTCAGGGTTGACCATTTGGTATTAGAAATCAATTTTGGGGGGGGGGGTAAGGGGTCTTCCCCAGGGAAGACTATTCCTCCTGTTCTCAGCATTCCTTAGTTACCGGCAATTCTTTGTCTAGGGTTGAAACACCATGGTCTTTTCATGGTAACATGACCCCTCTTGTCATCATGCTTGCTCAGATCTTGCTTAGACAGTCATGTTGATGAGACTTCATTGAATGTAACTTCTCTGACATCTCTATGAGACAAAGCCTCACAGCAATCTTCCTCTTTCTCTGGCTCTTACAATCTTTCCACCCCTTTTGCTATGAACTTAGGTACAGGAATTGTTCTGTAGATGGACTGATAGCAGGATGTATTAATATATTTAGGAATAAGAGGCAGGTGGATTTCTGAGTTCGAGGCCAGCCTGGTCTACAGAGTGAGTTCCAGGATAGCCAGGACTACACAGAGAAACCCTGTCTCGAAAAACCAAAAAAAAAAAAAAAAAAAAAAAATATATATATATATATATATATATATATATATATATATATATATTTAGGAATATGTATACACACATATATATATGCAATAAAATGTAAAGAAAAAGAGATCATGAAGTTCAGACATAACAAGGGAGGTATGTTGAAAGGGTTAAAGAGGAATAGGGAAGAGAAAACTATATAATTATGATTTAATTTTTAAATGTATATAAAATAAATAAAACAGTTACTACTCAGGATACTTTTTTTTGAAAGCTTCAAAAATGTACTACAATAATGAAGGTTGCAGAAATCGATAAGCAGGTGAAAACACCCAGAGATCAATGAAAATAATCAGGAATCAGCAATATAGGAAAGAAGAAGCATATATCTATATCTATCATCTATCTATCTATCTGTCTGTCTCTCTGTCTCTCTCTCTAACTATCCATCTATGAAGAACCTTTAAAAATAGAAGTATAAGCAAGAATAGACAGAAAATTCTTAAAAATTATGTTAAACATGAATAAAGATAGTCATAGAAATTAACAGCAACAAAATAAAATTTATAACTCAGAAGTATGTTGGAGGTTTTGAATGGTAAGCAACTTCCTTAGGAGAAATGTCTCTTTTTATGGTTGAATTCAGTTTCTTCAAGGATGACTTGTGTATATCAACTAACATAAACAATTTACTGTGACAATATCATATACGGATAAGACGAAAAAGAGGACCATGCCAAGGCATGGCTCAGGTACAGCCAGAAGGTATACTGATTAGGAAGGTGTCTAATGGGGGAGTATTCTTCCTGCCTTATGCCTGAGTAAGTTGGGGCACTTTATTAGGCATTTTTGTAAGAGTAAGCTTTATTCTAATCTGTGTTATGTTTGCCTTGTTTCCTGATAATCCTTTTGCCAGTTTGCAGCAAGGTTGATAGTTAAATGTCAGGTAATAACATTCCTACAGATGTTTGAATTGGCCTCATGTCTATCATTAATTTTAGACTTTTAAAAGCATACTATACTCTATACCCTTTCCTTGAAGGATCAATACTCCACTCTGCCAGCACGTGGAAATATAACCCCAGTGGTCTGCCAAATATTAAGGAATAGATTTATTTTGAAAGAGAGGAGATCACCGAAGGCTCTGAGTAAAAGTGTTAAATGTCCTTGGAGCCACAGAGTCAATCAGGAGAACAAATTAAGGGACAGAGAGGCTTATTGGATTGGGTAGCTTTGGTCTAGGTTTCTTAAATATCTGGCAAGTCTCACCTACCCATCAATATCAAGAGGCAAACTCAAGGAACAAAACCTTCCAGAGCAGGGCAGTGGTGGCACACGCCTTTATCCCAGCACTTGGGAGGCAGAGGTAGGCGGATTTTTGAGTTCGAGGAGAGTAAGTTCCAGGATAGTCAGGGCTACACAGAGAAACCCTGTCTCAAAAAAACAAACAAACAAACAAACAAACAAACAAAAAACCTTCCAGAATGTCAAAATGTAGACTTAGTATTATCTAAAAATATGACCGCAATTGAAAGATGAGAAGGCAGTGCAGATTTCAAGAGCCTTAGATATCAACTGTATCAGAATAGTTATTTCTTTACCGTGGTTATTTGGGCCTCCAAAATTTTCTTTTTCTTTATAAGAAATTCCCATTGATTACGATTGCTAAAACAATCGCCACAATTGCTCCACCACACTTTTCTTTTCTTTTTTTTTTTTTGGTTTTTCGAGACAGGGTTTCTCTGTGTAGCCCTGGCTGTCCTGGAACTCACTCTGTAGACCAGGCTGGCCTCGAACTCAGAAATCCGCCTGTCTCTGCCTCCCAAGTGCTGGGATTAAAGGTGTGCGCCACCACCGCCCGGCTTGCCCCACCACACTTCTATTGAATGGAAGTGGAAGATTAAAGAATGGGAACACTGGCTACATTCATGTAGGGGGATTCAAAAAGAGGATAGGATGACATGGGGTTGGCTAAATGGAAATATCTAGAAATAGACCATCATGGTTATTCAGGACTGGTCAGATAAGAAGATGCTCAGGAAGACAGGGAAGAGGATCCAATTAGAATTAGGGTATCTTGTAGGCCAGGGTATCTATATTTTAGTGCTAAGAAAAAAGAAATGGGTACCATCCTCAGAGCAATCTGGTGAGGCTAAGCTATATTAACTGTCAGGGAGAACAAAGTAGGTCCATTATCCAGTCAAGTTGTTGGAGGACATGAGAGTTAGATTAGGTTTAGTTGTGGTGAAGAAAGGTTAGTTAACAGGAAAAAAAAAGTGTTTGAGTTGGGACATGGGCTGAGTGTGACCTTCTGGCAAAATTGTCAATTAGTAGTTTACAATTAAAAGGGTGGAATCATGAGAGTGAGTTGTAAAAAGTAGCAAGGATGGGCCTTCCTTAGTCTCTGGTTTCTTATATGCTCCTATCATCTCCCTTTACATGTACTTTCCTTATCATGATACCAACCACGACAAGATGCTCATGAGACTGAAAAAGACTACCTAGTCTTGGGTATTTTCCTTATGACAATGGGAAACAGAACAACACATAGGCTGTAGACCAGTCTGAGAAGTACAAGAAAGTCTAGGATGAAACCGTGATTCTAAATGTTATTTTTCAAATAAAACTCAAGTCTATTAAGGCAAGTGTGAGAAAAATAAAGCAAGTTTCCATGTAGATCAGAAACCTTATTGAAAAACCATAGAAATTAAAAGAATAGTGATATTGTAAGAAACAATTTGGAGAAGGAGCAAAAGAGAAGGTGGATTGTTTCGTACTGTTGTACCAAAAAACAATACTGTACAAATTATACACATAATAAATATAAGATATAAAATTAGTATAACTATCATTTATACTAATAAATAGAAACATGGAAATAGCTAAATAAACTTAAATGGGCTCTTTGACCACAAAATGTTGCCATTTGTTTTCTGTTCTAGGATCGAAAATATTTTTCCTATATCCATATGGAGCTGAGGTACAAAAATATTCACAGCTGTACAGTATTGAAAAATTAAGGAGAGTTAGAAAGCTATACACACAAATGCTAATATATTCCTTAGCAAGGAACATTTGATCCATTTAAAATGAATTTAACAATAGTTGTACATATATTAGAATGAATGCACTTGCAATGTAAAATATTTAGTGAGAAAGTCACAAAATGATACCCAGTAAAGTATTCCAATTTTAAAAATGTATATTGAGCTTGAGGAGATGGCTCAGAGGGCATGAATATCTGAGTTTGGGTCTCCAGCACTCATGTTAAACCCAGGTGTGGTGGTTAAGTACCTGCAACCCCTGTTCTGGGAGGTAAAAAGAGGAAGATGCCTTGGATCACTAGCCATTCAGGCTAGCCCAGATGTTGAGCCCCGGGTTCACTAAAAGCCTGTCAAAAATACGGAAAAAAGTGGTTGAGAAAGACATTCTAATGTGAACCTCTGACCTCCACACATGAATGCACAGGCAAGTGCACTCCTACACAAATATGTACACAGGCAGACACCACACATGAAGAAGAGAAAAAATATGGTTATTAAAATACTAATGGTCTCTATATAACAAAAATCACAAAGCACAGACAGAAGGAGACAAACCACATGCTAGACAGAGGCAAATCTCGGGGGCGAGTACAGGGAAAGAACACGAGGGAGTGACTCTGAAGAGCTTTTCACAGAAACATTTTATCTCTTTAAAAAATAAATGGGACTGAATATCTGTATTTGTTCAATATGGCAAAGTAAACAATTTATGCCTGTTATGTAATTTTTCTGTCCTAAATATTTTAGAATTTCTAAGGCTATTTCAAAATGAATTGCTCCACAGGTTCAATGCTTGGGTATTTTTAATATAAAGGAAAAGTATCTTCCCACAACATTTTTGTCACCCTTAGCGAGAGAAAACCTTCCAGGAGCAGGGAAAGGTAGAGACACTCAAGAGTGGTCCAGGGAGGTCCAGTGCTCACAGGCAGGCGTCTTAGATTAAGGGATAGTGCATCTCCTTCATTTTGATTTAATGGAATATCTGACAACCATATACTGCTTGAATGAGTGTCTTGTTACCTGAAACAAATGTACCCAAAAAGTGGGGCATCTAGAGACTTTTGAACATATAAGTGGCAATATTGGTCCTGAAAAGGCTTGTGAGTATTTTTTTTTTTGTCTTCCTTTTTCTTCCTCCCCTTCCTCTTTTCATTCCTTCTCCACCTTCATTCTGCTCAGTTCACATATGGCATTTTGAAAAAGGTATCATGGATTTAAAAAGCATTTTGTAAAGTCTGTGATAGTCATAATTTCAAATATGTCTTCTCTTCCTACATTTCAGTCATAATATATAAACAAGATAAAAATAGCTATTATTCTGGCTTCTGTCTCTCTGTTCACAGGTTTATAATATTAAAGAATTTCTCTAACTGCGGAACAGAATTTGGATTAAAATGCATGCTTGCCTTGGTTGCAGGTTATTATAACAACATCACAAGAACTGCAAAATTTTACCAGACCTTGGAGGGTGGGTGGACTTGAGATGGGAGAAAAGCAATTTTCTCACTCTATTTTGACAAAAGTGACTCTGTTTCTTCCTTTTCTAGACTTTGAGTTTCCTTCAGGTATGGAAAATTCCTACAAATCATAGTTTAGCTTACAGAGACAACAGAAGCATGATGCAATTATAATCCCATGAATTACTCATATGAAAAAATTATGTTCACATGTCATTGTGGGAGACTCCATGAATGGTATATAATTTTCAACTGCACATAGAAGGATGTCAGACTTTCCAAATAGCTTACAGATCTAGGGATTTCACCTGGCAGAAGGATATTCCCTGAAAGCAAGATTCTGAACCAAGAGGTAAATATGAGAAGAAAAGACTGAGTGATCATATATCCCATAGCTTTTTGATCTTTACCTTGGTTACCTTGAAAATGTTGGTCTTGTTTCAGTATACCTATGAACAGCCATATATTTCTTGCAAGTTCCCAGACAATCCCCATGTTGGTGATTATATGAGATATATACAGGGAAAGCCAACAAGCAAATGTGATAACTCAGGGATAGAGAAACAAATAAAAAAGTCAGAACAAGTAGGGAATGGTTTGTTTCTAGACATTCCAGTCAAATGCTAACTAAAGATGGGAAGGGAAGAGAATGAGCAGGGAGGAACTATGCAGAAAACCAGAAGGAAGCTGTCACAATGTACAAGCATTGTGAGTCAAAGAAATTGAATTTTCTTGTTAGGCTTTCAGGTACTTCAAATCATTAAGTAAGGTAAAGGGCCCAGAATGTGAGCAGACTCAGGATAAAGAAGCCTTTCGGGAGATACTGAAGCTTACTGGTAGACACCTGGACAAATGTTGTGAATTAGAGTGTGATGCAAAATAAAAAGGAAGGATCAGATCTAAACATCAAAATGGTGTAAAAAGGACACTTGTTTGTCTTGACACAGTCTTGCTATGTAGATCTTGCTAGACCTGTACATGCTCCGTAGACCAGGCTAGTTTCAATCTCACGGCATCCCTCCTCCTCCTGCCTCAGTCTCCCAAATACTGAGATTAAGGGTGTGAGCCACGATGTTCTGACTCAAAAGTGTCTTTACAAATAGAAAATTGACATCAAAAAGTATTTGGATAAGTCTGACTATAGAGTAAAGGTGAGTAAATACACGATGAAAATTCTGAATTATCACAAATATAAAAATAAATTATTATCACAACAGAAAGGTGCTGACTGAAGTTATCAGCTATCTGTGTTAGTACAATATGAAATTCTTCCAGGAAAGGATGTCATTCAGCAATTGAAACTTCTGTGACCAAAGCTGCCCTTTCTGAGTAGATTAGGGCTGTCGGGGTAAAATTCTAGCCTATGGCAGAAGTTAGAAGAGGTAACCAGAACTCACCAGCCTCATTTGACTTTCCTCTCATTTTTCTGATGCAGACCATTATATGTGGGTGCTCCAAAGTGTTTTCTGGGTGGACAGACCTTTAATCTAGCTTTATGGAAGAAATGGTAAAATCAACTGCGTTCTTAGAAAATGATCTGGTCTTCGAACAAGCTTCCTCTAATGGACTTGGATGGAGGCATAGGGACAAATTCGAGACTTAATGTAAGAACAATAAATAGTATCAGGAGATGGGTTGGTCAGAACTCAGGAGTATGATAGTCAAGGGGCCCATGTTGTCTTTAAAAACCTATATTTTTCCAAAAATGGCAGAAAATGTAAAGCTGTAAGGAAAAGTTTTGGGGCTATCCATGGATTATCGTTAAAAGGAAATACACAGCCTTCCCTCTACACTGGCATTTTAAATTAAACTAGTGCCCACAGATTCTCTCCAGAGCTGTTTAGAAGGATTCAGTCAAGGGTCTGCTTTATTTTGCTTTTTTATTGTTTGTCAAGACTACAGAGGCAGACTCTGTAAAAACTGTCAACATCAAAATACCTTTATTCTTTTTCCTTTAAAAATATAACACAATGAAGATATGGCAGAGTCTGGGCTTATTACACATCTCTTAGATTCTCTGAAAGAGCAAAGATGCTGGGGAGCAAAAACCCAGCCCAGAAGATTCAGCCGGATGCTGGTGAATCATAGAGATGGAAAGCTGGATGTTGTCTGGGCCTAAAGAAAAGACTTCATCAAAGCCCTAGCCACAGTCTCGGTAAATTTCCAAATGCAATCCAGAGTTCTCAGACAGCAAGGAGCATGAGAAATAGAAGCAGCAATGTAGCAGACGACAGCACTTATTGATTGTTTAGCCCATTTCAGGTGATTGCATAGCAATTACACGAGTCACAGATGGTTTATCAATTTAACCACCTCCTTTCATGCCCTAGAACTGTAGAAACCTACAGTTTTAGACTAAGCAAAGCAACAGATTTCACTAGCATTAAGATTTCCTTTGAGTCTCCCTGTGTTGTCCACAGTAGCTCAGCTGCCATCCTCACAAATACAAGCTGGACACCTTTGCATCTCCAGGTTCATGTGCTTAGAAGCTGGATTCGGGCTCATCTGAGCCACCTATCTTCTCACTGTGCTTGTTCTGATTTCTCACTTTGGTTAAAAATATGGATGCAGGTCCTACCCATACAGGCACAATTAAAAGATAAAGGAAATAAAATCAAAAGAGAAGTCATCATGAAGAAATGTCTGCAGCCTGCCTATTCCTGCATTCCAGCAACATTCAGTCCATTTGAGAGTCCAAGTGAGAGTGTAGATGACAGTCACAGATACTATTTTGAGTACAGAAAATTGACACAAAGATGATCTTCTTGGAAGGAAATATGAAAGCAAATTGGAAAATTTCCAGGTTTTCATTTCTACCTTTATTAATTTTTGCTTCAAATCGCCGAAAAATAACTATTTGGTGGTATCTTAATGATGCAGAAAACTTCACAACTCCTTCCTCCTGAGCACCATCCAGAAAAAGTTGTGATGATTTGAAGATGATTTCTGAGGGTCATTTTTTTCACCTTACGCCTTGTCTTGGTTCTTTGCAGGAAGCAGAATGTGCCTACATCCTCTTTGTCATTGCCATATTTTGGATCACAGAAGCCTTGCCCCTGTCAATCACAGCTCTGTTGCCTGGGTTAATGTTCCCCATGTTTGGGATTATGCCTTCTACACATGTAAGTTCTTCAAATGCTGTTAAATTTTGATTCCTTTATTTATGTGGTAACATCATTTGAGAAAAGTTGTCTTTAAAAGAAGCCATGATCCTGACATAAGGCTTCTTTGGACGTGTACCAAACGTTCAAGTACTCCTTTTCTGAGATACTGCATGTCTGTTTTATCTTCAATGAACAAACAGGTCATAGCTTCTTGAGTCATGTGTGTCTATAGAAGAAATGTGACTGTATTCTCTTGCTGACATTTACAGCTGGCGCCTTTCTCCCAACTAAAGAGGCCATTCATTCACACCCTGAATAATCTTGTACAATTCCCAAATTCCATAGAATTTGAACTGACAGTGTTTTTGTTTGTTTGTTTGTTTGTTTGTTTTAAAAAAGGAAACACAATTTGTGCTTTTAATGAAGAATACGCTCCTTGGTTTTCTTTTCCAAAAACCTGGTACTTCAAAAGATAAAGCCAAATTAGCTTTCATGTGCATTTCATCTTGCTGAGAAGAGCTTATTCATGCTGAGAACTGCTTTTTTTGTTTTGTTTTGTTTTTACCTTTATGCAGTCTAAGGGTGCCCATCTAAAGAAAATAAATTCAGTTTCTCCTTAAATACATGGAACACCCTGAAATAAGAACACTTATCTCCATTCATTCTCTAGGCAGTGAATAAATAACTGCCTCAAGCAATTACAACTTTAGAGTAGCAACATTCTTAAGAAAGACCTCAAGTTCATACAGTCAGTCAGTGCAGTATGACTGTCTTTCTGCCTTCTGCTTGGGTATAGCACCATTGTCTGGATGCTGACACATCCTTCTTGTGATGGAGACTTTTCTTTCTAACTAATCTTGGTTAAGTTCTTCCTATGAGAAGAGTTGTTCCTGCTTCATATGCACGTAATTCTTCCCCAAGTAGGAGTCAAAATTCTTTTTATGTTTATGATCCTGTCTGTTCCTGTTTTTGTGCCATGTTTGATTTTCCTCCCAACTTTTCTTCTGTTCTTTCTAATTATGATTGTTTTGGAAAAGAGTATGGCAAGGGTTACCCTTCCATTGCTCTTCCCTCTAGGTTGAGGTTCAGTTTCTGAGGAATCTTGAGCCCCAAATTCTAAGTTTCTTAGGTGATCTAACATGTGGAGGGGAGAAGACCAATCAGAGATAGCAAATATGTTGCAGAAGCTAACAGTATTTGTACCACTGTTGCTGGTAGTACCTGTTTAGAAATCCTTTATTCCCAAAGGTGACACCATTGCTAGCCTTCAGGTCTTAGAGGTGGAAAAGAATTCTTCAGAGACAACTCTCACCTAGGGCAGGCTTCTCCTCCATTTTATGTCCTACAGACGACCTCATTCCATGTTATGTTTTCTGGTCACAGGTTGTCAGTAAATCACAAGAGTGGTAATTTTGACTTTCAAGAAGTTCAGCTTCATTTAGACTAAGTCTGACATTCACTTACATTGACCCATGCAAGTTTTGTTTCACATCTGTTCTGCAAATAAGCATCATAAATGCGGGTAGCATTTCATGGAAATTAAATATTAATGTAATCCATATCTCCAGTCTGTGTGATTTCTAGATCTTAACTCCTCTCTTCAAACCTACCACCTTTAACTCTATCACCACCACCACTCATCCCATCTCATCTTCCAGAACTAACTCTAGTTACTTTGCTTGTTGACAATACTTAAAAATAAGCAGGTTAACAAATTAACTATGTTTCCTGCTGCTGGGATAAAGTTTCCTGACAAGAGTAAATTAAGGCAGGAATGGTTAACTTTGGCTCACAGTTTGGTTGTACTGTCTATCATTCTGGGGAAATAGGAGCAGAAGAATTTAAGGCAGCTGGTAACATTGTGTCTGCAGTCAGAAAGCAAAGAGCAAGGAATGCTAGTGTTCATCTCAGTTTCTTCTTTTTTTATTCAGTCCAGGATAAAAATCCATAAAACGGTGTTACCCACACAGGGCAAATTTTTCCCATCTCAACTAACCCAACCTAGATAAGTCGCCCTCAGATATGCCTAGAGGCTAACCTAATCTAAAAAATCCCTTGTTGGTATCTTGTCGGACTTATATTCCAGATGATGTTAGATGACATCAAGTTGACAATATTAACTATCACAGTTAGCAAATGTAAAATCAGCTACAAAGTAAGCACTCAATAAATATTAGTGTAACTACTATATTGACAAAATCATTCTAGAACTATCTGGAGTGCTGCAAAGGCAAATACGTACAACATCTACATTTTGGTCTGATCTTTCTGTCCTTTGAGTCTCTTGACCTAGTAGGCAGAACTGATGTTTACAGGAGGTCAGAGCACTTAGGATGTTTAGTGGTGATGCCTATTCTTCCAGCTTGAGATCCATTTTATACAAAGGACAATTAAGCTTTAATCAGTAAATATCTGACCAAATCTAGTGAGGACAGAGTTACAGATTTAGTCAGAAAGGCATGAGTTCAGTATGTTGGTATCATGTGTAAGTTGAACATGAAGCCACATAAACCAAAGTTATACAATCAAATAAAAGATGTAAAACAATGTTCAAATGATGATACAACACCCATGAGTTTTCATATCAACAGTTTTGAGTGTGTTGCATTATTGATATACCTCATGTCTGCAGTTTTGAATATCAAATCTATCAGTGAGTAGGTGAGTCTCTTCATCCAAGTGGAGAGCCCTAACCATGTCTTTCTTTGGACTCAATATTTACAATTTTATCTATTTATATATTTATAATATACTTAAATTTATTTATTTAAAGCCAATGCTGACTATCTAAACCTTGCTATATACATTTCTATAATTGAAAAATACCAACAACTATTGAATTTTTATACTGTTGAGTTAAATCTAAACTGCTAAGTAGTGAGTATGATCATTTTGATCTTCTATAACAGATATTGGTATTACTATAGTTGAAAATACATTTATAAATAAAATACATGAAAAAAGATCTATGCATATATTGAAGTTGTATACCACATTTACTCAGTCATTCAATAAATATTTAAGTGCCTACCAGACACTTGGAAAATATTAATAAATAAAACTTGGGAATTTTTTTTATGAATACAAATAGACAAATTTCCTATTTATTTTAGGATAATGGAAAGAGTAAACAGTATATCTGATAGATGAGTTAAATAGTTTGTTTAAAATGTAATTGCTGGGTCCTGAAAAGACAGCTTGGTGTTTAATCTACTTGCTATGGAAATACAAGGAGATGAATGTAGATCCCGGCAGCCACACAAACAGCCAGGGGTGACACCACAAGCCTGTAACGTCAGCTCCAGGGAGTGGAAGACAGCGTCTGCATGGCAGGAAGCCAATCTATACAATTGCTGGGCCACAGATTTAGTGAGAGAACCTGTCTCAAAAACAAGATGGAGCATGATGGAGAACGATATGGGTGTCCACTACTAACCCCCTCATGGCAGTCACAGCTGTCTGTAACTCCAGCTTCAGGGCTTCTGACCTCCTTACACAGATATCCATTCAGGCAAAACACCAATGAACATTAAGAAAGAATGAAAGAAAGAAAGAAAGAAAGAAAAAGAAAGAAAGAAAGAAAGAAAGAAAGAAAGAAAGAAAGGGAGGGAGGGAGGGGGAAGGAGGAGGGAGGAGGGAGGGAGGGAGGGAGGGAGGGAGGGAGGGAGGGAGGGAGGAAAAACAGAAACACTGAAAATCAAAGTTGAGTGTTGGATGCTACAACCTTCAGAGATTGTCAACACTGACTATGGTAGCTTAAACCTGTAATGTACCTTTTGGCTGGGGCAGACACCAACAGGTATGTTCTCACGAAGACACCTTATCCAGAACTTTCCTAGAGCAGCTGAGCAGTGGTGGAAACACTATACTCAGAGCAACTGAGGAAACACTGCACTCAGAGCAGCAGTATTTCAGGATCCCAGAGGAAGCCTGAGTCCCAGGAGCTCAGGAGCTCAGGAGCTCAGGATCACAGAATCACAGGATCACAGGATCACAGGATCACAAAGACATCTGGACTCTGGGGAGTTCTGACACAAGAAAGATAACTGGAATGACAGGCTCCAGTCACAGACAGTGAGTGCAGGTAGCACTACAGTTAACCAGATGGCGAAAGGCAAGCACAAGAATATAATCAACAGAAATCAAAGTTACCTGGCATCATCAGAACCAGTTCTCCTACCATAGCAAGTCTGAATACACCATCACACCAGAAAAGCAAGAATAATATTTAAAATAACTTCTCATGATGATGATAGTGGACTTTAAGAAGGACATAAATAACTCCCTTAAAGAAATACAGGAGAACACAGGTAAACAGGTAGAAGCCCTTAAAGAGGAAACACAAAAATCCCTTAAAGAATTGCAAGAAAACACAACCAAACAGGTGAAAGAATTAAATAAAACCATCCAGGATCTAAAAATGGAAGTAGAACAATAAAGAAATCTCAAAGGGAGACTACCCTGGAGATAGAAAACCTAGGAAAGAAATCAGCAGTCATAGATGCAAGTATCACCAACAAAATACAAGAGATAGAAGAGAGAATCTCAGGTGCAGAAGATACTACGGAAAACATTGACACAGCTGTCAAAGAAAACGCAAAATGCAAAAAGTTCCTAACCCAAAACATCCAGGAAATCTAGGACACAATGAGAAGACCAAACCTAAGGATAATAGGTATAGATGAGAGTGAAGATTCCCAACTTAAAGGGCCAGTAAATATTTTCAACAAAATTATAGAGGAAAACTTCCCTAACCTAAAGAAAGAGATGCCCATGAACATACAAGAAGCCTACAGAATGCTAAATAGACTAGACCAGAAAAGAAATTCCTCCCGTCACATAATAATCAAAACATCAAATGTACAAAACAAAGAAAAAATAACTAAAAGCAGTAAGGGAAAAAGGTCAACATATAAAGGCAGACCTATAAGAATTACTCCAGACTTCTCACCAGAGACTATAAAAGCCAGAAGATCCTGGACTGACATCATATAAACCCTAAGAGAACACAAATGCCAGCCCAGACTACTATACCCAGCAAAACTCTCAATCACTATAGATGGAGAACCCAAGATATTCCATGACAAAACCAAATTTACACAATATCTTCCACGAATCCAGTCCTACAAAGGATAATAGATGGAAAACTCCAACACAAGGAGAGAAACTATAACATAGAAAAAGCAAGAAAGTAACCTTTAAACAAACCCAAAAGAAGATAGCTACACAAATGTAATTCTACTTCTAATAACAAAAATAACAGGAAGCCACAATCATTTTTCCTTAATATCTCTTAACGTCAATGGACTCAATTCTCAAATAAAAGACGTAGACTAACAGACTGGATACGTAAACAGGACCCAGAATTTTGCTGCATACAGGAAATGCACCTCAGTGACAAAGGCAGACACTACCTCAGAGTAAATGGCTGGAAAACAATTTTCCAAGCAAATGGTCCCAAGAAACAAGCTGGAGTAGCCATTCTAATATCAAATAAAATCGACTTTCAACTAAAAGTAATCAAAAAAGATAAGATAGGACACTTCATACTCATCAAAGGAAAAATCTACCAAGATGAATTCTCAATTCTGAATGTCTATTCTCCAAATGCAAGTGCACCCACATTCATAAAAGAAACTTTACTAAAGCTCAAAGCACACATTGAACTTCACACAATAATAGTGGGGGATTTCAACACTCCACTCTCAGCACTGGACAGATCATGGAAACAGAAACTAAACAGAGACACAGTGGAATTAACGGAAGTTATGATCCAAATGGTTTTAACAGATATCTATAGAATATTTCATCCTAAAACAAAGAATATACCTTTTTCTCATCACCTTATTGTACCTTCTCCAAAATAGAACATATAATTGGTCATAAAGCAGGCCTCAGCAGATACAAAATGATTGAAATAATCCCTTGCATCCTATCAGATCTCTATGAACTAAGGCTGATCTTCAATAATAACAAAAACAATGGAAAGCCCACATACATGTCGAAACTGAACAACACTCTACTCAATGATGACTTGGACAACAAAGAAATAAAGAAATTAAAGACTTTTTAGAATTTAATGAAAATGAAGGCTCGTCATACCAAATCTTATGGGACACAATGAAAGCAGTGCTAAGGGGAAAACTCATAGCTCTAAGTGTCTATAAAAAGAAACTGGAGAGAACATACACTAGCAATTTGACAACACACCTGAAAGCTCTAGAACAAAAAGAAGCAAGTACACCGAAAGAGGAGTAGACTGCAGGAAGTAATCAAACTCAGGGCTGAAATCAACCAAATAGAAACCTGTAATGTAAATACTTTGGAGGCAATTTTGAGGCTACCATGAGCCCTGTAAATACAAGGTCATCCTAAGACGAACAGAGAAAGCCAGTTCAAATAATGTTAATAATCATAATCATAATCACAACAACAACAAATCAAGAAACAGGTTAACAAAAAGAGAAAAGTATTAGGCAAGGAGACCAGAAGAAAAGGTTACTAATATGAAAGGAAAACCAGAAAGGTGTGAAAAACCTAAGATCCAAATGCTTTAAGGATGACGCAATTACCAGGCTGTCAAATTTGCTATTAAGTCAGCTAAAATGCAGACCAGAAATTTGATCATTGCATTTCACAAAACAACTGAAATAAATATTCTAAAATGAACTATATTACTTTTAACCAACAAGGCATATTTTACAGAGACAATTTATTTAGCTCACAGACAATATGAAGAACTACTTTTCATGATTTTTTTATCGATTTGGGCAAAGGTTGCTCAGCTGATAAATTATATAACTAGGCAGGAACCCAGGTGTTTTGATTGAAAAATTGCATATTATTTTAGATGAAATCCCATTTGGGGGCAAGAATGTAACTATCTTGATCTTGTAAATGGACTTTAAACCTCATGAATTTTACTTGACATATCCATTTTTCTCTCAAAATAGTTATACTTATCAGTGTCATTTCTAAATCATAAGTACTTCCTTTTTCCTTCCTTCCTTCCTTCTCTCCTTCCTTCCTTCCTTCATTTATTTTACAACCTCTTGGCCTAAGGTTTCTATGTAGCCAAGAATGATCTGAACCTTCTTTCAAGCATACTTCTAACTTCTGAGTGTATATCTGAGACTATAAGCATGCACCAGGCTGTGGCTTATTTGGTGCTGATATTAAAACCTAGGATTCTGTGCACGCTAGGCAAGAACTCTACCAAGTGAGCCACACCACTAGACCCCGAGAGAATTTTCTACTATTTTTTCCTGGACAGTTAGGCTATACACAATGTTCTTCTTTAAGTATATCTGATCTTTATGAAAAACTAGGTAGCATCTACAACAGCAATCAGACAATATGGACCTTCTTCTTTAAGTTTAATCTCTAAAGTGGTTTACAAAGTAGACCATGCTTTGCTTGTAAAAAGAAAAAATTGATAATCTGAGAACTGAGGATAAATCCATCTTGGTTCCTAATTTTCAAAGTGAAGTTTTATTGCAATACAAATTTGCTATTTACTTTATATTGCCTTTGGCTCTTGCATGGCACTGAAAAAGTTGAATAATTATTACAGAGACCATGTACATAAAAAAAAAACAACAAAACAAGAACAACAAAAATACCTAGATCATTTACACATTTACTATCTATCCTTTTAAAAGGATGATAATCCCTTAATAAACCAAATAGGTTACAAGAACATCGTGCTGGACACAGTGGTGCATACTTTTAATCCAAGTACTTCAGAGGCAGAGACAGGTATATCTCTGTGTGTTAGAGGCCATAGTGGTCTACACAGTGAGTGTCAGAATAGCCAGAACTACATAAATACCCTTCTCCACATCTGCCTCCACTATACCCATAAAAGAATAACTCATAGTTCTGAACTTATTCTTGTGCTTAATTACTTACTACTGCAGTTGTTTCCTCTCATTTTCTGGGGACACATTCCAAGATAACCAGAGATTTCTCTAAAACTGTTGACAGTACCAAACTCCAAGTGGCTTATAAATGTTTCCTATATAATCTTCAGTACTGGAACATAGTTCCAGAGTTAATCTGCTCTTCTATATTTTATGCCCTGCTATCTTCATTTGCTTGATATCCATTAGTAAGTAAAATAAGAATTACTTAACATAAGTACTTTGATACTGTAGTTATCAGTCTGATAAAGAAGAAGGCTACTAATGACTAACTTGCAGGTAGTGTGTACATCATGGATACACTAGAGAAAAGGCTGACTGATATTCTGGTACAGACATTGAAAGATAATATGAGATTTTATTACATGACCTTAAGCAGAGCTATAAGTTTAAATGTATTAATTATTCATTCGGGAGTCTAAAACAAAATAACAAAGTTCAGTGAAGCTGGGAACTTACAAACAATTGAAATGTAATCACTCATGGTTCTGGAGGCTGAAAGTTACAAGTTCAAAGTACCAATAGAGATGCTGAAGAGGTTTCAGTGGCAAAGAGCATTTGTTGCTCTTGTAAAGGATCAGGGTATGGTTTTACAAACTAACATTAAACCACTCACAATTGCCTATAAATTCATGTCTAGGGGATCTAGCACCCTCTTTTACTTCCATTTGTACTCACACATGCACAAGCATGTCTGTGCATGCACACACACACACACACACACACACTCACATACAAATAAAATAAAAGTTTAAAATATCAATAGATTTGGTGTCTGTTAAGGGTTAACTTTCTGCTCTGTAGATGTTGACTTGCTGTTTCACTCATGATAAAGGACAAGGGAATGTCTTTTACCCTCTTTTATAAGAAAGTAGAGCCAATGTTATGTTCACATTATGGTCACATACATAGATTTAGGGAAACAACAACATGACACCATAGCAGTCAATGAGTTATTTCCATAAGCAAATTGCAAAAAGAGCAACTTTCAAAATTCCAGTATTAGGTCTTACAGCAACAACTTCCCACACTTCCTATGAAAATGTGGTCACTTATTCTTCGAAACTTATTTATGTCTTGAAGAAGTATCTCCCATATGCTCATGATACTGTATTGCCTTCTTTGATAACTTGCTTCTTTTCATTTAATAACTTCCAAGGTTCTTGAACCTAGGGACTTGGTAATTAAGTACCTATTAAACACAAACTGTATGTGATATGTACACGCTAAGTTCATAACTATCTGATTAATATAATTCATTCTATGTTCAAAGTTATCTAGTCTAATGAAGTGAAAAAAATCAATGCAATATACATTTTTTTGTGTGATGAAACAGAAATACCATGCAGTCCAGCTAAAAGGCCCAGAAATCTTTGAAGAATTAACATCTGTTTTAATCTATGAAGGAAGATTAGAAATTTGTAGGAAATGCAAAAGGGCGATTACAGCTCAAATTAGAAGCAAATGTCTAATTATTTTTTGTGTTTGGAGAGATATATACACAGAAAGCACTTGGGTGAAAGCAGGTGGTAAAAGATTGAGCTGGAGAGAAATGCAGTGAGCCTAAATTCAGGTAGGTTATGTATGACAAATGGAGAATATAGGATCTGGTCTCAGACATCACAGAATGAACTGAAAGGGAATAAAAAGATTGGTGAGGTAACTAGATCCACACTTCATAAAACTAACAGTGGTATAGGATGGGTTCGAAAACAATGGTGGGACCTTAATGTTGGGATCATGTGTGAATAGAGAAGATTCAATGCATTTTAAAATACAGAGATGGTAAAAGGAACAGCACACACATTGGATGGAAATGCAAAGGGAATCTCAGATAACTCTGAAATTTGACGTAGTCCACAGAATAGATGGAGTTTTATTCTTCATGAAACAGAGAACAGGAAGAAGAAAGTATTTGAAGGATATTTGAATTGAGAAGGTATCTGTTATTTTGAATCACTAAGCTTTAGTTGTTTGTGGGAAATGGAAATGTCTGTTGCATTCATGTTCTGGAACTCAGAGTTCTCTGTCAGAATACAAAGAGTGTTGAAGTCACCACTCATTTGGCAAATGTGTAGCTGATCTCTGCTGTGTTAGATAGTATGCATGTTAGTCACACAGAGATAAGAATTATGTCTCTAGGATTTGCCACTAAATGTATAAAGCAAGAAGAGCACACATGAAACCTTCTAGAGTATATACAATTGTGAGAACAGATTAAAAATATTTCAAAGTAGGCCAAGAAAACTTTCTCAAAGAGCAAGGAACAGACTACTGAGGAAAAAGGTGTTTACAGGAATAGACCCACTAGAAAATCAATATACTAAAACAGTTATAGCAAGTAATGGCACAGAGTTGGGTGGTTGGAATAGTTAGGACTGAATAAAGACATTCGGAAGGCAGGAGCTCAGAAATCATTGTGTTCTTTACTTCCTCTTTAATTTATTCAATTTTTATTTACAGAGTTCCTAGCTTGTGCCAAGACTTCTGATGATTTAAAAACATCAGTTCCTGAAGCCACAGGATAGGTGTCAGGCGTAAGATGGGGAGCATAGAGCTAAGGAAGCAATTGTAAGAGATGGTAAAGAAAAGAAGCAGGGCAGGGCAGAATGACAGCAGGACTCACTTAGATGTTCCAGATGTTTCATCATTGAATAAAATCACGGGGGGGGGGGGGAGGGGGAGGCAGAGAAGAAACTATCAGATATCCCTTTGGTCTCAGATGAGAGCATCTGCATCTCCTCAAATGGTTGTTATTTCTTTGTGTTGTGAAACATTTAATTCTTCTCATTCTTAAAAAGATGTAATGGTGGGCGGAGGCTGCCCAAGGTTCTGGCAGGTTGGGCCATTGCAAGACTGCTGTAATCACTTTGGCTCGCCGGTGGAGGTGGTAGGAATAAAGACATGTGTTACCACGACTGACTACAACAAGCACTCTTAACATATAAATCATCTCTAAAGTAGAATTTTTGCTGTGGGTTTCAAGCCATAATAGCATCATTGAGGCGTAATCTCTTCAAAGATGTCAAAAACAAACAAATACAAGTCTGTCTGGTCTTTCTCTTTTCTTATCACTCAAGATCTACATCCAGATCTCAGTCTCGTTCGTTTTCAAAGTCCCGATCCGAAAGCCAATCTGTCTCTCATTGAAGGAAGCACAGGCTGAGTTCTAGGTCTCATTTCAGATCATATTTCCAGCTTTTAAAAGAGAAAGGAATCACCCTTGAGTATATCAGAATCGAGATTTCCTAGGTCACATCAGAGGCTACAGGAGACCCTGTTATTTCTGTGGGTAAAACCAAGGAGTTTATCCATGGGACCAGTATAACCAAGGTGGCTATGGAAACTACTGTTCCAATTGGCAGAATTACCAGCAAGCATACAGCCCTCATCGGAACTGTTCTCGATCCGGATATCCAAAGAGAAGTGGAGCCATTCTAGGAACTCTGATAAGTCATTCTCTGCTGTGTCAAGACACTCCTCATCCTCGCAGTTATCCTCCAAACACAGCAGAGTTGAGTTGTCTAAGCACTAATCTACAAAAGAGAAAAGGTCCTCTTCCAAGGACAGATGGCCATCTCAGGCAGCTGGTAATAGTCATGGGTATGAGGCTAAGGAGCAGATAATCTCTGGAGGCACTTCTCAAGATACAAAAGGGAGAGCTCAAACCATGGCCAGATGCCGCCACCTATAGCAATGGATCTACATCACAAGCCTCGGTTTTGCCCATTCCATTTGCCAGCACAGTCAGCTCAGTCTCAGCATAGCCCCTGAGAATTGTTAGCCCAGCATATAGTGACCATTGTTAAAGAGCATTACTTTGGATCCTATAGAAGGACATTGTATGAAGGCTTTACAAAATACCTAAGGAGAAGAAACGCACCTGAAGCAGCTAAGAATTAGAAAAGCCCAGGGATACACAGGAGAGACATTTCCCTCCAGTACATTCAGAAAACATGGTTTGACTTTGCTCAGCAAGCTTTGTGACTGGATTTTATAAAGCATTTCCTAACGTCAGTTCTAAATTCCAGTTGCATGAGATGCTTTCTCTAACAAATTACGAGTAAACTTATTAAAATTAAAGACATTCTGAAAACAGGAAAGATGCTAGACCACTTTTTGAGAAATATAAGATAAATTATCATTTAAAGGTTTTGTAAAGGCCTGTGGGGAAAAAAAAAATCCAGAATTTTAAGAGTTGAGATTCTAACTTAACAGAACACACAATTTTTTCCAGAGTCAGGAGATTTGTATTAAACATGTTGGGCAACTCTTTGGAATCACTCTGCCAAATAGTTGCTCAAAAGTGACTGGACACTGTGTTCCTCTCTGAGTGATGATAAGTAAAACAAGGTTTAAAATGGCAGTCTTTAGGTAAGGACATTCATTTTATAATAAACGACTTTGAAGATGAAATCAATTAAATATGAAGGAGGGCTATGGTTATCAGAAAACAGACAGTGATAAAGTTGTGAATTCAGGTTGGTGAGGGTGCAGATTTGAAAGGTAGGAACTCCCATAGAATTCCCTGACATTTCAGTCATGGGCTCCACTATAAGACATTTTAACAGTAACATCAATTTCTAGATGGAGAAATTAAAGGATAGCACCACTTGTACAAAGTGATCTGTATTTTTAAAAAATCTAGCGCTTTTTTGTATACATATTTCCCGGTATTCTTTAAAATTGTGTTGTTTCTGGGTGAAACTATAGATAATGTATATTCAAACACATTTACATGTCCTTTGGCACAATAGAAAGTTGCACAGTTGAAGGTCACATTTAAGAGTAGTAGCCTAAGAGTGGCTGATGTACCTCATCCCCTGGCCAAGATACATAATCATGGGTCTCATTGCAATTTCAGGTGGCTTCTGCTTATTTCAAAGACTTTCACCTTCTGCTAATTGGAGTCATCTGCTTAGCCACATCCATAGAAAAATGGAATTTGCACAGGAGGATCGCTCTGAGGATGGTGATGATGGTGGGGGTGAATCCGGCTTGGTGAGTATTTTGTATTCAGCACCCAGATTATATCCAAAGCATATGATTTTGTGCCCAGTAAAATCTAAGTAAGTAATGCAGGAAACACCTTGGGTAGCAGGGTACCTATGAAATTATGAAGGTGATGTAAAATGTGCGTGAGGGGTAGGAGGAAAACAGCAATAAGTCTCCTTTTACTGCAGGTCAAATTTCAGGGAGATTGGAAGAAATTCACACAACGCTCTCTGCTTTAAAACACCATTGGAGTCAAAGATGAGAGGAGCCTTGAACCCCAGCACAGGAGATTGATATATTTCAGAGTAGATTTCAATCTCATCTTGTTTATTTGGATGATTACACATTCAAAACTTATTCAAGAGCATCCTTTATCAACAGGGAGGATGTTATGAACCAAAGACAAAGACATTACTGACAGAATACAAATCTGTGCAGAAAAATTTCAAGGTGAATACATTTTTCTTTTCAAAGCAAGTGTTGCAAAGTGAAACAATCAATTGAGAATTTTCTTCTATATGTGAAATTACTCATTTGACTGATTCCCCTTCACTGAAATGAATGTTTTTCATTCCATTTAATTAATTGGCTATTTGGGTTCTACTCCACCTCTTGTTATAAACACGAACATCAGCTAGGAACATTTCCAGTGTCATAACAATTTGCATAATGTTTTATTTTAAAGCCTTAGGTGTTTTTTTCCCCCTTCTTATCATCCTTTGGAAAATAAGAAAAAAAATTGACTTCTGTTGCATAATTTCTTCAAGGGCATAGGAGACTCTGTGTTTACCACTGTGGAGCAAATTTCTTTGCTAAAATACTAATCTATGCATGTATGTTCATGCACGTTTCTCTGTGTATATTACATATACGCATATATGACATATATGCGACGAACATGGTAAAAGATATTACTTAGAATTTTATTATACAAATATATTTTTAAAATATATTTATCTTATAAATACAGTGGAATTAAGCCTTTTCTTCTTGGATACCATAGAAATCTTTTCTTTAATCATCTGGCCATTGTTCCAGGAGAGAGGAAACTTTAGTGTACAATAAAGCAAGACCCCTGTCCATTACATTATTATTTGGCTCTTTGGTTTAAGGCATTTCCATCAGTAGAAGCTTCATATGATGCTAATATTCTAAATATGGAAAAACTACACATTATATAGATACTCTATGTTAGTATAGTTTTAGTTTGTAACTATAGTATAGTTATAGTTTTATTTTTTAAATTAAGAATAAGTTCTGTTCAAACATATTTCTAAGATGTTTTATGTTGTTTTACACATAGAAAATATTCATCATACTCAAGTTGGAAACATGGTAAAGAATTGTCTATATAGACCGATTTTTTTTTTTTAAAAGGAGATTATTTAATTGGAAACATGGTAAAGGATTGTTTATATAGACCTAATTTTTTGAAAAGGAGATTATATAATTAGCACTTCATGGAAATATCTCCTTCAGAATGATTTTTGGCATCTCCTATTAGATCAATCCCCCTTCTGTGCAAATATCATGATGAAATTTTATAGAGATTGTTTAAGCCCCAAAGTCTTAGATTTGTTATTTTAAGGATGAATCACTCTATGTATAAGAAAAGACAAGTAATAAATCTAATTCTTGACAACAGGAAGAAATGCTAGGTTCAGGAGAGCATAAATAATAGGATCTATAGAAAATTCTCACACTCCATTTTAGCAAGTGATTGTAACCATTTCTTCCACCCACTATATCTTAAACCAGCAGAATGAATGAGCAAGAGGAAGATTTATCAATATGAACCCTATTCTCAGTTCTTTTTTTGCTACATATACTAACACACAGAAAAATGGCCAAAAGATGAAGCAAAAGCAGGGAACTCTTGTTAGTTGGTGGCACTTTCATCTTCCTTGGGTCTAGAGACAAGTAGCCATTCATAAAAAAATCATACTAAAGCAGTAGGGTCACACTGCAAACTGTTTTGCTATATACCAATTTGCAGTTAGGTATAAATCTAAGTAGCTATCTCATTTTGAGAAGAATGTTCTCCTTGTACCCTTAAGGGGACGCATATCTTAATAACTTTCTACCTGCCTGTATATCTACACTTGTAGTTCCCCATCAGGGCAGAAATTTTACCTCCTGTGTTCTGAAACACATTATTCCCAATCTGCAAACATCTTTTTTAATGGTTGAATCTAGAGAGCTACATGATCTGGACAGCACAGCTCCACACTAAAGACCCTCTCGTTTCAGGCTGACGTTGGGGTTCATGAGCAGTACTGCCTTCTTATCTATGTGGCTTAGCAACACCTCTACTGCTGCCATGGTGATGCCCATCGTGGAGGCTGTGGCGCAGCAGATCATCAGTGCTGAAGCAGAGGCCGAGGCCACTCAGATGACTTATTTCAATGAATCTGCAGCCCATGGACTGGAAGTTGATGGTATCATGTATTGATAGGGCCACAGTGGGGTCTCATCATTTGGGCAGTAGGCATAAATTCAACAATGCTGGGATATATTTTGAATTAAGAATGCATAAATGCAAGAGATGCATTTAGCCTCACTATTTTTTGTAGTCCTCAGTATCTATCCAAATTAATTCTACAAATATTTTACATTAAATTAACTGTTGAATATACTCTCTGGCATAAAAAGGAAGAATGCCTTCTAGCCAGTCCAATGGAATGCTCTCATGTTCTTATCAGTAGACATCCAGGTTATTCTCCTTTTTCATGAATGGTTTTCCTGCATAAGTGATAGATATTTAATTCCTACATCCTATTTGGGTACAAGACAGCATTAAATTCCACCATTTATATTTCTTGCTCTGATGAACTGCTCTGAGACAATGGAAGATGTTGCAGGATATTTGTACTTATAAAAGAGGGATGTTATATTGATATAAGGTGAAACTGTTTTATAATTTCAAATAATTCTTCTATTTTTTAATACATACATACACATCATGTGTGCATATATACAGACCCAATGATAACTCTCTATTTTAATGGTCTTTCTTTCATTTAATATTTTACAGAAACTGTTATTGGACAAGAAACAAATGAGAGAAAAGAGAAAACAAAACCACCTCCAGGGTAAAGACTATTGATATTTAATAAAGATTTTCTAAATTACATTTTAATGAAATTACAAACTGGGTCAATTTATGTTTCAGAAGCAGTAATGACACAGAGAAAGTATCAAGCAAGATGGAGACAGAAAAGGTACATTACATTTGATTCTTTCTAAATACTTGTACATGAATTATATGCATACTCTAATTGGATACATACCTATTTTTAAATGTATTACTTTCTCATATAAAATAAATTTCTATAAAAATTCCAAGTGTGGTACAATGGTTTGATAAGCCTTCTCAATAGACATCCAGATAAAAATTATTTTAGGTTTTGTAAACTAACATCAATATTTTTTTCTTTCTATTAGAATTGTGGCAATGACAATTAGTCAACTGACTTTAAAGAGTCACAGTTCTGCTCCCAGAATACCATTTCAGTTCTCACTAAATCTTGTTAACTCATTATACTGGTTTTCATTAGCGACATTCCTGTGTTTTCAGGTTACAGGCTTAGAACACCCTTTTTCATTTACTAACAAGTGAGCATGTAATTTTAGAATCCCCACTGCCACTAAAGTTTCAACATGGAATTCATGAGTTTTTCTGTCAAATTCAGGCAAAAGAGCCGTAGCCATTGTAGACAATGAAGAGAGGAAGGGGACCTTAGAAAACCATACCATATAATGCATTTCCTTAGAATAAATCAATATACAAACACTGTAATGCATTGCACCAGGAGCAGAATTTCTCAAGACAGCTGAAAATAATCCTACTTAGAAATGATCCTACAGTTACCATGGCATTAAGAGGAGGAGAGCAAGGTATATATTTCCTCTTTGGGCTGTCTAATACATTAGCATACAGCTCAAAGGGAAAAGGAACATTTTCGTTCAGAGAAATTTCAAGGAAAGAATGAGTTCTCTAGAAAGAGAAAAATAAATGCAAGATAAGGTTTAAACTATTAGCTGTGTCTACCTGAAGGGTTTTATGAAAAAAAAATTCATATGTTTTTGAAAACATTATCATCTTTGAGGATAAAATATTCCTTATAAAATTTTAAAAATTAAGAAAGACAGTGTGTTATAGAAACATACATTGTTAAATAGACGTATACAATCATGAAATATAGCAAGTCTAAACAAAAGGGATTTTAAAAATGTACACATAGCTAGTAACTTCCTTGGAAATATCTTTAGCAAGCTAAGTTTCTGGCACTGTGCCTAAAATTGAAGTTCAAATTGATTTGCTATCCAATGTATTCTGGGCTTTGTAGGGAGAGACATAATAAACAGACTACTCTTCAGTATAAATATCTCAGAATCTAGGGAATGCAAAACAACAATGATATACAGACACACAAAAGCTACAATACATTTCCCCCAAAGCCAAGCTTTCCAAAAAGTAGCTCAATTAGTTTAATATGTGCATAACATGGAGAAGGAGTATTAGATAACGTGCTTGAATCTGAGAAGATTGTAAGAGAATCTGTACAAGAAGATTACAAATTCCATGTCTGTAAGAACAGGTCTGCTGATTCTGATTTTAACCTCAGAATATCCACTAATCTGAAACACAGCAGGAATTCAAAATTTATCTTCACCAATTAAGGAATGAGTGAATATGAAGAGTGAAAATATAAAAAGACACTCTAATCAAAGAATATATTTATCAAAATCTCAACATTTCAAAGCTCACAGCTTTTGGGATGCTTTAGAGGTGCTAGAGAAGAGTGACATGTCTGGGCCAGACTATGGGCGGGTCTTTGAGCCCACAGTAAGTTGGAAGATGCTCTTGTGGGAAGACTCCTTAAAGCTAATGGGCAGCATGGCAAACTCTCTTTGGGATGCATTCTCTGGTAACATTGTAAAGCAAATGGGTATGAACTTGACTTGAGTTTTCTGATTAATTAGCTCCTGGAAATCAGAAAAAAATTATAGAAAATGTCTCCACTGTTCTAAACTAGGTGAGGGTAGACTGGGATGCAGTGGATTGAGATGGGGAACACAGATGGAGGAAAACTTTTCCATAAATATAGTAAAGTAATTAGAGGTATACTGTATGCAATAAAGATTATATCTAAGTTTAGAAGAGAGAAACAAAACTTTAAGTGCTGATCCATATGGTCTTTTAGACCCTAATACTTTAAAATTCAGCTATAAGGTATTTTCTTTCTGAAGAATGGGCTTTTAGGAAAAAAAATTCTGTTGTCTATAGAAGAAATATTTTTATTTTCTCATTGAGATTTTCATATGTGTATGTAAAGTGTTTTGATCATATTGACTCCCACTTCTCCCTATTCTTCCCAAACTACAACCCACCCATGTCTCCTAAACCACTTCACTTACTTGCTCTTTGTAAAAATAAACCACTGAATCCAATTAGCGCTGCCTATAACCATGAATGTAGGGCCGCTCGCTGGAGCTGGAGCTTCACTAAAGGAAGCCTTCCCTTCTAGCAGCTGTCAACTTCCAAGATGTCTTCAGGTAAGGGTAGGTCTCGTGAGTCCCTCCCCCATCCACTCTGGAAATTTTACCAGCTTGATCTTGTGTAGGTCTTCTATAAGCAGCTGCAGCGAGAGTTGTTAGTTCATGAGTTCAGTAGCTCTGTTACATCCAGAAACCCCTGTTTTGCAGCAGTACTCCCAAACCTCTGGCTCATAGTGTTCTCTGAGCCTTTCATGACGGGAGTGTGATAAAGATATCACACTTAGAGATGAGCACGTCACAGTAACATATGCTTTGCCTTTTGACCAGTTGTAAGTCACACACACACACTCACCTGTGATGGGTTCTTAGATGGTTTGAAGTGTTACCATCAATTTTGTCCTGTGAAGTGGGCCTTAAATTTAACCAAAAAATGGTTGGTTATTCTCATAACATACACACCACTTTTAATCTAATGGGCATACCATGTTAGAGTTGATCATTTCTATAGTTTACAGGATTCACATTTGGGTACGATTTTTGATTATTTTTCTCCACCCACCAGCCTTAATGGCACCTCTTATCACTATGAAAAAAACCAGTAGGGAAGAAGCCTTCAGGTCAGTATCAGCTTGGTTTCCCCATACTCGGTTCCTCAAGTATGTTGTATCTTCAGAAATTGGGTCTTACCTTCAAATCCTATTGAATAACCAACCAGTAGCAGTGACTATAGATTGTTTTGAAGCTCTATGATATGTCTCTGATTAACAAATCAAAGAGAGCCATACATGGCACTGGGTTATTTACTTGATAACCTATTTTGTCTTGGAGAGCATTATTCCCCTGTGTAGGGTAACTCTAAACTTGATTTTATTATGTTCAATTATGTATATGTGTGCTTTTGTATTCTGTAAATGGATATGTACACATGAATGCAGGGGGCTCCGAGAAGGCCAGGATATATATATAGGTCAAGTCCCATGGAGTTGGTGTGACAGACAGTGATAAGCTGCCTGATGTGAGTGTTGGGAACAAAAGATCCTCTGCAAGAGCAGTGTGTACTTGTAATTATTAAGCTATCTCCACAGTGTCAGTTTACACAGCACACACACACACAGAAACACGCAAACACACACACACCCCATGGGGGGGAGAGATAGAGAGATAGAAGAGATAGATAGAGAGGAAGCTACAATTTACTGTGTAGTAAATAAACATTTCTCAAGTAGAAGAAAATTCATAATTGCTCCTAAATAAATGTTCTACTTGTTATAATAATATCACATTGGCCAAGAAAAATGAATTTAACATATGCCCAATATTACCATGCCAACAAGCAGCCTATTGTCTCTTCCTCATTGTAGCATCCATATCCCACATTCCAAATCCTCATACTGCATTGTTTTTCTCTAAAGAGTGTATCGTTTTATATCATAGGCTACATATAATTTGCTTATTTTTAGTTTATTTTGGTATTACCTGCTTTCTATTCTAAACTGTAAGACCCATATATGTACAGTGCTACCATTACACTATGTATCTGGGACAGTGGTGGCTATAGTAAGTATTTACTAATTATTTGCTAAATGCTTGGATAATTTCAATAGTATCAATTACAACTGATTTGAAATAACTAATGCTGTATATAAATTATAATAAAAGCAAGTGGAGAAGGCATAAAGATAAAACTGTGAGTCATATTAAAACTTTGCATGGAAATATAAATAATGGTTTGAAAAAAAACAGACTGTTCAAATCAACAGATGAATGAACAGTCTTTAAAAGAATATACATAAATGGACAATGAGTATTTTTAAAGGCAAATGCAAGTTAAAACTTCTTTGATATAGCACTTCATCTCACAATGGATACTACCAAGAAATCTGACAATAAAATGCAAGAATTTATGGAAAGACAAACCCTTCCCCACTGCTGGTAAGGGTCCAGATTAGTAAGGCTCTTTTGGGAATCAGTATGAAGGTTTCTCAAAATATTAAAACTTGAACTACCATGTGACTCAACTAGACAACTCCTGAGCACATACACAAAGAACTCCATATCCTTCCACAGAGACGGCTGTACAGCTGCAATATAGTTTTATTGATGCTATGTTCATGATAGTAAGGAAATGGGACTTCCCAGATGCCCTTCCGCAGATAAATGAATAATGGAATGTTGCACATATACAAAATGGAATTTTATTATGCTGTAAGGAAAAGTTACACTATGAACATTTCAGAAACACAGGTGGGTTTGGAGAATTTATTAAACAGTGTGAACCAAATTCAGACAGACAAAAACTACGTGGTTTTTCTCATGTGCATGTTTGAATATGTCATCTTGATTCATAAAACCCTGTATGATGACTTTGAAAAATATTATGAATGCTTGAGAGATAAAATTAACTGTAAAGCTTTTGCTCTAAGGAACTGCAAAGTCCTCATGTAGTTAGAAAAGCAGTTTGGATGCTGATGGAGATGATTACAATAGGCTGGAGTTAAGGATGATGGCTATTCTGTTGTCTCTCAGATTTCAAGATTCGATTTAAGAGTGGCCATAACTAGAGGGGCATGTTCCCATGCTGCATACCTAGACAAGGGAGATTATTTTCCCCTCAATGTTCTTCTCTCACTATGGGGCAAGGCCTAAGCATTAACTACCAATGCCTTCAATGAAAGTGACAGTTAAGTGGGTAGGTCCTTTAGCTTAAATAACAGTGGCTTTATAGACATACACATCTTCTCTGTTGTTTTCTTTGCCTGGGTGAAGTTCAGTCACCAAGGTGATGACTGTACTAGTCAAGTATTGTTTGGTCCTCACTTGACACAACTTAGATGTGCTCTTCTGGGTTTTCCCATGGGTACATGGGTTTGGGTTTGAACACTTCAACAAATATCCAAAATACCAAGGGTTTCAGCAAGATTGAAATAGGCTAAAATGATAGCTCTTCAACCAGAATGACCTTAACTTTCTGTTTTTTCTGTACTATCTTCATGATGGAGACATTTAGTCTATGAAAGGTCTACTCTCTCCCGCTACCCAGTACTGTAGTTAGCAGAGACAAGAAAGAGGGAAGTAGAAGGCAAATGGACTTCCTATGATTGACCTGGGCTTAGCACTATGCAGATTTTTCCATTTCATGTTTAACTACTTCTACTTTACTATGAATATATGAAAACATGCAAGTATTCATAATGTTATTTATTTATTCACTCATTTATTTATTTATTTATTTATTTATTTTACATACTATTTACAGGTACATCTTTTATCACTTCTGACTTATTTTCCTTGTACTTTTGAACCTTAGTTTTTCTTTGAAGTCGATTTTATTGGTGTTACGATGTTAGTAAAGTCTAGAACTAGATTATACTTCAGAGAGGGATCTTTTGGTATTGAATCTCTACATTTTTTGTTTAAGAGAAAGCTACTTGTAATTCTTGAAGTATATTATTTTAGTAGCTATGGACACTCATTTTTGCTGACTTTTGACTTTTTTTTCTGTGAGAAATCAGCTATCAGTCATAGTATCATTACTTGTAGGTAATCTTTTCTTATCAGTTGCTTTAGATATGTGTGTGTGTGTGTGTGTGTGTTTTGTGAGTGTGCATGAGAGAGAGAAAGAGAGAGCACTTTTAAAATATCATTTGATATAAGTATATTCTTTCTGAATATGTTGTTTCTTCCAAAAATTGTAAATTATCAACCTTCTACCACCTCATCCTAGTCATGTCTGCCTCTCCCTCCTCCCACATTAAATAACCTTGTCTTTTAAAAGTACTGACATCTGTTTTGTTTTCTTCTTTGTCTCATGGACTTGTGGATTATTCACAAAAAAGTAAATCCTATGGTTCAGCAGTTCTTATTTAAGCTATTTCTATTTTATTGATGAACCTCTTCACTGGGTTTTAAATTATACTTTAAAACCCCATTTTGTATAGTAACATTTCAAAGCTTTCTAAAAGCTCATTAATGATTAATAAACTTACTTGTATCCTATAGCTTTAGTTTCTGATGACTTTGTGGTTGTTTTCTTGCTAGTTTTGTTTGCTGGTCTTTTCCATGCTGTTACCCAATTTTCTTGCATGTGTCATGCTTCCAAATATTGAAATGCTAATTTTCCTTGAATTCTCCACGGGGGGTTAGGGGGAATCTGAGTTCAGGGTTGCAGCTGCCTACAGGAGTTTTCAATTATATTACCATAATTCCCTTAACACATAAGTAATAGCAATTTATGCTTTGAAGTGCTTAGGATAGGAATTTTTAGGATGCATTGTACTGTTCCTTCGCTTAACTTGACATTTCCTTCTCCCTACTCTACAGAGGATATGGGCATTATGAATGTTTTCCTACCGTCATCCCTCACCAACTGGCCCTGGGCATTATCTTCCATTCCAAATTCTCTTTGTAACAAGATATACGAAATCTCTTGAGCAAAGTCAGACTCATCGCTTCCTAATATTAAACTCACTTGCACTAATTTTATGCTTAATATAGATTTCTTCTTTCATACAATTTAGTGAGATATTTTTCAAAAGGATGTTTAATGCTTTTAATTTACAATTGTTAAACAGGGAGTTGTATTTGTTATGATACAAAATAGATAATATGCTATTATCTATATATTATTTCAGTCATTTTTACCACTATAGAAAGAACATTTTAAATCTAGTGCCATATATACTTTCTTAGCTCCAAAATTGCAAAGGAAGCTTCGAAATGTTTAGCATTTAACTTAATACAATTGTGTAAGTAAATCCTGTACCATGAAAAATTATAATTTAAAATATTGCTGAAAAAAGCTTCTTTCACACTGGAGAGCCTTCATGCCCTGAATGCTAAATTTTAAATACTGATCTATGCATCTCCCTATTGCTTTATAAGCTGTTCTTTTCATTTGTAGTATGAAACAGTCTTTTAGTAGCTTCAAAGAATAGAAAACCTATTTCAAAGACCATTCTTGATCATTTCAGTTTTACTGACACTTGGAGTTCCCCAGGTTATCTCAGACTAGATCTTTAATAAATAGATCTTCAAGAAGAGTTCATACCAGAAAGTAGGAAAAGAACCCTCTCTTACCTTTCACCCTGCTCATTTTCTTATTAGTTACGTTCTGTGACTTCTTTGCAGAAACAATTTCCTTACAGAAATTATTTTAAATCATCTGTACATCATGAAAAGCCAAGCTTAATTAAAACTAAATAACATTATCTGTTATCCATTTAACTGAGCACCTGAAACTCAATATGCAAACACAATGAGGCTCAATGTTTTCATACCTCGGAGCATTTGAACCTCCACTCAATTTCCTCTTCTTTAGTTATATGATCTGTTGACATATGAGACATAGAGCTACCATGGTTAATCTGTCCATTCTTTATCAGTAAATAGTAATTCACTAAAACAACAGCAACTAAGGGATTGGCCTGATGTAGTACATACAACAAGAAATCACTCTACCACTGAGTATATCTCCAGGCTAACTTTCCCTTTTATTACCAGACAAGGTTTTACTAAATTGCCCAGGTTTTCCTTGAACTCATTATGTAATCAGAAACCTTCTTGCCTCAACCTTCCAGGTAGATTGCAATACAAGCCTACACTATATTTTTCTTGCTGTTTTAACAGAAATATGTGCATCACACCTTCATAGAAATGACAAGTTAAACAGGTCAATTTACCTCCACTCTATCTGGATGAACAAATAGACTGCTTAGGCCATGATCACAATCAATTTTGTAATTATAAAGGTAAGAAATGAAATAAAACCAAAATCATTTCAGAAGCTGCAATGCAGGTGAATATCTGGAAAAGAATTGGGTATCAGTGGACACAAAATTGCTAGTTAGTATTGAAGAAAGTCAGAAGAACAATTTAAATAGTGTAATTTTCAAAGTATTTATGTTTCAAGGTGAGAGATGAAAGACAAACTTTGCTTCTGCAGCCATTAAATCTCCTAATGTCTCCGATAAATCCATTTAGATAGCTGCTACTCTGTCAAGAAGTATCATCTTTAGATATGGCAACACAGAGAATAAAGAGTCAGGGATGGCTCTGAGCCAAGGGAGAAGATCATAGTGAAGCTATGGGCACCAAATGAAAGCTCCTGCCCTGAGTAGAGATAACCTGCTTGCTCCAATGCCCTCCAGGAGTGCAGACAGTTAGGACCTGCTTTCTATTCCACTGAGCCAGCAGCCTACTCTAATGCCCTCCAGGTGTCAACAGACAGCAGTCCAGAAATGTCTTCCCTGGGGAATGCAATCAGCACAACAGAATAAACAACTGCATCCTGACATTAGAATTTTCTCAGAAAAGGCCTGTCAATGAAACTCACAGCCGAGAGTGAATCCCAAAGCACACATGCAGAGCTTTGAAGCAGCACTTCACCGACTTGAATATGAGCAGGCAAGCCCAAATTCCTAAATATCTGAAGAAAGCCTGAGGCATGAAGAAGTTCCAAACAAAAAGAAATCAGCTATGTGTAGGTAACAGTCAATATAAGAACAGACAAATATGAGAAAGGAAAATATCATTAATATGTTTAGAGTGGTAAAGGAAGAAACTGCATTCATAAAATATAAACAGCATTCTGAAGAAGAGAAAGAGGAGATAAGAATATAAAATATAGGAATATACAATGCAAATAAATGCATGAAGTTTAAGTAAAAAAGGGAAATTTCAGAAGATGCTATAAAGAGGGATTCAGATGATGAAATATGAAGAAACAAAAACAAGAAAATAATAAAAGATTTAGGAAAAGAGTAGAGATCGCAAGTGAAGAATTTTTAGAAATATAAGAAACTTCCATGCTGAAAGAACAAAATATTTATCATTAAAATCCTCCTGGTGACAGTTGAGAAGCAGAAATCTGAGAGCTCAGAATACCATGGGTAGAAGGAGGACTCTACAAGTTCATCTTTCAGAAAATAAAGGAAACAGGGACTGATTCCTTTTAAAAGATTTTTTAAAAATATGGATAATTGAATACTTTCCTCTTGTAAATAGGACTTTTATTCACCAGAAGTAAATGTCAGCTTGGAGGCTTTACTGCTGAATAGCTCACACATCCTCGTCTGAACTTAGGCTGGCTGGTTCAACTCAACTGTTCTGGCTCAAAGTTTTCTTCAAGCTCGCTGATTCAATCTGGCTTCCTTAGCTTCTCACTGAATTGTTCTGCTTGAGCTCAAAGTAACTCTAGCCAATTGTTCTAATCTTCTGACCCCTTCTTATTGTCTGGCTTTAACTGCCTCTGCTGACCCGCACTGAACTGCATGAACTCACAAACAAACTACACTGCACGGTACTCACTGCACTGACTCCCAACTGACTAAATCAACTCACTGAACCACCTTCACTCTCCTTGAGCTGCTCTTAAGTAGCTTTCTCCTGAGAGTTGGGCATATCCTATCTCTGACTCATTTTGTCAAATCTTTCTCTGAGTTATCACTTTGTCTGCCCCCTTTTTCAAGTCACCTAGGTACATATGGATATATTTATATGTTTAGCAGCAGACATCAACCTACCTATGTAATTTCACAGAAGTCTCCTTTACTTTCTGACATAAGCACTCTCCCATTCATAATAATTGTGACAATGTCTCTCAGGCACCCTGGTACAAGAGTATTCCTGATCACATCATATCTAACATTTCTAGATGCTTCACTTGTTTTTAAATATTTCTTTGCTTTGTAATTATCACATTTTTCTCTCTGTCTTTGTATCTGTCTCACTCCTTCTCCTCCTCCTTTCCCCTCCTCTCTCTGATTCTTATAACATAAATATATACACAACACTCACCAAAAGTCTCCACTATGAAGACATAGGGCTATGATATTTTTCATCCTCTATTTGTAAACTTGTTTTCCCCTAGGCAGTGTCTTCCTGTCTATTCTCAATGATTTATACCAGCTTCTTTTTACTCTGGTATCAAACACTTGGTTCTAAATTCAAACTATTGTCTTAACAGGAAATGAAAGACTAGTTTGCTATGAAAACTTTTTTCCCTATAATTTTTGTACTAGCAATCAGCTCTACTTTGCTCATTGCTCCAGGTAACTGGTTAACCTCAGCTGGTTAACCCATATCACAAAGTGACAATAAATCTCAGTTATGAGGCTCATGAATACTAGAACGGGGAAAATGTGTGTCTTCCATTCTACATCAAAAACATTCTATTAAGCTTTGATTGGTATGATCAATTACTGTATAGATCTATTTTTTGCAGGATTTGAATTGACTCTGAATTTTTTTACTTGTTTAAATTTATAAAATCTACATGTATGTCATAATTCTCACAGTAGCATTAATAGTGCTTTTACATTCTTTATGTAGAAAAAGACTATGGCATCTCAGTCTGAAATTATTTTTATTACAGAGCTGACAAATTTTAATCATTATGTTCATGTATTCAAATATTTGTAGCTCATCTTTCATATAAAATCTATATTTTTCTTTGTTTTTAAATCTGTGAGCTTTAATGTCAATGGAGCACTATATATAAATTACATTTTCAAAAATCTACAACTATCAACTTAACAATGCCCAAATTATATATTAGTTTTTGAGTTATTGAATGTCTTTCTTGTAATAAAAATATTTAATACATAAGTCGTAAATTTCAGGTATCTTTAGGTTCACTAATAAGATTTTTAATTGAGTTTGCCATATTTTACATAACTTTTTAGGTAAGTTTTTAATAGAAAAAAGGTCACATGGAAAATACAAACCATTTCCATGTAGAAAATATAAGGCAAATAGAGTTTTTATAGTTTTTTTCTGTTGGATAAAGAGTAGATACCTATAGGGGCTGACCTTTACAGTAATTAAAAAAGTAAAAGGTAAATTATAGTCCATAGCACTGAACCCTGTCATGCTAAATGCCATTTCCATATCCAGGTTGACTTTTAGAGAGCAGTCATTTTTCCTTATCATGATTTTGTGAAAAGGCCTTCCACTGACAATATCACAGAGAGCCGGCTTATCTGTATGGAATATCAATGCACCCTGTTGTGCTTTGCAAGTGGGAGTATATGATGTTGCAGCCATTATATAAAATAATATAAAGATATTTTACAAAATGAGCTGTAGAACTAACCTATGCTTCATCAATACTTACAGGCATGTATTGGATGAAATGCAATCAAGCTTACAGACAATGTCTAGTTCCCAATATTCATGGTAGCACTACCACAGCAGTCAGTATACATGGATAAATGTATTTTTAAGTGTGTTTTGATTACCATGACAGCTGGGGTATCTTCTTTTTAGCAATTCTTGGCTATTTCAGATACGTTTTATATACCTTAGTTTAAAAATTATCCATATGTATTGAAATGCATATGACTATATCACAACAAAAGGATATCAAGTACTAATATAGTTCCTAGGTTTATCTGCCGACTGTAACATATAGAATGATTGTGAAACATGAACAACTGATCCACAGAGTCTCCGAGATATTACAAGATTGACTCAAGCCAGAGATAATATTGACTTAGACCAAGATGACCCGATGGTATTGAATATGGAGGAATCTAAACACATTCACAGTACTTTATGTATAAAGAAATCAACAAAGTTGTGTGAGAAGATAATATTTTAGGGAAGACAAATAATACAGAGCAAGGGCTACAACTCTGGACTTTAAAGCAAGACAATGATTTAATTATTCCAGTTTGTTGCTCTTAAGCACTGACATTGGATAATTCATTTAAGCGCTCTGCTTCTCCTGCCTTCATCTGTACCTTGGTATCTCGGTATAATACTGCCCACCTCTCTATGGTGTAAAACTGACATGGATGAATGTAGTTGAGGGAATCTGAACTGTGTAAGTATGGAAAAGTCGGGTTGAGCATAAACAATCAAGCAAATTTGATGTGACTAGTTGTTCAAGCTCCTGCCCTTGTGACTTTCCTGCCGTGATAGACTGTAACTTGGAATTGTAAGCTAAGCAAACCCTTTCTATGCCTCTGTAGTTTTTGTCAAGATTTTTTTTTCCCCACAAAAACAAGATATAGGTTTTGGGTAGAATAGAGAAACCAAGGAAGAAATAAAAGCACTAAATAACTACTTCAGAATCTCATGATCAAAACTATAGAAAAAAAAGGAATACCCAACTTACATGATCCAGTGTGTGTGTGCATGCATGTGCATGCGCACGCATGTTCATGTGTGCATGTATATGCAGACTATTTTGAAGCAGAGAGTGAGGAAGAAGGATTCTGAGTCCATCTCTCAATGCTACAGATTATGAAGATGAAAACATTTGGTTTCTAGAGTGATGTCTTATGAATTTCAACCATCAAAGGGACAAGGTAGAGAAAATCTCACAAAGATGTTAAGGAACTTATTGACTATGTATCATCAATAATAGCAGAAAATTATAGAAAGCATTAGAAGTTATGAAAAAGGGAAGAGATAAAGGAAAGATTGGATCAGAAACAGAAAATAAGCTTTAAAGAATCACTGAAATTGTGTTTGTGAAATATTTCAGTATTTTACTTACATGTTTATTATACTGTCCTATACTGTCCCATTGCTACGGCTTATTCCTATATATTATTCCTATGTGTTATTTATTATTTAACCAAGAATACAGTAACAAATACCAAGAAAAATATCATTTACCACAGTTAAGTCTAGGATCAAGGTCTAGCAGGGACTAGAGTCTTCCTGGGTACAAACATTGCCACCTTTGTGTATTTTCAGTTGGTGAAGAGAAATCTTAATGTCTTCTTAATGGCTCTTTTTAAAGGGACTTTGATCTCACTTCATGTCATTAACTCTAATTATCTTCCAAAGTTCTATCTTCAAACACCATCATGTATATGAAATAGAAAAGCTAGGACACATTCATTACATAAAAAATGTTGTTATGATGACAAATAGAACTCTTCTCATGATGTCTTTTCTTAATAACAGAACACGGTCACAGGAGCAAAATATCGGTCAAAGAAGGACCACATGATGTGTAAACTCATGTGTTTATCTATTGCTTATTCTTCAACCATTGGTGGGCTGACAACACTCACTGGTACCTCCACCAACCTGATCTTCTCTGAGCATTTCAATACGTAAGTAAAATCAGATTTGTGATTCAACAAGTGGACAGCAAACAAACCATAGACATATTTCTTACTTGACTCATTAAATTCAGGGACTAAACTGTTATGCAGGATTAACTTTGTGTTCTATCAGAATGTCTCTAGATTTAGAAATCTACCTTTGGATTGATGATGAATATGTTGGATCTGATAAATTAGCATGTATTTGAAAATCCATTCTCTTGCTAAGCTAAGCTACGATCATGGTTTTGTAAAAAGGCCTTACTCTGCTAATGTCAGAAACAGCATGGTTCTGTGATGGAATGGAGCATCACTCCTGTCTGAGCCTCTTACCAGAAAGTGAATACATTTCTCATTACAACTAATTCAATAATGTGATAATCAGCTGAAATGAAAACATGCCGTGGCATGAGATGATTCATGCAGTTTGGATGTGAGCATTTGAACATAAATGGTGAACTGTGAACATGGGCATTAACTAGAAGAGGCTGAAGTTGGCAACACCAAAAAAAAAAAAAAGTGATTGAAGAATTAAGAGATAAAAACATTAGAATATCCTACTGATAGGTGAATGAATAACTGAAAGTTTATAGTTGTGATACCAGACCATTATGAATCTTGAGGAATCTCCAGTTTTAACCATAGTAGTGTTTAGTTAAGATTAAATTAGCTAAATACTATAATTTTTAGTTAAATTGACATATTTAACTAAAATATTAATTCCTCCAAGATAGTAATTTTTCATATGTAAAACAGTCACATTTGGAAACATACTATGAAAGTTAAATGTATAAATAATACTAAAATATTTTGCATTATATAGAACTATTGAAGAAATAGTTAGAAATACATGATTTTTTTTTTTTTGAGATCTCAGAAATTAGGTCTATTTCAAGTATTAGAAGTACATTATATACTTGTCAGAGTGCTAGGAAGTAGAGTGGCCTTTAAGAAGCTCCAAGAAGAGAAGGCAGGCTTTGCCCATAAAAAGTAGAAACAGGAAATTACACTCTAAAGAGCAGAACTCTACACTCTATTGACCTTCTCAAATAATTTGTAAAACTTTTTGCACACATAGCTTCTCCAACAAATGCAAGGATAAGAATGCCACTCCCCATTCTACAAAGAGTGGCATCTTGTGTATTAAGAACAATGATGTAGAAGTTCAGCTTCGATATTGAAGGCCTTTGTGTATATTTAATGTTTCTGTGAATATTACATCCATCATACATTTTTTAAATTTATATATCTAAGTATAAAGATATATTTAGGTTATTTTTACATGTTTTCAAACAGTATATTTTGATCATGATTTTTTACAAGTTCTCAACTCTTCCCAGGTCCTTCCCATCTCCCCATTCTCATTCTCCAACCCCCTCCTTCTTTCCTTTCTCTCTAACCAAAAAACACAAAAATGAACATCAAAACAAAAAAGAAGAAAGAAAGACAAAATATACCAAAAGAAATTATACTTTTTTAAAAAGTACGTTTTCTGGAGGTTAACTCCACCTGGGCTTATTCTCTGCGCTGAAGTATAGTTGGTATAACCAGTGACACTCCACTGGAGAAAAACGATTTTCCCTTTCCCAGCAGGCACCAGTTTCAAATAGTTTCTTGGTTAGGGGTGGGGTTTGCGTGTATGTTTCCTCTTCAGTGGTACTTCATAGGGCTAACAATCACTTAGGAAGAAATATTTGAAAGGTATTTGAGGCATAAATGGAGGGCTTCTGAAATTTAATCTTGAGGGGCTGTATTCCACAGTTAAGAACTGGAAATGCACCTGAATCTTTTCTGTCAGCTGGATTTGCACCCACGATCAGGAAAAGAGATTCTTCATCTCAGCTAGCTCTTCAGAATCCTCTTCCTAATGCTGAGGCCCGATTTAAACAGTTCATCACTGTTAGTGTCAGAGAACGGCTGCTGTATATAGAATGGTTAGACCATTCTAATGAAATCACTTCACACAGTCGCGTTCATGCTGAGTTTTCCCTACTCTTTCTGTTCCTGTGTAGTGTATCAGCCAGCTTTTTATTTTTAAATATTATTTAATCTTTCTCTTGATACTCTGCATGCATTACTCTATTTTTAATATCAGATCAAGAGCCTTTTAACACTTTAAGCAAATGTTTCAATAATTATTTTCATGGGCCTAATGTCTCTAATCATGAAATTTGACTAAAATTTCCTTTAAATTTGTAAACTACTTAAAATATATCTAAAAATTCAGTGTTTTTCTTCAAAATGCTGTCTTTACATTAACAAATATATCAAAATCATGATTAGACTAAAGTTCAATTTACTATTTGATAGAAAATACTGTTATAATAGAAAATAGGTAAGTTTTACATAAATACATCTTTAGCAAAATAAAGTTGTATTATAACACTACACTAGGGTAATATTAATTCAATTTCATTGGGAAAATATCAGATGCTTAAAGTTCTACAATATATATTCTTTTTACCCATTTTTAGACTAGAGAGATATTCTGCTTTATTTAGGAACTCACTAAGATAATATAATCTTTTCTTCTTGTTACCACTTGCCATTGTTTTGAGCAGAAATAAATTTGCAATGATTTTGCCTTCCAATTCTAAATGCTACAAGAAACCTGAATATGAGTCTTCTGCCATTGATATTCAAAGCAAGGTGCCATCTTCCAAATGCACTATTGAAAGAAAAATTGCATAACTTACTTAGAAATCTTACAATCTGTTTATATGTCTATCTATCTTCTACTTATCATCTATTTCTCCATAAGTCCATATATCATTATCATTTTATATGGCTGAAGATGATGATTATACTAGAACATCATCATATAGAAACATGAAAGCTTGGTCTCATGTGGGTTCGCCAGCACTTGGAGTCAGGGCTGTCTCTGACTCAGACTCTGTTGCCTGCTTTTGAACCCCTCTCCCTAGTTGGGCTACCTAGTCTGGCACAGTGGGAAGGATGAGCTTAGTCTTGATGAGACTTGATGTGCCAGGGAGGGTTGGTACCCAGTAGGGGCGGGGCTTTTCTGAGGAGAAAGGGGAAGGGGGAATGGGAGAAGAAGAGTGGGAGGGTGGGACTGGAAGGAGAGGAGAGAGAGAGCTGCGATCGGGATGTAAAATGAGTGAATAAATAAATTAATGAAAAAATTTTGCAAAAATTGCCTTAATGAAAAGTGACCTCCCCAGATACTGAAGGTGTGTCCTAAAACAAGACTTTGCTAGAGAAAAATTGTCAGAAAGATTTTAGAGGTAAACATTATGTACAGTAATAAAATTAGTACAAATAACTGAAATCAAATGGAGCAGTATCTGCAACATACTTTTAAAGAACTGGGGTCGTCTCATTTTTTTTTTTTTTAATTTCTTTTGCATAGTTTAGAATGGCAGTGTGCACACAGATTGACATTCTAAGAGTCTAGGGTAAGAAACCAATTAGAAGTGCATTACTCATGCACTGAGAATGATGAAAGGCTACTCCTGAGATGGCAGTGTTTAAATCCAAGGCATTGCACAGCCAGAAGGTCATTATAATTAGTCGTGAGAGTTTCAAGTTAAAGAGGCTTTAAAACAACTCTGGCGATGTCTGGCTGGAGAGTGGTGCTATGAACTTCTAGAAGAGAAAAAGCATATTCCTTGGAGATGTTAATTTAATCTGGTCAGATTTATATGACCTACGGAGAACCTATCCACAAGGAGATAGGTAGCAGGCTTCGTAAGTACGTGCATTCTCGGAGGTAATTATGTCAAGCAGCATATCTATAAGGGCAGAAGCTAAATTCTTGAACATGGCAATAATTACAAAGAAAGAAAATATTTAAAAGAATACAGATAGGAAGATACTTCCAGGAAAGACTGTTAATAAGGAAGGTAAAGAAAGTTAATTAAAGTAGAAGGAGAATCAGAAACATGTGGTGTTCTAGAAGCCAAAAGTGAAGTCCATCTTCAGAATAATAGGTGGAACATGGGAGGCTGAAGAGGCAAGATGGCCAAGGAAGGCCCATGATTCTCCTTGGTGTTTTAGAAGATGGTAGGTTCAACATAGCAGCTGCTGGTGAGCACAGATCAGATTGAGAGAAGGGAGTAAGAACACAGTAGGGAGAGAAAGGCAGAAAGTTGAAGTTATTCAAGATTGGGGGGGGGATGGGGGGGCCTGACCAAAACACAGGGGGAAATTCTTTTAGAACAAAGGTAAGAAGTTGGTCTGATTTTAACCCTTGAAAGAAATGCAAACTCTTGGAAAAGGGAGGTTGTGGGGAGCAGTAAGAAGGAGAGAGCTACTAGACAAGCATTGTCTGTACATGGTGTCCATAAAGTACTGATTGTTCTTGGAGCTTACCCTACTGATGCAAGTAATCTTCATATCAAGTTAAATCTGTGAAAGGAAATATATTAATGAGAAAAATTGCTATTTTCATAGTAGCAGTAGTAATGAAGTTTTGATGCATTATTTTCACCAAATAAATATGAGCTGTATCAGTCAAAAAGGAGCTATTGAATTAAAGAATGGAATGTTATTCTAAGTAAAATGGCATTGTTGATGATTATAAAAACGCATTATTCAGGTTTTAAGTTTTAGCTGTAAAATTATGGGTATATAAAGCAGCATGGAAGGAAGGTTTATTATCAAGATCATCACAGTCTTTCCTTCTAATTGTATATTCAATCATTGCAGCAGTTGGCTTATCTATATGGTTTAGGCTGCAAAAATCTCAGTGAATATATAAACCTTTAGGTAGTACCCAACCACACATGTAGCATTGGTTATTCCACACATATAGTACTGAATTTGTAAAGTAGTCACAAGTCACTGTAAAATATTTACAAAACCAAACAAAAGCTAGAAGAGCTATAACATACTGTAATGAAGGTTAAATACACACAGTACTTTCTTTTAAGAAACAAGACAAATATGAGTATTCAGATTATGATTGATTGCTGACAGCTGCTCTGCAAAAAACAAAACTGTGGCCAAGGGGTGGCTGCTGTTCTATGATTCACAGACTGAGGGATAGTAAAAGAAATGTGTTTGTTCTTGCCTTGGGTTCAAAGCTTACCTGGCTACCTTATTGTCTTTGCTAATCAGAGAAGAAATAATCTTAATCCCTTTCAATACAGTACTAATTCCCTTCAACAACTGCCATGGCTTTCACTCCTGAAATGAGCAATATAAATCTCTTAGAAACAAATTCTCTGACAACTACCAGAGAAGAAATATAGGAACCAGCAAAATGCCTATGCAGGTTAAGGTACTTGCAGTCAAGCCTGGCAACTGAATTTTATCCTTGGTACCTACACGATAGGTGAAAGCCAACTGCTGTAGGTTGTTCTATTACCTCTATGTATGCATTGTGGCATGACCATACTACATACACATGCGTGCACACACACACACTTCCTATACAAATGCATAATAAAATACATTTTTTTAATTTAAGAAATGTGCACATCAGAGAATTTGGATCAGGTCCAAAGTACATCATTTATTGTGTGTCATATACCATAACTTCTTTGAACATCAGGTTTGGGTTGGTTTGTTTGTTTGTTTTACCTAAATAGAGGAAATGTAATCATGCATTGCCATAGAGATTAAAGGCACAGTGCATGTGCAGCTCTCCCTAAAACCTGGAGATGGCGACACTGTCAGCAACTCTGCTTTGTCTCCCTAAAGCCTGGAGATGGGGACACTGTCAGCAACTCTGCTTTGCTGCCACCTTGCTCTTTCTTATTAGTTCTCTGGGAGTTTCACACACCTTATTCTGGTCATATTTATATTCCTCCCTCAGTGTTCCTCATATCTGTACGTCACTTTCTTTCCCACCCCTTAAGGTTTTTCTTATCAAGGCCAGTTTGTGCTACCCAAACACTCTTGGACTCATGCCTTCTCCTGAAGCATGGTAGATTTATCAGGAACTCACTCCCAGGGAAAATTGACCTTCTTCTCCCAGCAGTTGACAATTTCTGATCGCTCTCCAGCTAGGAGTGAGAATTCATGCCCACGCACCTCTTCATGCTGGGATTTAGTCTGGTTTGGACTTGCACAGGTCTTGTACATGCTGTCACGCTGCTGTGCGTTCATATGTTCTGCCTTGTTCTTGCTGCTAGAAATCATGCCTACCTAATGAAAACAAAAAGCAGTCAACATTTTCAAACTTTTTTTTTTTGAAAGTATCTCTCAGTGTCCTCAAATCCAAAGCTGAGAAGTGACTTTGTCTCACACAGTTGAAGAAGTTGTTAATCAAAAGCATTATAATAAAAAAGGATTATAATCGAGTTAGACACCGAGTCATTATGACTGTTAATGATCCAAATCTGTGAAAAGGCTGTAGATTTCCATAGCTGCATCATTTCTTTTGAGGCGGTTTCTGTGCAGTTTTTTTTTTTTTTCTTTCTTGAATTAAAGTAATCCATCTTGTTCGTAGTTGGTCATAAGAACTGCAATAACAGTTGTATCTTTTCCACTACCAACATTTGAATCTATATATGCTTTAGGTTCAAGCATGTCTCCGTTTTACATAAGAAAAAGTTGTTACTGTTTTGAATACCTTTAAAAACATAAACATTGTATTCTGGTTTATAGATGTTGTGTGATAGACACAGAAGTTTCCATTTTTAGCTGGGACCTGTATTTGAACCCATAGTGGTTAAGTGATAAAGTAGTTTTGGTTTAAATTAAAATTTCTCCTGGGTTGAAAAAATCCACTTGACTACATAAGCTATGACCTTGAATAATACATGTAGCCCCTAAGACTTAGTTTTTCCCCTGTGAAATAGGAGTATAACGCCGTGCTCGGGGATTTCATTAGAACTGAAAGTTCTTAGCCTGCCTGCTCATTCTTCCACTTTTTCCTGACCTCTTAATATAAGGCAAGCCTGTAATTCAGCTTTACATCTAAATCTCCATTTCATCCTAAACTGATCATGCCTCCCTGGCTTAGAATCCTACCTATACAATAATGGCTTGCCATTTTATGTCTGAGTCTCTGTCCTTTCCTTTGAGCTCTAGACTTGTGTATATAGAGGACTATCAACTATGATCACTTGGATTGACTAAAGGTCAATTCATTTGAATATGCTCCCCTGGTGACCTGTTCCTCAGCCATCCTGTCCTCAGACTTCATCATCTTAATGTATAGGACATTTTCTCCATATCTATAGAAAGACCTCTTATGCTCATGAATTGGTATAGTTAGTTTTGTGAAAATGGCCACCCTGTCAAAAGCAATCTGTTTATTCGTCATAATTCTCAGGAAAATTCTAATACAACTATTTGCAGAATTTTTTTGAAAGTCTTAAGATTCAAATGGAATCACAAAAGACACCACACGTACTAGGCAATCCTGAGCAACAATAACAAAAAACATTGCTGGAGTTATTGCAGTACCTGACTTCAGGCTAGACTATAGAATCACGGGAATAAAATCAGCATGGTGATGGCTCTGACACAGACACAATGGTCAATGGAATACAGCTGAGGACCAAGACACAAGTCTACACACCCACAACTACATGATTCTTGACAAAGACACTGAAATATATATTACAGAAAATATAGGTCCTTTGAAAGTTGTTTGAAATTAAATATATAGTTATATCATTTCCTCATTTCTTCCTTTTTCTTTTCACATGTACTTCCTCAAATTCTTTGCTTCTATTTTTAATTATATATATATATATATGATATATATATATATATATTATATCATAGTTTATAATATGTAAACAAATTTCTAATTGTATAATGCAACCTGCTCAGTCCATATAACATTTCTTGTATGCATATTATTTCAGGGTTGACCATGTGTTGGGTAAACAATTGGGGGCTCTTCCCTTGGAAAGTCTATTTTTAGTGACACACATACCTTGGTAATCAATAGTTCACTAATTGGACTTGATGCCCATTCAACAAGAGAGAAGTCATGCCCAGTACTGGAAGCCTAGCCAACTATTCAGGGCTAGTGAAGTCATGGGTCTTGGAGAAGAACCTACAGTCAGTACTTTACTGAGCCTGCATAATTCCTAACTGTATTCTAAACGTTAATCCTTATACCCACAATTGAGACAGCACCTTTCACAAGTGCTGCTGGGAAAACTGAATATTGACTGATATTCAGGCAAACAAAATTTAATCTTTACTCTTTATTCATTTATGATAAAAAGAGATATAAATGGAAAAGCATCTACTAAATTTTTTAGTTCACACATTAAAAATTCTTTATATTTATGGGTTACAAAATTATGCTTCAACACAGAGTTTTATGGCTCAAATTAGGGGAAACACCTCAAATACTTATCACTCTTTGTAGTGAAACATTCAAAATCATTTCCTTTAATGATTATTGTTACATATAATTAACCTATCAAACAATGGAACATCAGAATATATTCCTTCTGCTATTCAGCTGAAACTTAATACCCATGACCCAGTCTCTGTTCTTCCTTCCTTCTGTCTCCAACCTCTGGGACCTGCTATTCTGTTCTCAGTCTATGAGTTCTACTTTTCTAGGTTTCACAAATAAGAGAGGTCATGCAGTGTTTGTCTTTCTGTAACAGGCATATTTATCCATTATACTATCTTCTATATTTTATATGTAAGTAAATTTGTGGATAATGACCAGATTTTATCCTTTAGTAGTTTAATACTTGTCCAACTGCATATCTGTCATAGTTCCTTCCTTCATTCATTAGTGGACAGAGCCTCTTCCTGGCCATTGTTTCCTGAAGATAACCTTGGGGAGAGGGTTTGTGATTTAGGCTCAGCTTCCTGGATTTGTGTCATTTGTTTACTTCACTTCCCTCATCATTGGGATGACAATGATGTTATGCTTCAATTTAGAGGAAATTGCTATGGAACAAACTCTAACAAAAATTGAAAAATCTTTATTTTCGCAAAGCTTTCTGTACTTTGTCATTTTGAAAGAATTAAAAACAGGTTGTCAATTTTATATGTATATTTAGATTTCCAACTTTTATGTTATCACATCAAGAAAAAATAATCAAAGCCAATTATTTTTCAGATTTCCTGATGTTCCTCTGTAGTTATAAAATTACCATGATATGCATATTTATTTAGTATTTAGACTATATTTTAAAGTAATGAGTGTAAGGTCACCACAAAAAGGTGTTCATTATCTGAGCTTATTTAATTGCTGATGTTTTGTTATGATGTTAATTTTTAAGTAAAATAACTGGGAGATAAAGCAAAAACTCAGAAGTCTTCCACAGAATATTTTACTACTTCATCTAGTCAAGAGTTGTTTCATTATACTGAGTCCAAAGTTAGGTACAATGGCTGGCTTCTGATATACCCAGAATGGTACAATACTTTTGGTAAAAGAAACCTGAAACTAGCCAGAGGAGAAGGTCTGAGCCAAGTCGAAATTATTCACAAATATTAAGTTGCCAAATACCAATGGGGAATGGTGACCAACAGTGAGTTCTTCCCTCTGCCATCTGTGCCCAGCCCAGCTGATTAGTCTTTGCTCATTCATAGTCTGATGATTTGAACAGTAACAACAAAACACACACCTTCATGCACATATATTTTATATTTAACAAATATGAGCTACAGTGATAGGTGTTTTTCACAAGTATTTCATTAAAGTTTGGTTTGAAAGGACAAAATTAAGACATAACTGTCTTCTTTTCGTGGGGTCATAGTGTAATTATGTGGTTACAGAATGAGGGCAGGAAATTTAAAAAAGAATGTGTGTTGGTATGTATGTATATTGTGATCACGCTCCAAGACAACCATCTCTGCCAAAAGCACAGTAAAGGCGTGGACTGCTGCTCTTTGCCTCATGTGTCTCTCCTCCTAACATGGCTTTCTATTTTCATATAGACGCTACCCCAATTGTCGCTGCCTCAACTTTGGATCTTGGTTTTTGTTTTCCTTCCCGGTTGCTGTTATTCTTCTACTTTTGTCTTGGATTTGGCTCCAATGGCTTTTCTTAGGATTCAAGTAAGTAGACATTTTATTTTAATGTAATAAAGGTATCTATGTGACTAATGCTTTTACCCTATATCCAGATATAGAGAATATCTGTATTCTCTCCTATGCTATACACACTGTGTTTTCACATTTTTTACATTCAAAAAATTGGCATGCCTAAACACATTTTTAGGACAGGCTGAAGTAATTTAAACAGCATTGGCATTGGTGGAGTCTATAAAATACAGGTCCAAGTGAGTGTCCTTTGAGTCTTAAACCAGTGATATAGTAACTGCTCAGAAAGGAATAAGAAACAGGTTATGTCATAGTCCCAACCTATCACAGTAGAGTTGTGAGAAGCCATGCCCCTGTGCCTCTTAGGATAAATGTTCTTAGATTATCAAGTTACTTTCAGTTGTTAACATGCAGGGTTTCCCTGTTTCATGCAAACTTCAAACTTAATAACACCTTCAAAATATAAAGTAAAACAGAGATTTGAAAAGACTCTCTGTGAAAAGATGTCAGACTAATAACTGGGAGAAGAGAGGTAACTTTGTTAATGTTCTGTTGCTGTGAAGAGACACCATGACCAAGGCAACTACTATTGAAACAAGCTTGTAATTGAGGGCTTGCTTACAGTTTCAAAGTTGAATCCTTTATCAACATGGTAGAGAGCATGACAGCACACATGGTACTGGAGAAGTAGCTGAGTACTACATTCTCATCTGTAAGAGAGAGAGGAGGAGGAGGAGGGAGGAGGAGGAGGAGGAGGAGAGAGAGAGAGAGAGAGAGAGAGAGAAGAGAGATTGGGTCTCATATGGGCTTTTGAGATCTTGAAGCCCCACTTCCAGTGTCACATTTTCTCTAAGAAGGCCACACCTCCTAAGCCTTCTAATCCTTTCAAAGAGTTCCACTCCCTGTAACTAAGTATTCAAGGATATGAGCCTATGGGCCATTATTATTCAAACCACCACAAGAAGTAACACCTGGACAGATGAGTAATCTCTGCAAGTGCCTGCCCAGGATTAGTCTCAGTATCTTCTACTGTAAACAAGAGGATTTACTCATTAGTTTGGTAAGATCACTTCTAGTACCATGATGTCAACACTTAAGAGTCCAAACTGAACTGAGCAACCAAAGTAGGATACACTGGTCAATAAAGAGCCACCAGTGCCACTAAAATGTCCAATTCTGTATACTTGGTGAATCCCCTGCTTTTCTAAGATTGAAGCTGTTAGTTTTATAACCATTCAGTGGTTGTATGACTGAATGACAGCCACCATAAAACCCACAAGGGCTAATCACCAAAATCTAAAATTCAGCCTGTGCTTTCAACTTATTTAATACTCCATTAGGAATTATATATATGTCCAAATGAAAATTATTTTCTGAATAATAAAATATTTAAAATTCACTTTTATACTTTAATTTTAAAAATTTCAAGAACCTATGAATCAAGCAGCATATTGTTCCCTGAGACAGCTAAGGTGAACCCTCAGCCACTAGGATGTTTTTTGAAAAATGACACAGGACAGTAGAGTGTGGTGTTTTATCTGTGACCATAGTTTCCAGTCTAGCAAGGTAATGACCAACATTCCCCCCCCACACACACACACACTATTTTTCATCTTATTTTTTGTCTCTCTAACTGCCCAATTGTGCTAGTAGTTGAAAGATAGTACTGATGGTTTTAAAAAGGTTCTATCCAGATTGTGGGAGCAGCATGTGGCAGTCCGTGGTGCTGAAGCAAATGGGTGGAATGTCACTGACTTCAGCAGGTGGCCTTCAGTGTGACAGGCCAGCTGCATACAAAGTGCCCCTCCCAGGAAATCCAACCTTTAAGGGACTGGTTCAGGTAGCAAGGCTGGAAGCACAGAGAAGAGGAATTCTGAGTCAGTAGACAGGGACACACACTATCTGGTGACTAGCCCCCTGCTGGTTTCATTCTTTGTTGCTGCTTTTAATGACTTTAAACAAATGCATATGCAACCTCCCTCCATTATTATTTTAATATAATGTAGGCATATTACAGTATGCTTCCAGTGAGGAACCAAAACAAACAACAAACAAATACAAAAAAAAAACCCATGTGAAATGTACTCATTAGGCAAAGTCCATAAATCTTGATTCAGTGTTGTAATTAAATAGTTCCTCTTGTTGTCCACTACTGGTTAGACATGGCAGTTTCATGTTCCAACTAATTTTTCAGAGTTCTCTTTAGTTTGCCAGGGTGTATACCTCTAAAGGCTTTAGACTGACAAACAGAAATTAGCTGCCACTCCCCTGGCAGGCTACCATACATTCTGATTAGTGTTCTGGGTGTTAGCACAGTTAACGAGCTCATTACAAACAGCCCCAACATACCAGAAGCTCATCCATCAGTCCTCTGCATCTATGTCAATGGAAAGGAGGTTGACACAGCCTTATATGCTTCATCGGTTCTTTTGTTGAATATTATCCTTCATTTGCCGGAAACCAAATTCAGCTTGATCTGTTTACTGGCTGCAGCCAAAGAGACAAAGAGCGCATGCAGCTGCTTAGAGGGTAGAAAAGGGAAAGTTTTATCTTTGTCTGTTGTTTTCTCTTTCACAGATAGTTTCTCAAGATAGTAAGTACTTATGTTGGGATTAGGGATAAAAATTTGAGAGATTGGCAATATTCAGAAACTTAATAGAAACAAGAATTTTATCAGTCCTAGTCATAAGTGAAATAATATCTAACTAGTTACAGAGGACATCGTGTTTGGATGAGGATAACTGGGAATGTCTAAGATGAAAGGCTTAAGAATTACTGAAATTCTGTTCACCCAGGCATGGTGGCACATACTTTACTCCCTTAGCCCTTGGGAAGCACAGACAAATAGATCTCTGTGAGGTCGTCCTGGTCTATGTAGCAAGTGCCAAGAGAACCAGGACTATATAAAGAGACCCTGTCTCAAACAAACAAACAAACAAATAAAATCGAGGAAAATTTTCTCCTTTAAAAAGAAGCATGGAACAACATTTTACAGCAAAATTACATGAAGATACAATGACCAAGCACAAATTGTATCTATGTTGGTTATTGCTCTCTCATTTTTCCCATCTTCCTTCCCACTTTCTCCAAAACTATAAGCTTACAGGAGACAGAGACACAGGCACAGGGCATGGATTCCAGGTGTCAGTAGAGGAATGTTTACAAAGCATTCACAGAAACATGTCTTCTATAAGGGAGATAAGTGGCCATGAGCTAGCTTCCTTAACTCTAAAGCTTTATTGTCTTTTTCAGCTTTAAGGAGATGTTCAAGTGTGGCAAAACCAAAACACTCAAAGAAAAAGCTTGTGCCGAGGTGATCAAGCAAGAATATGAAAAACTTGGGCCAATGAGGTAAAATATTCATGAGTATACCACACAGACACATACACACACATAGACACACACACATGCCACAAATATACACGCATGTATTCCCACACGCATACATAGATACATAAACATACACACACATCTTGTGTGCACATCGTGGGTGCACACACACAAGCAGTACAAATGATCAAGCACAAGCCAGCAAAGAAAGTTATTGATGAAGATGCAAAACTCAGTGACTGCTTGTCACTATACTAAAGAACACAGCACTGCCCTAAAATTTGCTAAGGGAAAAGCTGAGGACAAAGGGTCCTTTCGAAGAGCACTGGTGTTCCCCAAATAAGAACACTCTGAGGTCCCACAATGTCACAGTCTGTTCAGACTAGCTTGACAACAGCTCACTTTTCTCAAATATTTGAAAAGTAAGAAATGACAGCAGCGGGTTGTTCTACAGGTATCAGGAAATCGTGACCTTGGTGATCTTCATTGTAATGGCCTTGCTCTGGTTCAGTCGGGACCCTGGCTTTGTCACTGGTTGGTCAGTCCTGTTTTCAGAGTGAGTATTCGCATGGAGTCTGCAAGCCCTTTTTGTTCTGCTTTGGGCCCCTCTAAATACATCCTGCAACTTTGAGAAACTGCATGAAATGCTTGATTGGTTCATTTCTTTAAAAAAGTATTTTTATGTCTAACCTTCTTGATGAGTTTTCTAAGTAGACGGTAAGAAGGCAGAAAGGATAGTCCATCACTCTCTGTGTAAAAATCAAGATCCACTGTCCATGGAGGCTTTCCCCTCCAGACAAAGTTAGGCGTTCAGCTGCAGTAAGTAAACTAGTTAGGAGCATAGTGTGAGAGTCGACAGGTTGTGCTCCTGAACCTTCTGTTTGTTCTGGGTTAGCCTCTGCTCGCTCACTTCCATTACCTGGAAGATGAAAATTACACTAGAACATAGAATATACTGTTTTGGTTTTGTTTGTTTTGTTTTTTCCTAGTAAAAAGTGGCGAATAAATCTTTAGTGTGTGAAACAAACCTACACAGTGTCTCTTGATCTGACATACATTGACTCATACTCTGTAATTTTTACCACTTTTATGTCTCCCGAAGATTATTTATTGGGCTCAAGTTTTATTTTTTTCTCTCCATCACATGCATTTTTCAGTAGTTTCTTACAGAATTAACCCTGCCACCAAATCATAGATAAAGACGGGCTGAGTAAGTGGTAAGTTTGAAGCAAATGCTAGAAGCCAGAGTTAAGGGTACAGCTTAGTGTGGCAGCCGTTCCTGAGACACGTGAAATGAGTAGTACTTAAAAGAAATTAACCATCCTGTGTGTCAATAAAATTTGGCTTTGAGATTTGTGTTCCCAGTCTATTTTTTGATGGATATGCTCTGGTTCTTAAACCCAGAAGATTTTCATCTTGGTCTTAACTGTCTTACCCCAGCAAGAATCCACACAGTTTGGGAGCAAAAATCAAAGCTGTTTGAGTCAGATGTATTCTGGCTTCATAGAAGAGAGAGACAAAACCTTCCCCAACCTGACTAGTCTGTTTCCACAGACCTTGCCAATACCTAAGGTTTGAGGAATGAATTCAAATTTCTTCTGCCCTCCTTGCCTCAAGCAATGCACAAGGTGGATGTTTTAAAGGATCACTTGGGTCTCTTGATTCCTTTAGACAAAGAACTTCTCATTTTGAGACTTCCTAAACAAAATCATCATCTATTTATGTAAAACAAGCTATTGTTTAAAACAACATTAGGACTTTAAGTTTTTCTAATAGGATTTAGAGCAAAATAAAAAAAAATAACTTCACTTTTCTTTAAAATCCAACCTCTACTATTATAAATACCACCCCCAATAGTAATGTGTTGAGAACTGGATGGAATCTGACAAAGCTAATAAAACCTAGGAGAAAATCCCAATAGATATTCAGTACATCAGCACTGAATTTTTCTTCCTTCTGGAGGAGAATCTAATCTGGGAGATCCTTTGTTTGTACTGGGGAAAACAGGATTTGCTATGAGCAGGTGCTTCTAATGTCAGCTAGCTTTGTGAGAGACAGCAGTAGTAAAGGAGAAGGGACTTGAAAGGGGACAAACCTGAAGATATATTGAAACAATCGCAAAGCAAATAAAAACTTGTATAAGCTCAATAATTTATGGTACAGTGATAACTCAATTCATAATGAATCAAATCTCAAAATAATAGAGAATTATACTTTAAAATGTTTTATGAAAAATTTTTAACATTTATAAATCCTGTAAAATATACATGTAGTATGTGCAGGTTTTAGGCAGTTATGATTTCTAAAGCTGGTATGATATATTAAGATTTATTGCTACCACCTAATGCTCTTGGTCCATCTGTTTGAACCTGGACTGATTTCAATATGTCTTTTCATATAAAACAGAATCCAGTTACATGACACCTGGCCCAGCTTGGCAAAAACTTAGCCAAAAAATTGTACCTAAAATAGAACAATAAGGAAACAATATAGTTACAGGAATTGGTCAGGATTTTAGAAAATAATTGTACCACCATAGGGTTTTAGTCCTCAAGGAAAGAAACTAAGCCTGTATTTAAGATAACTTTAAAAAATATATCATGCTGAGAAATATAATGTACTTCCTTGATTACTTAGATTTTGCACACATAAACTATAAGAATATAGATATTTTCATGGAAAATAAGATATGATAGAAAAACAAGCCTTATGGTGTACATATTTCTTCAGGCTACAAAGATGCATGTAGTTGGTACTGCTGACTTCTAAAGCTGTGTTCTAATTATGTGTGTCTGTTTCATTTGTATAATCTCCAGGTGCCTCTTAACTGCTGAGGCTTCCGGGAACCTGTCTTTTTTTGCTAGGATGCTCTAGCAGTTCTCAGGCCCATCTGTTCCTGAATTACTCTTAATTTGTACAGTGATCATTTGTGAGCATCTCATAAGCCATTCTGATAATTAATCTTCTCAAGGTTCTAGAGGGAAAAGCATCACATCCGTTGACTTCCTTTGTATGCGCATCTAGTACCCTCAACAGAAGCAGGTGTTCCATCCTAGAAACCTGATCAAATTTCTTTCAGTTTATAGAGGAGTTTGAGGGACACTGGCAACAGCATGTCACAATAAATTCAATAGAAGGACATTATAAATCAATTACATGGGGCTTTGCCAAACTCCAGCAATTATTTCAGGCTCAAGTATCTGACATTATAATAATAATAAAAAAAAAAACCCAATATTTCACAAAGAGAATCGGTTAACAAATCTGAAAGTTTACCTGAAAAAATTAGCTCTCTTGGTCTGATAAAGTAGCATCTATATATGTGGTAACTGACAATATGAGAAATGTATTGAATTATTAAGAATGCACTCTGAAATGCTTGAACTCTATATAAGTTACATCAATGGAAAGCCATCTTTTAAAATGGTTGCCCAGAATAAATGACCTGTATTATCACTTCTACTTAATCATTATTAACGTAACTAATTGACACCTTAGCTCACATAGGTTCTTAGTGCCATCTTTAATGCACGCATTTGTTTATATTTTTCAGGTATCCGGGTTATGTTACAGATTCAACGGTTGCTTTAGTGGCAGGAATCCTTTTCTTTCTAATTCCAGCTAAGAGACTGACAAAAATGACATCTGCAGGAGAAATTAGTTGAGTATCATTTTGAACACTGAATTTATAGAAGACCTTTAAGAAATCAAAAGTCTATCAGCTTCAGTTGGCACATAGAATATTTAAAATGGCCACAACCCTTATCTTAGCATATCCCACTTACATCTGAGTTCCCTACTTAGCCAGAGTTTGTCTCCACCTACAGGAAGACTCACTAGAGTTTGCAGGAAGAAGAAGTATATTTCCTTTTATACCCAGGTTTCAGATCTTCTAGGATGGTTACCACCCTGGCCAAGATCAGAATATTAACTAACAAGGAAACAAGAGTTTATGTTACTTTTTTATGATGAGACCTCAATAAGAAGTTCTGAGCATCTAGAAAAGGATGGATTTCATGAGGAAGGTCACTTCCAGTTTCACAGAAATCCTTGAATAAAAAGAAAACAAGCTCCATGTCGAATTAACCAGATTAACAACTGAAACACTACTTACTAGACGCACTCACTCAACTTCCAAGCCATGAACAGAGAAGTGCACACATCTGCAGGAGCATGCATTCTCCGACATGTACTCCTTACACAGGATTCATTCATGTCTGTGCTTTTTATTGACTTTGACTTTCAGTAGCTATATTCCTAAGTTACATACATCGACAGATGGGTCATAATAGTTTGGAAACACAGTTGAGTGGGTTTTTTTTGTTTGTCTTTTTTTCTGAAGTAAAACTGGGAGTTCTGTAGTTGGGTTGGTCCAGCTGACCTCTTAAGTCATCTATAAATGATGAATATTTCAGATTTGGGGGACATGATTTAAACAATCAGCATACTGCAGAAATAAAATTGTTCCATTCTTTGTGAGATTAGGATATTTCAATGTGTGTTACAGAGATGTAGCAATCTATAGCAATAGTTTCCTTTAAGCCCACTAGAACAATGGATTTCAACTTGTGGGATGTGACTGCTTTGGGGATTGAATGACCCTTTCACAGGGAACACATATCAGATATCCTGCATATCAGAGATGCTCATTGTGATCCATAACAGTAGCAAAATAAGAGTTATGAAGTAGCAACAAAAAATAATTTTGATGACTGGGTCACCACAACATGGGAACTGTATTAAAGGGTTGCAACTTTAGGAAGGTTGAGAACCAGCACACTAGAATCTATAGCCACTATACTCAATGCCCAACACTGGTATTGAGGAAGATGCAGTTTGCTTTAGCCTCCTTGGTTCTTACCGCTGAATACACATGTCTAAATCCAAGTAACAAACTTGGAAGCAAATTTTCAGTTATCAGTTAAAAGTTTGCTTTGGATCTAGGAAAGAGAAATATAACATAGGCTTAATAGTATTCTTATAACCTCACGGTGTAGAGAGGACACATGTTACATACAAATGTTAAAAGAAGATAATGTGCTCCTAAGTTAACTTACTCATCAAGTGGATGGATATATATGAGGAAAAATCTTTATGCTCATTGCTTCACAAGCATAAGCATTCTTGAAAACAATACTTCAACATTCAATTTTGAATTTTGAATAATCTTTAAACCAGAATATTGATTCTCCTTATGATTAAAAATTTACAAAAATAAATAAACTTTAGTGAATAATTAAAATTATATGCCAATGCTATTGCAGAAAGATAGGGTATAATTAACATTTGACATAAGAAAGAAAAGTGCATGTGTTAGTTTCATGTTGGTTGCTGACATAAATAGCCTGACAACAGAACAACATAAAGGATGGAAGCATTATTGGGCTGACAATTCTGGGGTACAGTAATTGGGAGATACAAGGGAAGAACTTCGGTCACATCCCATCCATTGTCAAGAGCAAAAATAAACAAATGCATTCATGATTTTGAAGATTACTTTACTCTTCTAAAATCCAGGTCTTTCACATGAAATGGCATGACCCATAGTTGCCTGGGTCTTCCCACATCAACTAACAATCAAGATAGTCCCCTACAGAGAGACCCAAGGCCAAGTCATTTAAGTCAACTCTTCCTTGAATCTCCCTTGTCTTGTGATTCTAAATTGTATCAAATTGACTGAGTCCAGTGCAGTGTCCTATAGTACGAGTAGAAAAATGAGCCAAGGTATGAATGGCACTACTAATGAAAATACCATAACAACTTATCTAAACTTATTTCAAGTATTATCTGAAAGATTTGTCTGTTACTTTTTAAAAATTTATTAAAGTGTTATTTTAATTTTATGTGTATGAGTATTTCCCTAGATATATGTAATATATTGAATCCCTTGTGCCTGTACAGACCAGAAGAGGTTACCAGAGCTAGAACGGGAGTTATAGACATTTATGAGCCACCACTAAGTGCTGAAAATTGAGTCCAGTTCATTTAGAGAAGCAGCCAGTGTGCTTAACTGTTGAGCCATCTCTCCAGTCCCAAAGTTATATTTTAATCATTACAATATAATATTCTACCTAAGGTCAGTGGAAACTCTTAGTCCAGGTCAAATCTCTGCCTTGAAAACAGTATCAGAATTTTGTAAGCTTCTTGTAAAATAAACTATTCAGGACACTGATAAAAATTTCATATTGCCTTATTTTAAACAATATTTAACTGTGGATTTTTGTTTTGCAGTTGCTTTTGATTACTCTCCCCTGATTACTTGGAAAGAATTCCAGTCATTCATGCCCTGGGACATAGCCATTCTTGTTGGTGGAGGCTTTGCCCTGGCAGATGGTTGTCAGGTAATGCTCAGTGTGTAAGATATTTAACAATTAACTAGACTGTTGAAAAGAAGAACACAGGCACATTCAAGCTTCAGGCATATCACCTTTATCCTCTCATTTAATAATTCAGAATTCAGTAGCCATGAAATATCCCACACTGATGAAGTGAGTTCATAGTTCAAGAACTTTAGTAGGCTATAAGCATAAAGTAATGCTATGTGTTCAGGAATGTCAAAAGAAATAATGCAAAGAAGATTACCTTATTGGTAATATAGTTTTGTAACTGTCAGGAGGAAATAAAAGCTTCATAAGTTAGACACTTGTCCATTTCACTGATCTATCCACGAGTTTATGCAAAGCAAGCTTTCATCACCTCTAATTGTCCTAGGAATTGTAGGTTTCCTAGAAGAAAATTATCTTCTCTAAAAGTTCATGAGTACATGTACATACAAAAAACATCTAATGGATCAGTAGATTGTATATATATATATGTTTATATACATAGAACATAACACATATAAACAATAATATGATATTAAAGAAGAGACCATGTATTTAGGAGGGGAGACATGGGAGAGTATGGAAGGGGGACTTGTGAGTGGTGTATATATAGTACTAAGGAAACTCTCAAATTTTTATTTATAAAATGAAAAGAATATTCTTTTCCTTTTATCTGATAAAAAACCACTCACTCATATGGGGTTTATAATTTTTATTAAATACTCAGAGGTGATTTGCATCCATTTCCACGCTCAGTCACAAACAGGAGAATAGCAAGAGGGGAACAGGACAAGTCCTCTGACTTCTTAGAAGTTATTTTTACTTATTTTTTAAAATGTTCAGGTAAAATCTATCTCTTCTTTTAATAATTTGTTAGGAGAATATTATTTGTTTCTAACTTTAGTACAAGTTTATGTAAAGTATTTAGATGCTGAGCTTTTAGCAATAGAATTTATTAATAATTGTAAGTCGTAGGAATTGGCACGATTCAGAGAGCCTTTTGCAAAATTGTTTTTAGGCTTAGGTTTGCCTTGCCTTATAATTTGTCCAGATAGAAATAACAATTTTCTTTTCTACTATTTCAGCAGTAATGAGGTCTGAACTCTGAGAATAAATAACTGCCATCTCTATGTCTACTGACTTGAACTGAGAGGATAGCAGAATGAGAAAGTCTGGCATTCCTAAGAATTTGCTCATCTCTCCTCAGAGCATCTAGACTGGACTCTAGAAAAAGTGGCTTTGAAACCATCGACCAGATCTTAGAGCAGCAAAATCTGAGGAAATGAAAAGGTGTGGTTTAGTCTGATGCACATGGCTCTGTTAGTGGAAAAGTCAGAGAAATCATGAAGGGAAATCTAACTAATTATAAAAATCCTAGTTGGAATCTACATTCTGAAGAATTTCTAGAAAGAAACTACTCCTGAGTAACCAAACTAAAGTCAACAGCTTTCTGGAAAAAAAGAAAAAAAAAGATTCTGTAAACAAATATGACCCTATAAATTAATTTTACAAAATACTAGGAGACAATTTTAAAATGTTTGTTTGAAGTTGTAATTTGTCTGGCAAATGTCTCAAGCCACAGAATCTTTCTACTTGAAAAAACCATGAGATAGCAATTATGTGTTATTCACCTCATGCTGTGACCTCTCTCTTAAATGTCCCTAATAGGATTTAATATGATTGATGTCTCACAAAGTAATAGACACTGTGCAGTTCTTACCAATTAATAATTTTTATATTGTTTTTTACATTCCTCAAATGATTTTCTAAGGCAACTGTGAAAAATTAAATACTCTTTTCTCAAATATTCCTATGTTCCCAAGAGCAGAATATAATAATAATAATAATAATAATAATAATAAAATAAAACCTATCAGTCTTTAAAGACAAAAAGTATATAGCACAGACAAAATAATTGGAAGCAACAGATTAACTTGCAAGCATGGGAGAAGCCAGAACTGGATATTAAAGATCGTTTAAAAAGTGTGCAAGATTATGGGATTTCCTCAACTACCATTCCCACTTGTGAAATGGCCACACATACTTTAGAAAACTAAGCTTTGCTCTGCAGCAAAATTGAAGCACACTCTCCCTTAACAAGCCTTATGTTACCAAGAGTTTTAAATCACCGTGTTATGGTCCTTTTAAATAAAAATGAATAGGTAGTCTAGAGTCACTAGGTGACTGGGGAACCTCAGATGCAATAACCAAAGACAGAAAAATCAAATATACAAAACAAAACAAAAAATGGATCAAGGAAAATATAAAGAAAATGTATAAAGCAAAGGACACTCTAAATTTTATAATTGGTGCCTCAGAGGTGTTAGAAATATCAAAGACCGGAAGTAAAAGAATACATCATTTAAAAAATTATCAAAAAATAAGTCTCAAAAATTAAAATATTATATTTAAAACTCACCAAGAACGTTAAAAGTAGAAGGAAACATGTATCAGATTTATAACAAGAGGGAAAAGAAAGTAAACACTAAAAAGAAATGGTTGTCTAGTACCAAGTGGTCAGCTCTAAGACATATACACATAAGCAGCGGCAGCTCACTTGGGAGCCTCGTATATGCATGCATATACGCATGCATTCATAAATGTAAGGCTGTGTATATGTGCATAACGATGATAAAAGGAGGGCATGAGTCTGCGAAGGAATGGAGGGACATGGAAAGGGTTGAAGAGGGCACAGAAGGGTAAATGGTGTAGTATATTTTAAGTAAAAATAAACTAAAATTATAAAAGATAAGAAAACTGGAGTATTTGTTTGAAAACTCCTCCAAAGTCTGCTGGGAAGAGAAAATGTGCTGAAAAGGGGGATAGTTCTAACAATAACACAGGAATTCTCAGAAGTGACACCTGTGAGATTTTCAACCAAAAGAGCTATTAAGAGGTTCTTACTGAAGGAACTCATGAAGATTCTACATGTGTGTCTCAGAAACTCGAAATGGAGATAGAATTACAATGGTCTCCAGAAGGAATTACGAATGGTGCATTCCTCTCACATCTCAACCTTACTTAGAAAAAATGAGCACTCTATTCATATTCCAGAAATCATTTTTGTACTTTAGTTTCTGTTCTCTTAACAGCTATATCCAATATCCATAACCATGTATATGAATCCATAAAGCTAATATCTATACTGGATACAGTGGCTCACTGGATAAAATGCTTCTTCTACAAGATTGAGGAACAGAGTTAAAAGACCCAGGACCCATGTAAATGTCAGGTGGTATGGGGCCCTCTATAATTCCAGAGCTCTGGGTTCAACTGAGAGAATGTGCCTCAACAGATATCATGAAGAACAATCTAGAAAATTTTGACATCACTTTAGGCTTCTACCACCCCCCCACATACACATACACACAAACACAGGCCTACATATATATACAAACTTACATAAGTACACACAAATATATACTAAATAATACAAATAAATAAAATAATGACTTTGATATATTTTGAGCCAAAACAATAAACAATACAACTGATATCTACTGCCCATGTTAGTAATGTTTATATTCACTTTGGAACTGAATTTTCTGCTTATAATAAAAGCTTTTTCAGTGCATAGCCTAGTTTATCATAAACATTATCTCATAAAACTTTGAGTAGCCCTTCTATTTAGTCAGAAAACAGAATAAAAAAAATCTATTAATCAGAGTGCAGGCAATTTTTTTTGGACTGCATGTAATGGATCAAAGATTAGTATGTGATCAACCCCACTGGAAAACACAGGAAACAGATTAATGACAAAATTGCTGAACAGTTTCAATGGTTTCAAAACTAGAATTCTAGATATTAGAACTAGAAAAATAGTGTGAAGAGAAGAAAAGAATTTTCAGACTTGTGAGACTACCTCAAACGTGCCTTTCATCCAACAATCTCAGCACGCATAAAAGGATGTGTTCCTCCAAATGAATGGAAGAAAGGAACAAAGGAAGGAAAGAAGAAAGGAAGGAGGAGGGAAGGTAGGAGGGAGGGACAGAGAGAGGGAGAAAGGGAGGAAGGCTTCCTTCAGAGCAGAGTGATGAGACAAGGAACAAGACCAGAACAACAGTTGAGGAGGCTCAAAGCAAATTTAATTCAGATGGAGCAGGAGGAGGGTCTATTTCAGGACAGCCTCTTGAGGGAACATGAGCAAACAAACCCACTTACTTCACGTATTTGTTTGCCTGTTGCCTAGTCTCCAGATATTTTGAAGAGCTTCATGAATTAGGATTGGCACTTACAAAACTAAGCAAACAGAATAATGTTTTCTTAGGAAAACAAAGAAAATAAATATAATCTTAGATGGTTAGGTGGTTCAGCAATGAACAATATTTATATAATCACAGCAGTAAAGGCTAAATATTGATTCAACCAAAAGTGTTGCTGTGTAATGGGGAATTAAGAGGCAGGAAACATATGCATGGTGAATGGTATAAGAAAACACAGTCCTCATGTAACATATTTGAAAACTAATAGATAGTGTTCCAAATTGAAAACTTAAGAAAAAAGCATAATTGCAACATTATTTTGAAAAATAATTATATTAATACCTAAATATTAGCCTATATATGTATATAAAAACATAGCTAATAACAGTTGAAAGTTCTTGCTCTAGGAGATACAGCTTAGGAGTAGTGGAAGGAACCCAAGGGCTTCCCACTATTACAGCCCTATAGTGCATCATGACTTATTAAGACATTTACATATGCTAACTACATAAAATTACAATTTAATTGAGACAAGTATGGAGAGATAATTTAAACTTCTTAAAGCATAATGCTAACACTGAAATAATTCTGAAAATTTGTTCCCTTATCAAAACTACCCATATTTACCAAAACACAAGAAAATGGGAAATCATATTTCAGAAACTAATCAGAAACTATATCTTGTGTGTGTATGTGTGTGTGTGCTTAAATAGTGTTTCACTAAAGTGAATTATTTGAATAATAAATACTGTAAATTTGTTTTGTAGGTATCAGGACTATCTAGCTGGATAGGAAGTAAATTATCTCCTTTAGGTTCATTACCAGTTTGGCTAATAATTCTGATATCTTCTTTGATTGTCACATCTTTGACAGAAGTAGCCAGCAACCCAGCTACCATTACCATTCTGTTCCCAATATTATCTCCTTTGGTGAGTATTACATTTATATTATTTTCCTCTAGAGTAGGTTTGATGTTGTTATTTTGACTGCAAGTTCTCATCCTGTGCTATGGAGTTTCTTTTGGCCCAAATGGGTCTTTGGTAAGCAACTCATATGATCTTTGTATAAGGTGACCTGTGCTCAGGGGAACTGTGTTTCACATTTAGGTAACATCATATTTAGTAAACAATTTACCTTCACGATGTCTGGGTTTTAGTTTTGTTTTCATTTGCAGATAAATTAATACATTCTGGATCTATTGCAGCTATAAGATGACCCAATATTTTCTGGCACTTGAAATAGCTCTTTCCAGAATAGTGTTCCTAAGTTTCTGAGAAGGGCTTCCTATAGGAGATGTGTGAACGGGTGAGAAGTTAAGTTTGAGGCTTAAATATCTTAGATGGTTCTTTGCTGCCAAGGAAATAAGTTAGACAGATTTGCTAAGAGAGGAGGAAAGACTTCCTCTTCCATGTTCCATAGCAATGACAAGGTTTAGCTTTGAGTGAAATGTTTTTCTGATTCAGGTAGGTTATTTTGGTGAAAAGAAAACACTTTAAATTAGGAATCATTTTAAAGAAAGGATGGTCTCTCTGAAAATACTTTCTAGCCATTCCACAGAGTTGCTCTGCTCAGATCTTTGCGATGCTGCTTCAAATTAGAAAATAAAACACAGATTGTTTATCAATTGCTCATTGGCAAGAAATCAAGGGCAAAATGTCGTCTCAGCTTTCTACTTTCTATTTTTATTTAATGAAATGAAGCAGTTAGAAGATTATGTAATGAGTTCCAGATAATAACAACTCTTATTCAGTAATGATCACTAAGGATTTTATATTTGTCACAGAAGTGACAGAGTTAGTAGTTCATTGACAGTCTCTAGAGGCACAGGCACTGGGTCTTCTGGTCTCTTACTTGCCAGCAGCATGCTTGACAATTTCTTTTAGTGTCTCTGGCCTTAGTAACATCATCTGTTATTTTGAGCTATACTATGTTATTCTAAAATGCTTAAGTATATTCAAAGATATTGTGTCATATAGCATGTGTGTATAGAACACTAGTTATATAATAAATAAATTGATAGTTTCCAAAATAAGTGATACTTTATTTTCTAAATGAATTGTAACATGAATGTTTAAATACAGAACAATAACGATACAAATAAGAAGATACTTTCTCTTAAATGCTCTGAAACATTATAAATAATGAATAATTTTGTGCTATTAGGTTTGACCCTGATTCTCAGAAAGTAGGTTACAATAAGTTTGTTCATTTTCATGTTTGGTGCCTGCCCTCAGCAGTTTAATTTACCTCTCTGTTTTTCTTTTATGACAGTCTGAAGCCATTCATGTAAACCCTCTTCAAATTTTGCTACCTTCCACACTCTGTACCTCATTTGCATTTCTTCTGCCAGTTGCAAATCCACCCAATGCTATTGTTTTTTCCTATGGCCACCTGAGAGTCATTGACATGGTAAGTCAGCTGCTAAAAGGATACTGTAACCCAACACACCCCTCCACCCAAGGCTGAATATCTCCTAGCCTTGACATCTAACCAGCCACTGAGGAAAGCAGAGTTTGAAGTCTATTTCTGAAAGTGTGTGCATGACTGGCCATGGAATTATTTTCTTAAAAAGTGGACATGCCAGAAGTGGGCATGCCATTAGAGTTTACAGTCACAAAAAGAGATGTGGAATGCACACACACTGGTCTGGAAAGAGCACAGAATTTCTTTTTTTCTTTTCTTCAAGACAGGATTTCTCTGTATAGCCCTGGCTATCCTGGAACTCACTCTGTAGACCAGGCTGGCCTCGAACTCAGAAATCCGCCTGCCTCTACCTCCCAAGTGCTGGGATTAAAGGCGTGAGCCACCACTGCCCGGCAACAAGCACAGAATTTCTTAACACAACTTCTTAACCATATGTCAAGTAAGGCAAGTAGAAGAAACAGGATTGATAGAATCAAACAAAAATCAAATCAACACTATAGTTTTCTATCACAAGTACTTAAAAAACATGCAATATTAATATACTGTCCAGTGCCGAAGATAAGAGTATCTTTCTTTTTTATTCTAACACCTGCTTTTGTAGGGTCTTTATGAGAAATAAAGACAAATTTATGTGGTAGAACACACATCTTATTTCCAAATACAAAAATAGTGGTAACTGAGAACTAATTTAAGAATATTCTAGTCTTCACCCAGTCTCATCAATTTCCAAACCAACCCAAAGAAGGATATAATCAAAATCAATTACATGTTTATTACATAAATGAAATTATAAGGACAGTTCTTGGTCCTTCCTCCCACCCAGATAGCCATCCCTGCATCCTAGAAAAAAAAAAACTTCTGGAAATATTTCTGTGTAAAAGGCACATAACAACATGTGAAAAATAGAATATATTTAATATAAAATATGGCATATATGTATATATATGTGTGTAGTGTGTGTGTGTGTGTGTAAATACAAACAGACTTATAGAATAAATGAGTGGCTTGAATGGACAGAGAAAAGAATCTCCAGAGTAATTATACTAAATATTTCCACTTTGCTTTGGAAGTCCATGTTTTAATTGCAGAGAATTCATGAGTATCCAAACATTCTCTGGAAGCAGACAAACAATTACTATTTTAGGTTTCACAGGCCATAGTCTCTGTCATAAATATCCTCATCTATCATGTGTGTGTGTGTGTGTGTGTGTGTTTATCTCCAAAGATAACATATAAACAAATGAGAAAGTTTGTCATCTGGGTCTAAAAATTGCTATAACAAAAGCAGATTAAGATCAGGAGCTAATTTCTAATATTTTAAAAAGCAATTTTGAGATAGTTCAATGGACACTAGAATTACTATGTAAGAGTTTTGAAAATAGGATAATTAAGAAAGAGGACTAGAAATGACAGCTATAAACTTTCATTAAAGTATTTGCATGGGAAACCAATAATGCTAAGTGACCCCACAGAATACAGTTATCACATAGTATTATCCAACTTCTAACTTAGCTTACAAGGGCAGATTGACTTACATATATTCCAAAAAATAAACCTCTCTGATGTTGTCAAAATGATAGTTAGAAAAAGATTCTCATTTGACATTAGAGTCATTGGTATTAGAGAATATTCTTAGTTTGAATGATAATCACAACCTATACAAGTCATTAGGGTGTCTGTAAATCAGATTTATGCTTTGTGATTGTGATACTATTCTGAAACTTTTGTAGAATTTCTCCTGGGAGACTGATATTTATGCTTTTTCGTGTTCTAGGTTAAAGCTGGACTTGGAGTAAATATTTTGGGCGTTGCTGTGGTGATGCTGGGCATGTTCACCTGGATCGCACGATGTTTGACCTCCACGAGTACCCCTCCTGGGCGCCTGACTTTGTCAATCAGACTATGCCATGACAAACACACAAGCACTACCAGTTAATGGTGACGTTGGGACTTGCTAAGAATTGACTTACAGTGTAACTGTGTATGACTGACACATATGAATCATCGATACAGCTAGTGCAACTGCACAATATCCCCACACATGCTCTCTGTCAGTCCATAATACAGAGTCCATGTCTTCTGAAATCCGATCAAAGAGCACCTACCAGCCTTCATCCAGAAACCGAGGTTAAGATTGCATTGCAGACCATCTACATGCTCTTTCTCCATTAAAAAAAAAAAAAAAATGATGCCTAAGGACCTTCAAAGAAGTTGGCGCATTTGTCACATCTTAAACTTAGAGTTCAGTGTAACATTTCAAACATCAATTTATTATTTGACAATCTTCTCATGAGGCTAAAAGCAGAAAATAAAGTGTGAAAGTAAATGAGCTACTTGGAAAATCATTTCTATAGTGTTTGTCAAGGGAGTTTGCTAAAGCATCAAGCTGTGGCTATTTGGTGTAATGTAAAAAGAAGTGTGTATTTATTTATTGAAAAGTCTAACTGCATTATTAATAAGGTATAGACAGGCTGAGTTTAAATTACAATAGTTACAAGTTTCAAAATTCATGAATCCATTTGATAGCAAAAAATTTATAATGATTAATTTCTACTTGTTCAAATAAACAGGCTAATATTTATGCTTCTATGAGGCCTATACTGAGCAATGCATTTTGAAGAGCTATGAATAAATAAGTTATGATTTGTAGTATTTTTTACAATACAGTTAGAAAAGCTATGCATTAAAGCTGTTAACACATTGAAGTAATGTATAACATTTTGCATCTGTTAGTTCTGAATCACAGTCCTTTGGGAGCGAATCTTTCCTTTAGTCTAACATAGAAAAAAATAAATAAACCCTCTGGTTTTACTAACCCTTAATTGACATAAAAATTACAAATTTTGAAGATCATATCCAGAAACATGCTTATTTCTGTCTAGTACCATGAGAACAGGAACCTGAAGCCACATCTGTTGTAGACACCTCTCCATTTGGGTTAGCAGATGTCCAGGAAGTAGCCATGACAGGATAACATCATAAAACATTTAAAATCTCTTCTTCATATTATTCTTTTCGCTTTATTCTAATTGAATTTATTTTTTTTTACTTTAAAACATCTTTGTTTTAGAAAACAATATAATATAAGGAAAATGAGACATAATTAAAAAATATTATAGTACACAGATTAAAAAAAGTCACAGAATTCCATTGAATCAATACTGTAATGAGATAAAAGTAAAATATAGATGAAAAATTACAATGACTTATTTGACAAAGAAGAAAAACTATTTATGATCATAGGAAAAAGAAAGCCAATTCTGGACAGACAGACAGACAGACAAAAATACAGAAAAAAGAGAAAGATCTTTGGTGTCCCAAAGTTGGACTAACCAAAATGAAATAAGGAAACCCAAATAATCTTACAAAAAGACTAAGATGTTAGAATATAAAACTTTCATGCTAAAATGATATGGAAGACAAAAATATGACTATGCTTTTTAATTCTCATAAGCTTATTCCTTGAGTTAAAGACCTAGTTTGGAAATTTTTCTGAATGATATATATTTATACACTCATTCTTAAAATTAAGTATCAAGAACATTCTAAATATGATATATCTTTTTTACTAGCTTTTAAATTACATTTTTATTATTTGAAACAATTTTTTAATTTAAATATATTTTGATCAAGTTCTTCCCTTCTAGATCCTCTCCCCTGCCTACCAACCCAACTTTAAGTTCTTTCTCAAGAAATAAACAAAAACACAATACAACAAAAGTCCCCCAAAACTAAGAAAAGAAAATATAATAACCCCAAAGAAGAAAAACAAAAACAAAAATACAAACAAAAAACATGCCAAACTGTATCCAAACAGAACACACACAAAAACTGTGTTGGTCAACTTCTCCTGAACATTGGCCTGTCCCGAGTGGTTTATATACCCAGATATACCCAGTGTCACTTCACTGGAGAAAACTAGTTATCCCTCTCTCAGAAGGTATAAGTGACAGTTTAGTTGTTAATCATAACCCTAGTGGCTAGGCTTTCATTCATTCATTCATTCATTCATTCATTCATTTGGGTTCTTTTGAAATATAACAAAGACATGAGAATCAAAGATCCATTTTTTTTTTTTGCACACTCAGGAATCCATAAATACACTAAACTGGAAGACATGATTTATTTATATACAGAGGACCTAGTGCAAACCTGTGCAAGCCCTGTGCATGCTGCATTCAGTCTATGTGAGTGTATATAGCTTTGATCTTGTTAATTTAGAGAGTCTTGTTTTCTTGGTGTTCTGCCTTCCCTCTGACACTTATTGTTTGCTCTCTCATGGAGAGAGTGTCCTGAGCTCTGAGGGGAAGAAATTAATAGAGACATCCTGAATATTCCAAAGTCTCTCACTCTTGTATAATTTCTGGCTGTGGGTCTCTATATTTGTTCCCATCTGCTCCAGGAGGAACATTCTCTGGTGATGGCTGAGCAAGGCTCTGATCTATGAGTATAGCAGAATGTCATTAGGAATCATTTTATCACTATTTTTGATTCTTGTTTTTAGACCAGTAGTATTTGGTTTTATCCTACGTCCTGGGCTATTTAGTCTCGGGTTCTTGGTGTGTCCTCAAGCAGTGTCCAGTATTCTTTCTACAGTAATGTACAGTGAATTGTTATCTTCACTACCTGTGGTTAGTAATCAATGAAAACTTAATCATCTTTTCAAGCAAAAACCTTTTTCTTTTAAATCTTAAAATAAGAATTGCTGATTCATGAAAATCATCTGTGTTCATTTAACTTATTTATTCCTTTATTCTTTTCTCTATTATATGTTATATCTTATTTACGATCGGAATATTAATTACATTTTTCTCACTTCTAGTTTGTCACAGCAAATTACATTATATGATTTGTACATTTTTATTATGAAAAACTTAAAATGACTTTTCAGATTATCATGAACGTTTTGGTCTCAAGAAAATGATATCCATACTTCAGCTTGAATAAGTTTAATGTATTACTTCCAGCAGCTGCCATCTGAGAACAAGAACAGTAATACTTTGCCTGAAATTGTTTAATTGAGCCATCCTGTTTCCTTGCCACATCTTTATGTTTGGCTGATGGATCAGAACTGACTGATTCATTTCACATTAATCCCCTTTACATCAAAGCTCTCAAGTTTTTTTAAATCTGAGGATTTCATGCTGTCTTTGAAATTTCTAAAAGGCACTCCTAAACACTTGATCAAACACATCTTTGTCCTCCCACTCTTTAGAGGATAGTATATTTGCTATTATCTTGAGCATTACTTAAAGGTTAAGTAGAAATTGTTGTCACTTTAAATTCCAGTATCTTATGGTCAGATTTCATCTGGATAATAATAGCAGTTATACTAACTACCTTTTCACTCTTCAGGCAAACACTGTGAAGGCTCCACTGGTGCATGTATGTCCTTCATTTGTCCCAACTGCTATTGTACTCTGCTGTATTTCTAGGATCCAGATTTTCCTCTAATGTGTGTGTTGTCTTCCCATACTTGGTTTCCTTGCCTCTTTTTTCAGCCTTAGAAGCAGAGAAATTGACTTTCAATAAATGCTAATTAACATTATTGCAGCCAGATGACAAAACAGTATCATGGCATGTTGTTTGTGTCTTGACATGATTTCAACATGTGAAATATTGTTGCATATAGTTCGTTATCTCTGCTGCAGCTAATCATTTGGTAAGAACCTTTGTGATAATTGGTCAAAGAGCAGAAAAGACATACTACGGAGTGCTTGGTTATATCACATTCTTTCATCCCAGGCTCAGGGAACATCACTGAAGAGAGGGTAAAAAGAGTGTAAGAACCAGAGATTAAGGAGGACTGCTGTTGACTAGATCAAGCCATTCAACTTTTCAACATCTTTCTGCTAGACCCTACCCCTAGTTGAAGATGTATTAACAGTTAATGGTCTCCTGGGGACAGAGAGTTGGGTTTTTTCGGCAGTGTTATCCAGGGTGGATTGCCCATGCTCTAGAGGATTCCATTCCCATTCAAATAGAACAGTATTGATTTGGACTTAGTGAAAAGAAGAAGAAGAGAAGAAGAAGAAGAAGAAGAAGAAGAGAGAGAGGAGGAGGAGGAGGAGGAGGAGGAGGAGGAGGAGGAGGAGGAGGAGGAGGAGGAGGAGGAGGAGAAGGAAGGAAGGAGAAGGAAGGAAGGAAGGAAGGAAGGAAGGAAGGAAGGAAGGAAGGAAGAGGAAGAAGGGAAGATGAGAATAGAAGAAAGGAAGAGAAGAGGGTAGGGAAAGGGCCAGAGCAGGGGAAGAAGGGAAATTAATTTGGAAGCAGAATATGAATAGTGGGATCTAGGAAGGTTGAAGGTGAAAAATGACTGATTATGATAAAAATATATTGTATACAAATTTCTTAAAGAATAAAAAAAGCCTTTATAATGAGTTTTGGTTTCTTAGATGAAGGACTATTATGTGTACTTGAGTATGTAGACTTTACCAAATTAAATGTATTTTTTCACTTTTCTTTTTTTTTTGGTAGGAGGTGGATGCTAGGAATGAAACCGTAAAACCAAGAGAAACGAGCCAATTTTACTAGTGAAGCACAGCCTAAAAAAGAAAAATAGTTAAAACTGTTACTCCAGAGAAGCACTAGTCATCTCAACACCAAAACAAACCACTTTAATTCAGCAAAAAGGTTCTAGCTACATTCCGGGAATGCAAATATCAAAAGCATAGACACCTTCGCAGAGGTAACCCGCATTAACTGAGCTGTCACTGGAAATAGCAAACAGACAGAAATTAGAAGCATTCTCAAAATATGAGAACTTTCAGTTGTCTCACAAGCCTTAAGCTACTCCTCTCTCTCTGCCATCCCAGCAAAGAGTAACAAGTATACAAGACCACGCCCAACTTTCCACATGGGTGCTAGGGGTTTGAACTCATGCTTCCACAAGTGCTCTTAATTGCTAATCCATTTTTCCAGCTCCATTTTGTGTGGTGCTTTAATAAAAACTGACAAATTTCACCAAGATGGAAGTAACACATATGACCTAACACTAGTAAAATAAGTGGAATCCAAATGACAAAGAGATCAAATAGTCTAATTGTTAAATACAGGCCATAAAATCATGAGGATTAACATCTGAACACAGAGAAGAGAGTTCTGGAAACAGTGTAAAAATGGTAAGCATGACACTAACAATATCCCCTTATGATTTCAGGAATTTTGAAGATGGATATTGTTAAATTGCGAGCTTAAATGAGAAGCTGATTTTAAAATAGAGAGATCAGGACAGATTATTCAGATTATTCAAGTGTGTCCAGGGAAATTACATCAGACCTTAAAGGCAGAGTGGGGGGGATAGAAGTCAGAATGAGAAGAACTCAACCCATGCTTGATTATTGGGCATTAAGCTGATCTCAAGCCAAGTAGTTCAGGCAGTTTAGAGAGGCTAAGGTTGTTTTGCAACTGAAATCTCAACTAGGAAATAAGGATCTCTGCCCTACAGCTATGTGGAACTGAACTCTGCCAGCAGTCAGAGGATGTGACCCTCAGAGCACCTATAAGGGTTGCTGATGCAGCCCTGAGAAAATTATGAATTTATCCCTCAAGATTTTGTTTTGGCCATCAATTCCACAGAACTTCCAATTATGATGGGTATCATTTTTAACCACTAAATTCATAATAATGTGTTATGGTAACAAAAGAGAACAAATACAATAAACAGTATGAGACTGTAAACCATGGCCACAGAGAGCAAAAAAAAAAAAAAAAAAAAAAAAATCAAATAGAAATTTTAGAAATAGGAAATATCACAACATTAAAGACTTAAGAGGTTAAATAAGACATTTTACAAACCAGAAGTATGAACTGGAAGGCAAGCTCAAAAACTGTAAAATGTATAGCACAGGGATTAAAAAAATAGAAGGCTCTGGAAGGGAGATTTACTAGTTGCTGATTGTTGGGACAAAAACATGTCAAAAATGACTTAAGGAAAGTTTATTTGGATTCAGGTTGAAGGTGCAATCCATCTTGGTGGGGAAGGCATGGCAGCTGGACCACAAGACAGCTGATTGCATTGCACGCCCAGTCAGAAAGCTCAGGGGAATGAATGGTGGTGCTCGGATCACGCTCTCCTTATTATTCAGTTTAGGATTCTGGTCCATGAGACAGTTGTAACTATATTCATACTGAGTCCCTTTTCTTCAGTTAAACCTTTTTTCAAAATACTTATAGACATACCCAGTTGTAACAACCATTCTGCCCCACGTTTGGGGGAACAGAGGGGGCCACTCTGTCCTGGCCCGAGCTGCTGCTCCAATCCACAGGTCAGGGTCTAGCAAGAGAGAGAGTAGGGATAGAGGGGCAAGAGACATGAACAATGGAGACAAGACAGAGGGTCTGATCAAGTCTCGTCGTTATTGAAAGGAAATTCTGGGTATTTATACGCTTTACCACATGCCTTGCCCTCATGGACAAACAGGGCAACACAGCTGAAGACACTTTGCCACGTGCCTTACAGTGTGGATACCACGTGCGCCTTGCAGCTGGGGGCACTAAACAGAAAAACAAGATATGTGAGAAAACCAAGATGTTTATCAGAGTGTGCTCAGCTTTTGTAGGCTGTTGAAAAGCAAGTCTCTTGTCAGGGTATATGACTCGAGATGGCTGGAATGATGATAGCTGCTTTCTGCTAGGAGTCAGCTCCCTACACCCAGTGATATGTTTTAGAACAACTCTAAATCTCACTAGGTAAACAAAGATGATTGGTGGCCACAGGGAGTTAGGAAAAATTAAAATAATGAAAATAAGATGCATACCTTTCATCAGAATTGGAGTAGATAATACAAGAGAGCTGAGACCCCGTGGTGAGACTTAGCACATCAGAGGCTAAAATGGAAAGAACAGGAGTTTAAGACCAGTTTGTGCTATCTAGTGAATCCTAGTTTAAAAGGAGGGGTAGACTGGGACTATAATTCAATGGTAGAGTGCTTTTAAAGCATGCAGAATATCTGAAAGGAAGAACTATCAACCCAGAATTATATTTCTCAAGAATATATATATTTTTAGGATGAAAGACAAAAAGAGACTTCAAGCCTTAGCATCCAATGTTCAATAAAGTTCTTCTAATAAATGTATCAAGAAGGAAAAATTAGAAGAACCATATATAAATTAATGAGGAATGGTAAGTAAAAGATTGACAAACATCTATGTAAATAAATTAATCTAAAAAGCTTGAAATGTATAATGTACAAGTTCAAAGGACAATGATTGCTCTAATTGCTGCTTCCTTCAGAGGGTAATGGTAATACTTAATACTGGTAGTTGTTCATTTAAATGCTAGCACATTTAAGAAAGCTATGATAGTCTGAGGAGGTGACTCAGTGACTGGTGGCTTGAATTAAAAACGTCTCCCATAGGCTCAGGCATTTGAATTCTTAGTCCCCAGTTGTTGCTGTTTGGGGAGGCTGTGGCCAAGAAGCAGACTATTGTTCTACATGTTCATACACCAGAGAATAGTGAAAGAAAGGCTACCGGGCCATCTGAGCGTCTTCTTTACTGGAATTAGGACATATTTCCTTGATATCCAATGTAGATTGGAGACCAGCATCTCCTGAGGAATCCCCTGGAACTCCAGCACCAGATTGGAAGTGCTAAGATATCCAGAATTGTGGACTGAACAGCTACAGGATTCTTGGCCTGTCTGTTGGGAGACAGACTCTGTTGAACTACTGAGATCACACCCTGGAAGCCTTTCTAATAAATCCCCTTTTTGTATTTTATATTTTCATTCTACCACTTTTGTTCCTTTGGAGAACCATGACTAATAGAAAAAGGAGTTTTAAAATAGGGAGATAGATGTTGTATTTCTGTTCCAAGGAGAGAATTTTGTGCCCATGTGCACACACACACACACACACACACACAAATAGATAAGCAAAAGTCTAATAAGACAAAGGACACCCAAACTAAGCCCATCTCTAACTCCTTCTGCTACTCCCTGAGTTTCCTGTCCTTTTTTATTCATCTATCTATCTATCTATCTATCTATCATCTATCTTCTACCTATCTATCATCTATATATCTATCTATTCATCTGTCTCTATCTCATATCTATAACTACATCAATGTCTATATATTTGTATTATTATTTATATATCTGTTTCTACCTCTACATCAATATCTATATATTTATATATCTATATTATTTATCTATGAAGTCACTCAACCTTCCTAATGCTGGGACCCTCCAATACAGTTCCTCATGTTGTGGTCATCCTCAAACCATAAAATTTGGCACAGTTTCAGGGGATTCAGACCATGATTCCTGGCTCATTGTGATTGGACAGAATATCATTCCTGTGAGTGTTTTTTTTTTTTTTTTTTTTTTTTTGCATTTCAGATATTCTCCCCTTACCCCATTTCCCCCCCCTCCCTCCCAGGAACTCACTATCCCTTCTCCCATCCTCCTGTCTCCACATTGGTGTACCCCCACCCACCCTCCCCCGTACCTCACCTCCCCACCCTCGAGTATCCCCCCCCCGCCATGTCCAGCCTTCATGGGACCAAGGATCTCTTCTCCCACTTATATATATAGCTCCCTTGCATATATAGCTGGAGCCATGGGTCCCTCCCTAAGCACTCCCAGGCTGTTGGTTTAGACCCTGGGGGCTCTGGTTGGTTGGGATTGTTGCTTTCCTCATGGTGTTGCGAATGCTCTCAACTCCTTCAACCTTCATTCTATCTTCTCCATTGGGAACCCCATGATCAGTTTAATGGTTAACTGTGAGCTTCTGCCTCTGAGTATGTCAGACTCTTGCAGACCTCTAAGGAGACAGCTATATCAGGCTCCTGTCAGCATGTACATCCTGACATCCACATCAACCTCTACCTTTGGTGACTGCACATAGGATGGATATCCAGGTGGAATGGTCTGTCTCTCCTTTGGTTTCTGTCCTGTACTGTGTCTCCATATTTGCACCCTTGAGTATTTTGTTACTCCTTCTAAGAAGGACTGAAGCCCCCACTACTTGGTAATCATTCTTCATGAGCTTTATGTGGTCTGTGAGTTGAATCTTGGGTATTTCAGGCTTCTGGGCTAAAATCCAATAATCAGTGAGTGAATACCATGTATGTTCTTTTGTGATTGGGTTACTTCACTCAGGATGATATTTTCTAGTTCCATCCATTTATATAAGAATTTATCAAATTCATTGTTTTTAATAGCTGAGTAATATTCCATTGTATAAATGTACCACATTTTTTGTATCCATTCCTCTGTTGAAGGGCATCTGGGTTCTTTCCAGTTTCTGGCTATTATAAATAAAGCTGCTATGAACATAGTGGAGCATATGTCCTTGTTATGTGTTAGAGCATCTTCTGGATATATACCCAGGAGTGGTATAGCTGGGTCCTCAGGTAGTGATATGTCCAATTTTCTGAGGAACCGCCAGACTGTTTTCCATAGTGGTTGTACCATCTTGCAATCCCACCAACAATGGAGGAGTGTTCCTCTTTCTCCACATCCTCGCCAGCATCTGCTATCACCTGAGTTTTTGATTTTAGCCATTCTGACTGGTGTGAAGTGGAATCTCAGGGTTGTTTTGATTTGCATTTCCCTGATGGCCAAGGATGCTGAACATTTCTTTAGGTGCTTCTCGGCCATTCGCATTTCCTCAGTTGAGAATTCTTTGTTTAGCTCCTTACTCCATTTTTAATTGGGTTATTTGGTTGTCTAGAGTCTAATTTCTTGAGTTCTTTGTATATATTGGGTATTAGTCCTCTATCAGATGTGGGATTGGTAAAGATCTTTTCCCAATCTGTTGGTTGCCGTTTTGTCCTATTGACAGTGTCCTTTGCCTTACAGAAACTTTGCAATTTTATGAGGTCCCATTTGTCAATTCTTGATCTTAGAGCATAGGCCATTGGTGTTCTATTCAGGAACTTTTCCCCTGTGCCTAGGTATTCGAGGGTCTTCCCCACTTTCTCTTCTATTAGTTTCAGTGTGTCTGGTTTTATGTGAAGGTCCTTTATCCACTTGGACTTGAGCTTTGTACGAGGAGATAGGAAAGGATCGATTTGCATTCTTCTGCATGTTGTCCTTCAGTTGAACCAGCACCATTTGTTGAAAATGCTGTCCTTGTTCCACTGGATAGTTTTAGCTCCTTTGTCAAAGATTAAATGACCATAGTTCTGTGGGTTCATTTCTGGGTCTTCAACTCTATTCCACTGATCTTCCTGCCTGTCTCTGTACCAATACCAGGACGTTTTTATCACTATTGCTCTGTAGTACAGCTTGAGGTCAGGGATGGCGATTCCTCCAGAAGTTCTTTTATTGTTGAGGATGGTTTTCGCTATCCTGGGTTTTTGTTGTTCCAAATAAATTTCAGAATTTCTCTTTCTAGTTCTGTAAAGAATTGAGTTGGTATTTTAATGGGGATTGCATTGAATCTGTAGATTGCTTTTGGCAAGATGGCCATTTTTACTATATTAATCCTGCCAATCCATGAGCATGGGAGATCTTTCCATTTCCTGAGATCTTCTTCAATTTCTTTCTTCAGAGACTTGAAGTTCTTGTCATACAGATCTTTCACTTGCTTGGTTAGATTCACCCCGAGGTATTTTATATTATTTGTGACTATTGTGAAGGGTGTCATTTCCCTAATTTCTTTTTCAGCCTTTTTATCTTTCATGTAGAGGAAGGCTACTGATTTGTTCGAGTTGATTTTATAACCTGCCACCTTGTTGAAGTCGTTTATCAGGTTTAGGAGTTCTCTGGTGGAGTTTTTGGGGTCACTTAAGTATACTATCATATCATCTGCAAATAGTGATATTTTGACTTCTTCCTTTCCTATTTGTATTCCTTTGACTTCTTTTTGTTGTCTAATTGCTCTGGCTAGGACTTCCAGTACTATATTGAATAGGTAGGGAGAGAGTGGGCAGCCTTGTCTAGTCCCTGATCTTAGTGGGAATGCTTCAAGTTTCTCTCCATTTAGTTTGATGTTGGCTATTGGTTTGCTGTATATTGCTTTTAGTATGTTTAGGTATGGGCCTTGAATTCCTGATCTTTCCAAGACTTTTACCATGAAGGGATGTTTGTTAAAGAAGCTACTGAGTTCATGACCACCTCAACCAAAGAGCAATAAGAGCTTACACAGAGAGAGAGAAGCTAGGAACTTCATGCCACAAGGACCAGCTCCTAGTGACCTTTTTTTTTTTTTTTTTTTACAGACTTCTGCAGTTCATTTATTCCTTCTTTCATGGTCACAGACACCCTCTTTGGTCTCAGAGACCAGGTCTCTTCGACATAAATTATTTCTTGAAAGAAAGTTCTGCTTTAAGGATTAAGGCACGTCGATGATTCTACCGTATTTATTAAATGTTCCATGGTTGAAGGCAGAAGGCATTCACGGCGGTTTGATGGGAGTTGTTTTCTTCAGAAATCTTTTTGTAAATCGCTTTTCTTGAGAAGTTCCCCTTTCCGGGATTTATCCAGGTTTTCGAGAAACAGTTCAAATACTTTCACATATGGTGCTAGGCTGGTCTTCTTATAATCTCTGAGTCTGTGTCTGCCTTCAGCTTCATCCTCCTTTTCCTTCTCCTTAGTGGAAACTACATCCAACTCCCGGCAGATGGCGCTTATAGTTGGAACAGTAAATGGATCAAACTGATCCACTTTCTGAAAATCGATAGGCACAGAAATGCGACCTGTCTTGGGGTGGACACTAAAAGGGCTCTTCAGTAAATGGTTGACTCCTTTGCTAACGTTGATATCCAGGCGTGGGAAACAGTATTGAAGCATAATCTCCCATTCCAGCCATGGGCCGCACTTATCACTCTTGGTATTCTGAGGTGCGTTGGCCACTTTCTTCAGGTGCTCCCAGCGCTGAGGTGAGCTATGAAACTTCTGAAACCCTCTTTGCAGCTCATCATGAATTGTCTCAGGAACAAGGGCTAAAATCTTATCCCAGTTTTCTTTATTTTCAAGAATATCTTGGTTAACTAAGGCATATTCTTCAAAGTACTTTTTAATTATGTTTATAGATTTTCTGACAAAAGGGTGAACTTTCTCATTTAGGTGAACTTTCTTTTTAACGTCTTGACCACCCTTTACAAGACTCAAGTACTCCACGATCCCGGAGCGTACAGCGGAGGACAGCTTTCGAACGGACTCATCACAGACCCAGCAGTGCACACCTCTCCTTCCTGAATACACCCAGAGGCGGTGCTTAAATCCAAAGTCCTCCTTCAGTGCTCGGTCTATGATGTGCATGGCCATCGTCATGAGAGTCCAGCACTTGGAACATATGTCTGTAGAACTGCAGCATCTCCTTACGTCGTCGTAGTCAGTCATGTCAATGTCAAAGACCAGCTCTTTCTCCTGAGCCTGGAAAGCTCCCAGCTTCACTGTATTGTGTTGACTGGGTCTGTGAGAATATACTGCGCCTATATCAGTCTTATATGGATTCATTTTCTGCATCTCCTTTTCCAGATCGCTCTGGTTGTTGAAGGACTGATAGCGAATGTAAATATCATCTTTCAGTGTGAATGAAAATTCACGGTGTTGAAAGTAATTCTTTGTCACTCCGCCATAGTTGAGCCAGCGATAGTACTGGGCGTAGGAAAAGAGCCTTCGGTAATAAAGCTTGAGTAGCTCCGGCAGCTCAGCGGGATCAAATGGCTCCATGAAGTAAGGACCTAGACCCGGACAGGACTGACACGAGAATTGGCGGGAACAGTACCTCCTAGTGACCTTTTACCTTCAACTAGAACCTTAAGTTTCCACAAACCCTCAAACTAGTCTAACCAGCTAGGTACCAGGAATTCAGATCACTAGCGTGTGAATAACAATTTTTATCTAACACATAACAAGTGAGCACAATGGATAGATTCACCCAACTTCGGAGCCAACACACCAGCATTAAAGCTGAATACTGTGTCTGATTCTCTCTGAGTTTCGAAGTTTTCCACTCTGTCTGACCAGCTATATTCAGGCCCAGAGGAGACCTGAGAATTGTCTTATCTGGAACTTTTGCTGGTGATCACTGTTCAGCAGATGTTATGGGATGGTCTGGGTGTGTGCATTTGTATCCTCTGTGGTTCTCTGCTCTGCAATTTTAATCACCTTGAGCTCACATCTCCACAGTGAACACCAGGATTAGCATGAATTCTCTTGGATAAACTGCTTCCTAGGAGCTAACTCCATAGAATAATCGAAAGCCATTATAGCATTCACTTCTTTCTATGTGTCAAAAATCATTGTCCTGTGTTGTCTGGAGTTCAGACTCTGGAAGTATAGTTTTCTATATTGTTGCTTCCTCTTTGTTTCAGGTAGAAGAGTAATTGTATTCCTAATGTTGTAGCCTGCCAAATGCAGAAGTTCCCAGAACAGTTCAACTTAATTATGATCCTTTTTATTGTTTTTTATTTTTCCTAGGAAGCTTGGAATTAGGGCCAACTGAATTAATAGGGATAATTATGAAATCTCTTATTCTAATAGTTAAGTAAGTCATTAATAAAACAAGAGAATAAACTCTATTGAAGAACCTTTCTTGTGGCAATGGGAAGTGGGAAGGATTACATCATGAGAGGAAATGAGAAACTTGTTCAGTTTGAGGTTTGTGTAACACCTCTAAGCAAGAATCAGGAGGAAATACCTATTAATAATTAAATGTGAAATGAGAACAATTGTCAGTCAAGCATTTTAAATTTCAAATACAATGTTTCTATGGGATGAGGTGAGATGCTCTTTGCACTTTCTCAACAAGATTATTCATCATAGTTAATATTTATATGCTTGAGTATTTTATTTAGTAATTGCCCATAATATTTATTAAAGTACACTTAGTACAGAAGAAGCTGTACATATGTAATAGAATGTGATTTGGAAACACACATTCAATTGTGTGCCCATCATCATAATCCAGGTAATAACCACTTGTGTCTGTTGTTGGTGGTATTGTTTCTGTCACTTGTGACATCCTAATCTCAGATAGGAAAGAAGTTGTTTCTGGTAGCACAGCATTAGAGGATACTGTGAGCTGTAGGTCCTGACCTCAGGAAAACTTCTAGGTTTTTCAAGGATGTTTTCATCTTCCTTCAGTCTGAACCAACCCATGATTCATCCTCACACTTAGAACAGGGTTTTGACTGTCTTAATCATAGTTCTGTTGCTGGGAAGAGACACTATGACCAAGGCAACTCTTATAAAAGAAAGCATTTAATTGAGGGATTGCTAATAGTTTAGAGAGTTAGTCTATGCTCATCTTGGCAGGCATGCAAAGGAGCAGTAGCCAAGAGTGTTACATCTTCAATACTAGGCTGTAGGAAGAGAGAGAAAGACATTTGGCCTGGCATGAGCTTTAGAAACCTCAAAACCCACCCCAGTGACATACTTCCCACAACAAGGCCACATCACCTAATAGTTCCCAAACAGTCCAATAATTGTGAACTAACCAATCAAACATAAGACTATGGGACACCCTCATTTGTTAATATTCTATTATATTGTAACTATATGCAGAATTACATGTCAAGGTTTATTCTAGATAATTTGTACTGTGGGTTAAAGGCATTATTTTTTTTCAACATAGTATTTTTGATTATTTGGGATTTTCAAACAATGTACCCCATCATACATGCTTCCCATTCCTTCCAGATGCACACTCTTGTGTGCACCCTCCCCCTACTTCACCTCTGCCAGAAGTTGTCAACCATGAAGAGCTACATGCAGCATCCCTGTCACAATTTTTAAAAGTTCTCGTCAATGGCTTCCTGTCTAGACTGCTTCTTTTCTTTCTTTAGGGAGGGGAAAGTTGTCACAGAAGCCTTCAATATCCCTCAATCTCAACTGTGAGTTTGTAGTCATGGATACCACTACCAGAGAAGCTTTGCTGCCTGTAACAACCAGAAGTAGTACAGATCATGGACTTCCACATGGTTTCTGGCAATAACATGGCCCACCAACATCCATACATCCTCACATGGCAGCATGGATTACAAACCTCAGCATGGCTTGGTGATAGTTTAAGTCCAGGTGTGGATTAAGTACACGCCTTTAATCCTACAGTTCAGGAGACAGAGTCATGCAGATCTCTGAGTTCAAGGTCAGTCTACAGAGCATGTTCCAGGACAGCCAAGTTTAGACAGTGAAGAAGTTAGAAAACAGAAATAATAGAAATCTGGTAATAAGTAATAGAACAAGGAGGCACATTCCAACCCTAGCAAGCAGCAGAACTTGGCAGCTTTGACCATGTGGCTCTGATTTTAGAGTCAAGAATAGAAGAAGTTACTGGAACAGTTGATGCTGGAGTTAAGAAATTAGGGGTGATTAAGAAGATACCAGCACCACTGAAGTTAAGTCTTCTGGGAAGTATTTTCTAAGAGCACAAAGAAGCTGTGTTCCAGAGATAGCCAAGGTTCTACCTTGTGCTGCAGCTGGACTTGGTAATGTGTAAGAGTCACCCAGGTGGTACTGGTTTGGAGGACATGAATGGCTCATGGAGAACAGCTGAGGTTTGTCACTGTGAGAGACCAGGTAAGCCATTGGTGAAGGTGCCGCCTCAGTTGCAGTTGATGACCCAGGACTGAATGAGTCATGCAAAGAAGTTGAGGCTTTGCACCATGAAGGGAGCCTATGAGAGGCTATTGGTGAAGCCTAGTTGCAGCAGAAGACTCTGGGGTACTGGAGATGCTAGGACCATGGAATGACCACCAAGAACAGCAGCAGCAGCAGTACAGTAGAGTCAGCCAGAGTCTAGAGTACTGTAGAGGACAGAGCTGGAAAAGTGACACTAGCCCTTAGGAGGGGCCCAGAAGATCATGTGTGGATCCCAGACACTGGAATTAGAAGCTGTGAAATTTAAATTGCCTTGGAGACACTAAAATGTTAGAGATGCAAGAGCCCTAGGATACCTGCCAAGGAAAGCTGCTAACAGGGAGTGGAGCCAGCCCAAAAGAAAGAAGTGTGTTACAGTCAACAAAGTTGAAAAGAGTTGGACACCAGACATGGAAACACAGATTTTGGAGTTTGCCCAGTTTGGTCTTGCTTTATTCCAGTATCTCCTCACTATGAAGTTTTGAAATGATAATGTATATCCTGTGAGGTTAGAGGTATGTAATCTGATTTTTGATTTTGATGTTATAAGAGATTACAGGTAAGTGATTGCATGAATCTCAGAAGAAACTTTGAACTTTGGACTTTTAATATTATTGAGACTGCTATAGACTATGGGGACTTTTGGAATTGGACTAAATGTATTTTTTTATTATGCTATGGCTATGTATGGCCCCCATAGACTCATGTGTTTAAACAAGCCAGGGAATGGAATGTAGTGGTTTACAGCAAGGGAAACCATTGGCCCATGGGAAGTACTACTATCAGAAGGTGTGGCCCTTTTGGAATAGGTGTGGTCTTGCTGAAGGAAGTGCATCATTGTGGGAGTGGGCTTTGAAGCTCTGCCTAGTACAGAAGGAAGCTTCCTCCTAGCTGCTTGAGGTTGCCAGTCTTCTCCTGATTCCCTTTAAAATAAAATGTAGACCACTTAGCTCCTCCAGCACCATGCCTGCATAGATGCTGACATGCTTCCTGCCTTGACAATAATGGACTGAACCTTTGAACCTGTTAGCTAGCCCCAGTAAAATCCTTTATAAGAGAGGCCTTAGTCATGGTGTCTCTTTACAGTAATGGAAACCTTAACACACACACACACACACACACACACACACTAGCATTAAACAAGCACTTTATGAAATATAAGCCAACTGTCAAGAAGGAGTATTTTTTGTACAAAACTCATAAAAATGCTGTATATATCTTATGAAAATGTATATAGAATGTATAGATAATAAATACACAAGCAACTACTTATTGCTAAACTTCTTATTGCCAAAACACACAATACCTAAGATGCAACGCATAAACCTCATGAAACTCAAGAAGGAGGAGGAAGACCAAAGTGAGGGTACTTTTGTCCTTTTTAGAACGAGTATCAAAAGTTTCAACCAGAGCTCCCAGGATCTAAACCTCCAGCCTGAGAACAGACGGGGGCAAGCTGTCCTCTGAGAGGCTCTAACCAGCAGCTGACTCAGACAGATACAGACATCCAGAGCCAAACATGGATGGAGCTTGAGGACTCTTATAGAAGAATAGGGGGAAGGATTGTGGGCCCTAAGGAGATAGGAACTGCACAGGAAGAGTAAACCAACCTGAACCCTTGGAGCTCTCAGAGACTGAATCACCAACCGTGGAGCATACCTAGTCTACACAGATCTACCTCCATGGGCTGGACCTAGGCCTCCCTGCACTTATGTTGTAAATGTGCAGCTTGGTTTTCATGCAGGTCTCAAACATCTGGAGTCGGGGCTACCCCAAAACATGCAGCCTGTATATGGAGTATAGTCTTCTAGCTGGGTGCCTCATCTGGCCTAAATGGGAGAGGAAACACCTAGCCTCTCAGAGACTTAAAGTGGCAGGGTGGGGGATACAGGAGGAGGGGGTACTCAGAAAACAAGAGATGGGGAAGGATTGTGGGAGGGGGTGACTGGGACGGGTTATAAAGTGAATAAGCAAAAAAAAAAAATAAAATTAAAAAAAGGAAAAAAAAATTAAAAAAAAAAAAGAAATATAAGCCAACTGTCAAGAAGGAGTATTTTTTGTACAAAACTCATAAAAATGCTGTATATATCTTATGAAAATGTATATAGAATGTATGGATAATAAATACACAAGCAACTACTTATTGCTATAATTTACTACTACACTTTATATGGAATATGATCTAAATCTATGTTCCAAATAATACACATATTGAAATAGTGACCCAGTAATAACTTTTACACAAAAGTTGAAATAAACTTTAAATTAAGATTTTTGAGTGTCGGTCCGCTTCCGGTCTGGGCCCAGGCAGCAGATCCCTGGAGGCAGCTCTGCACTGAACATCACAAAACCCAGCAGAAGTGGGGCACCCAGCAGCTCTGACCCAGGCAGTATCTCTGGTAAGGAGACAGCAACACCCACCCCAAACAGGGAGTAACTGGGACCCACCGAGACCCACTGAGACCCAGGGATTTACTCCTGGCCCGGAGCGCCGGCTCCTTCCGGTCTGGGTCGGAGCTCCCAGCAGATCCCAGGGGAAGAAGGGCTCCTAGGAGCTCTAACCCAAGCAGATTCCTTCGCAAGGAGGCAGCAACACTTGCCTCAAACCGGGAGTAACTGGGACCCACCGGGACCCAGGTACTCACTCCTGGCCCCAGCACTGGTTCCCTCCGGTTCGGACCTGAGCGCGCAGCAGATCTCGGGCGGCAACTCTGCACCCAATCTTACAGAACCCAGAGGAAGCATAGCTCCAAGGAACTCCAACTCAAGCAGCTCCTTAAGCAAGGAGGCAGCAACACTTGCCCCAAATAGGGAGTAACCGGGACCCACTGGGACCCAAGTACAAACTCCTGGCCCCAGCACTGGTTTCTTCCGGTTTGGGCCTGGGCGGTCAGCAGATCAGGCGGCGACTCTGCACTCAAACTCACAGAACCCAGAGGAAGCGTGGCTCCCAGGAGCTCTAACTCAAGCAGCTTCTTAAGCAAGGAGGCAGCAACACCTGCCCCAAACAGGGAGTAACCAGGTCCCACAGGGATCCAGGAACTCACTCCTGGCCCAGAGCACTGATTCCTTCCGGTCCGGACCAAAGCACTGAGCAGATCCTGGGCCCTAGCTCGAACCTCAGCAGCGACACCCAACCTAAACAGTTCTGACACAACCAAGAGAACAGGAAAGACAGGTTCCAGCCAGAGACAGCACAGGTAGCACCAAGGAGAACCAGATGGCAAAAGGCAAGAGCAAGAATACAAGGGCCAGCAACCCAGAACACGTGTCATCATCAGAACGTAGTTCTCCCACATTAAGTCCTGAACTCCCCATATCACCAGGAAAGCAAGAGTCAGACCTAAAATCACTTTTAATGATGATGATGGAGGACTTTAAGAAGGACATAAATAACATTCTCAAAGAATCCGAGGAGAACACAGGTAAACAGGTAAAAGCCCTTAAAGAATCACAAGAGAACACAACCAAACAGGTGAAGGATTTATACAAAACCATCCAGGACATAAAAATGGAAATAGAAACAATAAAGAAATCACAAAGGGAGACTACTCTGGAGATAGAAAACCTAAGAAAGAAATCAGGAGTCACAGACGCAAGCATTACCAACAGAATACAAGAGATAGAAGAGAGAATCTCAGGTGCAGAAGATACCATAGAAAATATTGACACAACTGTCAAGGAAAACGAAAAATGCAAAAAACTCTTAACACAAAACATCCAGGAAATCCAGGACACAATGAGAAGACCAAACCTAAGGATAATAGGTATAGAAGAGAGTGAAGATTCACAACTTAAAGGGCCAGTAAATATCTTCAACAAAATCATAGAAGAAAACTTCCCTAACCTAAGGAACGAGATGACCAGAAAAGAAATACCTCCCGTCACATAATAATCAAAACACAAAATGCACAAAACAAAGAAAGAATTTTAAAAGCAGTAAGAGAAAAAGGCCAAGTAACATATAAAGGCAGACCTATCAGAATTACACCAGACTTCTCACCAGAGACTATGAAAGCCAGAAGATCCTGGTCAGATGTCATGCAGACCCTAAGAGAACACAAATGCCAGCCCAGGCTACTATACCCAGCAAAACTCTCTATTACCATAGATGGAGAAACCAAGATATTCCATGACAAAGCCAAATTTACACAATATCTTTCCACAAACCCAGCACTACAAAGAATAATAGCAGGAAAGACCCATTACAAGGAGAGCAATCATACCCTAGAAAGAGCAAGAAAGTAATCCACCTCCAACAAACCCAAAAGAAGATAGCCACACAAACAATGCCTCCCCTTTTAGCAAAAATAACAGGAAGCAAGAGTCTCCTCTCCTTAATATCTCTTAATGTCAATGGACTCAATTCCCCAATAAAAAGACATAGACTAACAGACTGGATACGCAAACAGGATCCGACTTTTTGCTGCATACAGGAAACCCACCTCAGTGACAAGGACAGACACTACCTTAGAATAAAAGGCTGGAAAACAATTTTCAAGCAAATGATCCTAGGAAACAAGGTGGAGTAGCCATTCTAATATCGAATAAAATTGACTTTCAACTTAAAGATATAAAAAAGGATAAGGAAGGTCATTTCATATTTGTCAAAGGAAAAGTCAACCAACATGAACTCTCAATTCTGAACATCTATGCACCAAATGAAAGAGCACCCACTTTCATAAAAGAAGCCTTACTAAAGCTCAAAGCACATATTGCACCTCACACAATAATTGTGGGAGACTTCAATACCCACTCTCAGCACTGGACAGATCAGGGAAACAGAAACTAGACAGAAGTACAGTGAAAGTAACAGAAGTTTTAAACCAAATGGACTTAACAGATATCTATAGAACATTTCACCCAAAAAAAAAAGAATATACCTTTTTCTCTGCACCACATGGTACCTTCTCCAAAATAGACCATATTATTGGTCACAAGACAGGCCTCAACAGATATAAAAAAATCGAAATAATCCCATGCATCCTATCAGATCACCATGGTCTAAAGCTGGTCTTCAATAACAACAAAGACAATGGAAAGCCCACACTCACATGGAAACTTAACAATACTCTACTCGTTGATAATGGGGTCAGGGAAGAAATAAAGAAAGAAATTAAAGACTTTTTAGAATTTAATGAAAATGAAGACACATCATACCAAAACCTATGGGACACACTGAAGGCAGTGCTAAGAGGAAAGCTCATAGCTCTAAGTGCATACAAAAAGAACCTGGAGAGAGAACACACTAGCAGCTTGACAACACACCTGAAAGCTCTAGAACAAAAAGAAGCAAAAACACCCAAGAGGAGTAGACGGCAGGAAATAATTAAACTCAGGGCTGAAATCAACCAAATAGAAACAAAGAGAACTATACAAAGAATCAATAAAACCAGGAGCTGGTTCTTTGAGAAAATCAACAAAATAGATAAACCCTTGGCCAGACTAATCAGAGGGCAGAGAGACAGTATCCAAATCAATAAAATCCAAACTGAGAAGGGTGACATAACAACGAAACCGAGGAAATTCAACAAATCATCAGATCCTACTACAAAAGCCTATACTCAACAAAATTGGAAAATCTGGATGAAATGGACAATTTTCTAGACAAGTATCAGTTACCAATGTTAAATCAGGATCAGATAAACCATCTTAACAGTCCCATAACTGTGAAAGAAATAGAAGCAGTCATTAAAGGTCTCCCCACCAAAAAAAGTCCAGGTCCAGATGGTTTTAGTGCAGAATTCTATCAAACCTTCAAGGAAGATCTAATACCAATTCTCTTCAAACTATTCCACAAAATAGAAACGGAAGGAACACTACCTAATTCATTCTATGAAGCCACAATTACGCTTATACCTAAACCACACAAAGACCCAACAAGAAAAGAGAACTTCAGACCAATCTCCCTTATGAATATCGATGCAAAAATACTGAATAAAATTCTCTCGAACCGAATCCAAGAACACATCAAAACACTTATCCACCATGATCAAGTAGGCTTTATCCCAGGAATGCAGGGATGGTTCAATATACAGAAATCCATCAACGTAATCCACTACATAAATAAACTCAAAGAAAAAAACCACATGATCATATCTCTTGACGCTGAGAAAGCATTTGACAAAATTCAACACCCCTTCATGATAAAAGTCTTGGAAAGATCAGGAATTCAAGGTCCATACCTAAACATAGTAAAAGCAATATACAGCAAGCCAGTAGCTAACATCAAACTAAATGGAGAGAAACTTGAAGCAATCCCATTAAAATCAGGGACTAGACAAGGCTGCCCACTTTCCCCTACCTGTTCAATATAGTTCTGGAAGTCCTAGCCAGAGCAATTAGGCAACAGAAGGAGATCAAAGGGATACAAATTGGAAAGGAAGAAGTCAAAGTTTCACTATTTGCAGATGACATGTTAGTATACTTAAGTGACCCCAAAACTTCCACCAGAGAGCTCCTAAACCTGATAAACAACTTTAGCAAAGTGGCTGGGTATAAAATTAACTCAAACAAATCAGTAGCATTCCTCTACACAAAGGATAAACTGGCTGAGAAAGAAATTATGGAAACGACACCATTCACAATAGTCACAAATAGTATAAAATATCTTGGTGTGAATCTAACCAAACAAGTGAAAGACCTGTATGACAAGAACTTCAACACCCTGAAGAAAGAAATCGAAGGAGATCTCAGAAGATGGAAAGATCTCCCATGCTCATGGATTGGAAGGATCAATATAGTAAAAATGGCTATCTTGCCGAAAGCAATCTACAGATTTAATGCAATCCCTATCAAAATTCCCACTCAATTCTTTACAGAGATAGAAAGAGCAATCGTAAAATTCATTTGGAATAACAAAAAACCTAGGATAGCGAAAACTACACTCAACAATAAAAGAACTTCTGGGGGAATCTCCATCCCCGATTTCAAGCTGTACTACAAAGCAATAGTGATAAAAACGGCATGGTATTGGAACAGAGACAGTCAGGAGGATCAATGGAATAGAATAGAAGACCCAGAAATGAACCCCCATACCTATGGTCACTTGATCTTCGACAAAGGAGCTCAAACTATCCAGTGGAAAAAAGACAGCATTTTCAACAAATGGTGCTGGTCCAACTGGAGGTCAACTTGTAGAAGAATGCAAATTGATCCATACTTATCTCCTTGTACAAAGCTCAATTCCAAGTGGATCAAGGACCTCCACATCAAACCAGCTACACTGAAACTAATAGAAGAGAAAATAGGGAAAAGCCTTGATCATATGGGCACAGGGGAAAAGTTCCTGAACAGAACACCAATGGCGTATGCTCTAAGATCAAGAATTGATAAATGGGATCTCATAAAACTGCAAAGCTTCTGTAAAGCAAAGGATACGGTCAACAGGACAAAGCGGGAACCAACAGACTGGGAAAAGATCTTCACCAACCTTACATCTGATAGAGGGCTAATATCCAAGGTATACAAAGAACTGAAGAAACTAGATTCCAGACCATCAAATAACCCTATTAAAAAATGGGGTAGAGAGTTGAACAAAGAACTCTCAACTGAGGAAACTCGAATGATTGAGAAACATCTAAAGAAGTGCTCAGCATCCCTAGTCATCAGGGAAATGCAAATGAAAACAACACTGAGATTCCACCTCACACCAGTCAGATTGGCTAAGATCCAAAACACAGGTGACAGCAGATGTTGGCGAGGATGTGGAGAAAGAGGAACACTCCTTCATTGTTGGTGGGATTGCAAGCTGGTACAACCACTATGGAAAGCAGTCTGGCGATACCTCAGAAATTGAACATGGTGTTACCTGAGGACCCAGCTATACCCCTCCTGGGTATATACCCAGAAGATATTTCAACATGCAACAGGGCCACATGCTCCACTATGTTTATAGCGGCCTTATTCATAATAGCCAGAAGCTGGAAAGAACCCAGATGTCCTTCAACAGAAGAATGGATACAGAAAATGTGGTACATTTACACAATGGAGTACTACTCAGCCATTAAAAATAATGAGCTCATGAAATTCTTAGGCAAATGGATGGAGCTAGAAAATATCATCCTGAGTGAGATGACCCAATCACAAAAGAACACACATGGTATGCACTCACTGATAAGCGGATATTAGCCCCAAAACACACAATACCTAAGATGCAACGCATAAACCTCATGAAACTCAAGAAGAAGGAGGAAGACCAAAGTGAGGGTGCTTTTGTCCTTTTTAGAATGAGTATCAAAAGATTCAACCAGAGCTCCCAGGATCTAAACCTCCAGCCTGAGAACAAACAGGGGCAAGCTGTCCTCTGAGAGGCTCTAACCAGCAGCTGACTCAGACAGATACAGACATCCAGAGCCAAACAGTGGATGAGCTTGAGGACTCTTAAAGAAGAATAGGTGGAAGGATTGAGGGCCCTAAGGAGATAGGAACTGCACAGGAAGATCAACAGAGTAAACGAACCTGAACCCTTGGAGCTCTCAGAGACTGAATCACCAACCGTGGAGCATACCTAGTCTACACAGATCTACCTCCATGGGCTGAACCTAGGCCTCCCTGCACATATGTTGTAAATGTACAGCTTGGTTTTCATGTAGGTCTCAAACATCTGGAGTGGGGGCTATCCCAGAACATGCAGCTTGTATATGGAGTACGGTCTTCTAAAAAAAAAAAAAAAAAAAAAACAGTTGTTCATGGAATATTATTTTTTTTATATCTCTTGTATTCAGTTTGCAACTACTTCATTGAGAATTTTTGTATGTATATTCATGAGGGATACTGGACTATAATTTATATATTTTTGTTGGGTTTACACTTGATTTCACTATTTCAATATTATTTGCTTTGTGAAGGAGCTTATTGTGGTTCTGAATTTTTTTAAACATAACTCAAAAAGTGTTGCTTGTTTGAAGGCTCTATAGAATTCTTGTATAAGTATATCTGACCCTTGGTATTTTGCTTGTTTGTTTATTTTCATTTTATTCTGTTTGAATGCTTTTTAAATTTTTTGATTTGCTGAAAATAAAAATTAAAAAAAAAAAAAAAAAGATTTTTGAGTGTCAACAAATAGTCACAATATAGTTGTCTACCCACTTCAGGTGTATATAGCTGTATATGTACAGTGATCAAGACTATATTATATAAAGGTATATAATATGTAATACATGTATTATATAATGTATCTATCTCTGGGGTGTGTGTGTGTGTGTGTGTGTGTGCAGGTAATAGAAGGCGCAGAAATAGTTCCATGAATGTGTGGCTCACGGATTTTTTTTTTATTGAAAATAGATTCCTCTCTCATACAATACATCCTGACCACAGTTTCCACTCCCTCCACTGCTCCCAGATTTCCCCCCATCTCCCGTCTTTCCCAGATCCACTCCCCCCTTTTTCCCTGAAGAAAGCAGCAGGCCTCCAAGAGACAACAACCAAACATAACCAAGTAAGATACAACAAGGCAAGGCAAAAGCCTTCATATTGAGACAGGACAAGGCAACCAAATAGGAAGAAAAGAGTTCCAAGGCAGAGACACATCCACTCCCACTGTTAGGAGTATCACAAAAACACCATAACAGCTGTAACGTATATGGAGAGGCTAGTACAGGCCTCACTGATTATTTTATGAAGGTCTGAATAGATATCAACGCAGGAATAATAATTACTTTAAATCAGAACAAGTAAGTATATACATGGTATAAAAGTAAAGAAAAGAAAATGAAGCTTCAACATTCATATCTTTGGCAAAATGACTCAAAATGGATCATGAATCTAAATGTAAAATAGATTATCATACAACTATTAGAAAGACTCCAAAGAAAGTGGTCTGGGGCTAGGATTGGTGAGGACCGTGCAGGCTTCATACTAAATGTTAGTCCCTGGAAGAAAGAGAAAATATTTAAATTCATCAAAATGAAAATCTTTCCCTCATCAAATGATTTCATTAATAGAAATTATTCCCAAACCACGTTTTTAACAAAACCAATATCTAAAATACATAAATGTAGGGAGCAGGCCCTTAAACAGGACTGACTCCATTTTGTAATAGGAAACTTGTAGAGACAAATCTGGAAGTAAAGTACTTGTAAAGACAAATCTGGAAGTAAAGTTGTGCTGTTTTAACCAGCTGTGATGAGGTCAGAGCCCTGCGATAACCAGACATGAGTGGTTATTTGCCGCACACATCAATAGTAATGCTAAATCAAACATAAAAGAGGAGTCTGATCCGAGCACTTCATCACATTTGTAGCCAAGACTGGCTAACAGGATCCTCTGAACAAAGCCTCCTCAGCACCAGATCATCAAAGAGACAACCAAGAGACAAAGCCCCCAGCTTCATGGTCAAGCACCCTACGAGGTCAAATTAGCAATTCAACTAACCCGGCCTTCAAGGACTCTGGACATGTAACCCGAAACCATCAAAAGGACTCAGGTCATATAATCCATGAATGAATGATGTGTTTATTGTTATGCTTATTTCTTTGGCAATTAGCAATTTATTATTTGTGTTTATTGTGCATATTGTTAGAGGCAATGCATAGGAAATGTGACAATATCTTGTTGTAGCAATAGCCTTAGCATTGGTGATAATATATTGTTTACTATGTATCATTAAAGAGTAACTGAATTCCAAACCCTCTGTCTCTTTAGTGTACTCTCTCTTCCCTCTCAAGGAGCTGATGATCTCACAGTCAAATCCAGCATAGGATCCCTGAGTGGAGCAGGATCTGTCACTCCTCTCCCAGCGGGGACACTAAAACCCCTTATCACAACCTGCTCCTGACAGATAAGAGTCAGGGCTGATGACAATAATGAAATTTTTTATTTTAATTTGATATTTTATTTATTTACATTTCAGATGTTATCCCCTTTCCCCATTCCACCCCCCCCCCCACCCAGTTAATCCCCTATCCCATCTCTCCTCCTCCTCCTTTTTTGTTTTATACTGTTTAAATTACATTCAAGTATTAAGGTCAGTTCTAGGTTGAAGAACTACCAATACAATAGATACAAATAGTGAAGAAACAAGCAAGACAATAAACCCAGATATTCAAAGAACATGCACAACAATAAACAGAGTTCCATGATCACTCCTTTGATCATTATTTCTAAGGGCTTATCAGGATGACCAAAATATCTGAGCCTACTTCCCTGTCCTAGTCCAAAGTCATTTTCATGCCTGAAGCCTACTTCTTTGTTCTAGCTTAAGATTTAGATTCCTGCCTGAAATCTCTTCTTTGTTCTAGCCTAGGATTTAGATTTCTGCCTGAAATTATTTTTTTCTTAAAACTCAATAAGCAACTTAAAATGAGCAAAAGATATAAACAGACATTTCACAGAGAAAATATGAATGTCAAATGAACTCATGAGAAGATACTCAACACAACAACTAGAACACTGTGCTTAGCAACAGGCCTCCTGTCTGACATACACAAGGCCTTGGGTTTGATCCCAGCCCTGCAAAGCAATTTAAAGAATTTATGATACATACCATGCTATCAACCATAATCTAAACACAAATTAAAACTATGAGCTATTACTACACAGTTGCTGGAATAGCTGAGAAAGAACAAAGGAGATGTCAAGGGCAGGTAAGAAGAAACTCAATGACGTAGACAGGCCTGGGGAGGATGTAACAGCCACGGCCAGAGTAAGAAACGGGAACACATTCTAAAAACAAACTCACCATGTGACCCCACAATTATTGTCTTGAGAAAGGAAAATTTATGCTCAAACCAAAACCTACATCTGAATATTTATAGAAGCTCATTTGTAATGTAAAAACAAAAACATCAGAAATCTGGATTCTCCAAACATATCAATGGTTAATCAGAAATGATAGGCCACATCTCTGTGTTCTTACCGAATTCTCTTACTATGTTAGGCGCAGTTGGATTCATAAATGGTTTCTGGCCCCACCCAGTGACTGGGAATGAAGCATCTTCAGTGTTTTTGCTATTTGTGTTACTGATGTGAATGATGATCAGAGGAAAATCTATAAATATTCTTATATCAGACTAGTGCCTCTCAAACGGACATTGCCCCCCCACCCTCCACCCCCAAAAAGAACTGTGAAGATGGAGGCTGGGAAAGAAAAGAAATGTAGAGCTTTAATAGAGAATGTTGCTGGCAAACAGATTTACAGAGATACTTCCAGCTATTGTTGAAATAAGTGTTAGCCGAACAGACAAATTCAACACTCTGAACATGCAGGAATGACACTGCTGTTCCCGTTTCAGTTCATCTGAGTTTTCATTCCTATTGTCAGAATGGCTGGTAGAGCATCTCCTTAACCCACTCAGCACATCAGTGCATTAATTGATAGATACATTGGCAGTATAATTGCAAGTTCTCAGAGGATGATCACACTGTCCAATTTTATGACTGTCTGATGATATACTCTCTAACAGATAAAGTGGCAGCCCTGATATGTCAGTGCAGACACTTGTACTATATTTCCATGTCTTCTCTATGAAGAGATGACAATCTGCATATTAGGATATTTTCCAAACAAATATTTGTTGACATTTTCTAATCTTTCTCTTTATTCTCTCAGGGAAAAATCTGATGTTTTAATGGTACTGCCATCCTTTCAATTATTGCTTTAAATTCTTGGGAGTGTATGCAAAAGATGTCTGAGAGAACTGGAAGTTTTGGAAATCTCCAGTCCCTCGGGGACTGATTCAGTTCATTGTGCTAACAAGCTTTAAGTTTTCTTTTTATAAGCCTTTTCTTCATGAAAATGTAGTACCATCATAAATATTACTATTGTGCTGAGAAAAGTATATGAAAATTGATCATGATGTTTGGGAGGAATGTTATCCTGTGGCTTTGTTAGTATGAGTTCATAAATACTATGGTGATTGTGAAAATGCATGTTCAGTAGATTCTAAAGAAAGCATTACTAGGACATTCTTTTGAAAGTTTAAGTGGAGGAAAGAGGACCTCAGAATGGAAATGGTGGTGGAGAGAAATGCTTTAAAATTATGTTGGATGAAGACTTTGATGCAATATTATCTAACATTATAGTGCATTCAGGTAATTTGCTGGAGTGCTGTTATCTAATTTAATAGTAGGGGAAAATTTTGAAGTACTAAGGGCCTGGGATTGGTATAAAAAAAAAAAATTTCAGGTCTGAGTGTTCTTGCTGCATCAACTTTGGTTGGGTTATTTAATTCTTAAAATCCTTTTCCTACTCTGTAAAATGTCATAACTCTAGTGCACATCCCATTATGAGTCTTGATTTTAATCCTAATTCATCTGCCCAATTTTTTCATTTAAAAGTTTAATTTTAAAGAGTGTTCGTTATCTTACCGTGGCGTATAAGATGTACTTTTGCCTTCAAGGAACATATTTTTATGCCAGAGGAGGACTGAGGACTCAATACCTTGTTTAGTCCTCTCGGTGACTTGATTTTTCAGGTTTTGTTTTGTCATGTTTGCTTGTCATGGATCATTTATATCAAGATGTGTCTTTCTATTTCATCATACAATTTCACTTCATAATCTGCATTTGTTTTAAATTAATAAACACATCCATAAACAGCCATACAAGAGACTAGGTTCCCAAATGTGTTCCTTTTATGACTGAAAGTTTGTACTGTCTGATCAGAGATTCTTCATCTCTCTCATGCTCAACCACTGCTAGCCACTGTTTTACTCCCTGTTCCTATGAATTCAACAGTTTTAAATTATACCTGCATGTAGAGCCTACCATGCATGTCCTTCTGTTTCTGACTGATTTATTACAGAACAATATTCTTTGGATTCCTCAGTATTGCTTCAAAATGGCTCAATTTCCTTCCTTTTCATGCATAAAGGATATTTCCCAGCAATAGACATTAGGTCATTTGTATATGATAGCTATCACAAATTATGCTGCCATAAATATAAGGGTGTAGATATTTCTTTTTGAAATACCAACTTCATGGTCTTTGGATACAGACACAGAAATGGAATTATTAGATCAGATGGGCATTCTATTCTTATTCCTTTAAGGAACTTCAGTGGTCTTTCCAAGCTGATTTCATCAAGGTACATTGTCACTATAAGACAAGAGTTCTAATACCCCTGTAGCCTCACCACTTGCTGCTTTTATCTTTCTAGTGGTAGCCATTCCAATGGGTAAGAAGTGAGATCTTACTGAGGTTCCAATTTACCTGGCTCTGATAATCAATAATACTGAGTATCTTTTCATTTATCTGTAGTCCATTTGTATATATTTCTATGAAATGTGTCAACTCAGGTTTTCTGTACATTTTTTTAAATTTACTCCACACATTCTCTTTTTATTATTACTATTATTTTCTTTTTAAAAAAATGTAACCACATTACTTCCCTCCTCTATTTACTCTCTCCTACCACTCAAAATGTTATAGTCCACTACCCTTCCCAATTTTATAGCTTCCCCTTCTTTAGCCATTGTTATTTCATACACACACACACACGTAAACTAATGAACAAATTGTAATCCGCTGAGTCCATTTAATGTTGCCTGCATGTTTCTAGGGCTCATCACTTGGTTTTGGATAACTAACTGAGAGCTCCTCTCTCAGCAGTTGATCATCTAGAGGTAGGTCCCTATGAGATTTTTCCCATACTGGTTGGAATGTCACCATTATTATGGGAATTGTTCACATTCCATTTAGGAAGCCATGTGGTTGATATTTCATAGGTAATGTTAGAAAACACAACCTCACAGAAGACTTCCTGATCCTCTGGCTTTTGCAACCTTTGCCCGCCCCGCACTCCTTCTGCGGTGTGCCCTCAATGTTGGGTGCAGCAGTTGTGTTGTAGATGTATCAACTGGGGTGGGGTGCCTCACAGACAGTTGTTTTCTGTATTTTAACTAGTTTTGGTTCTCTGTAATAGTCTCCCTCAGCTTCAAAATTGATAAAGGGTGAAAGCTAAATTCATCTAAGAGTATAAAGATAAACATTTCAAATGCAGTTAGAAGTTATACTGTTTTAGGAAAGTGGTGGTAATGGGTTCTCCTCTAAGATACTTGACCTCACTAACCAGTATTTACTTGGTTCAACAGTACCTGGCATAATTTCTCTCTTGTTAGGTGGGCTTTGAGATAAATTAGATATCTGTTGATTACCAACAAGACATTAAGTGTCACTATCGCACCTTTAAGGATATCTTGTCATGATGGTCATAGTTGTGGTTCATAGGCATCGCTAGGACTGGTTCTTGCTTTCCTCCATGAGCAGCTTACATAGTATCTTCTGATACTATAAAAGCTAGTGCTCAGGAGGAGATTTAGAGTTAGTTCCAGCTCAAATCTTCTACCTCCTATGTCTAAGGTACATGGCATTTTTAGTAATAGGGACTTACTTTAAATGTGTTTATTTTCTTGTTTGTGTTTGTTTTGCTATTGAGTTCTGTTATACTTCATATTAATAGATTCATGGATAAAAATCAGGTTATAATTTCAATATGTGTGACAAAATTCAGTATCTGTTTATTGTAAAAAAAAAATTCATAAATTTGGCATACAATAAGTGTCTCCAAAAATAAAAGTTATGTGTTACACAATGGCAGAGAGCATTATAGGTGAGGGTAAAAATACAGAAGTGCTCCTTTAAAATCAAGAAGGGGGATTAAGATGCCCACTGTTTCCGTTCTATTTATTAGGAAATGTAAATCCTTCTTACAATGATTAGACAAGAGACCAGAGAAAAAGATGAAGTGCACCATAACTGAAAAGAAAGAAGTTACACACCTCTGTTTGCAGATGATGATGGTATAGCTAGAAAATCCAAAACACTCCTCCAAAACACATCTCGAAATAATGAATAAATTCAAAAAAGTTGTAGTAATAGGTAAATATATAAAAGTCAGTAGCATTTTTACATGTTAAGAAGACATTTTCTGAATTGATATTTTTCTTGTTGTTGTAGTCAAAACTACAGACAGAAACATCATATGGAGAAATTCATGTGGGGTCAGAGTGTCACAGAGTTCTTTCCATGGTTGCCTGGCCCCATGTGTTTGGACAGAACACCATAGCACCATGGCAGAAAAGACGTACAAAGAGAAACTGGAAGGGCCAGGGACCATTCAGGACACTCCCAGTGACCTGTTCCCACCTGCTCCCATCAGCTCTACACTGCCTCTAAGAGTTTCCTGACATTTCAAACTGATTCCTCCAGCTGCAGAGCAAGATGGCAACCCATTGAGCTCTTGGAGAGATTTGACACTGAAGCCACAACACTATCAGAACAAGGAACTAATGCAATGGTAAATGTAACTTTTATTAGCCAGATGTTTCTTCTCAGAGATTTACTGTTGAATAAGCTTGACATTTTTAGCTCTTTCTGAACTCTGGCTGGCTGATTCAACTCAGCTGTTCTGGCCTAAACTCCTCTCCCAGATGATTGATTCAAATTAGCTTCTAATCCTCTGGCTCTTTCTTGTTCTCTGACTTGTTCTGTCTTCACCTGTGACCAATCTCTTAAGTCACCTCTCTTTTCTCTGTGTCCTCATAGAGAGTTGGGCATATCCTATCTATGACTCATTCTGTCAAATCTTTCTGATTTGTGACTTTGTCTGCCCTTCAATTAGATGTCACTTTCAAACACAGTTTTTTCCTTCTACAAACTAATCTTATCTTCATTGATATGGATTAAAGATGTGTATTAAGGGTGTGTCTATATTCCAGACAGGGGGATTAAAGGATTTATAAGGTCTCTTGATGTGAATCCTTACCAGAACAGCGATTTTGCTGGATTAAAATTTCTGTACAGGCAATGGTCACATTTATAATAGCATCAGGAAAAATAAGCTTAAGAATAGATTGGAAATGAAAAGCTTTTACAATTAAAATTATGAGGCTGGGGCTGAAGAGATAGCTCAGTGATAAGGGCACTGACTGCTCTTACAAAGGTTCTGAGTTCAATTCCCAGCAACCACATGGTGGCTCACAACCATCTATAATGGAATCTGATGCCCGCTTCTGGTGTGTCTGAAGACAGCAACAGTATACTCACGTATATAAAATAAATAAATCTTTAAAAAAAATTATGAGGCTGGAGAATTAAGAGATGACCCAGTAGTCATAAATCTCCTTTATAGGACCTGAGTTTGATTCCCAGCATAGACATTGGGCAGCTCAAAACCATCTGTAACTCCAACACCAGGATATTTGTGCTCCTTATCTGGCCCTGTTATTATTGCATTCACATATACAAATTCATATTTAGACAGCCATACATATAATTTAAAATGAAAATTTAAAAATCTACAACACTGGTGAAAGAAATTGTAAAAAACAATAATAGGAAGCTATCTTATTAATATTTAGAAGAGTCATACAGTTACAATGACCATATGACACAAAGCAGTCTGCAGATTCAATATAATCCCAAACAAAATTTCAATGCCATTTTTCATTGAAAAAAAAAATACTCTGAAAATTTGTATGGGACAAGCTTGAGAAAGAGCAAAGTTGAAGGTGTCATTCTTTTTCACATTAAATATATGAAGTTATAGTAATCACAACAGTAGAATTCAAGCATTTATACAGTCCCATAGGATAATGGAACAGAATATATAAATCCCCAAAGAAACCCACACTTAACTACAGTGAACTAATCTTTTAACCTGGTACCAAGAATATTGTGCTCGCTAGTTTTTGTCAACTTGACATAAATTAGAGTCACCTAAGAAGAGGCAACCTCAACTAAAGAATTGCCTCTATCAGATTGACCTGCGTGTCTGTGGGAGCATTGTCTTGATTAATAATAGATGTTAGTGATGCCACCCCTGGGTAAGTGGTCTTGAGTTGTATATGAAAGCAATCCGGGGATGTGACAGTGATCTGGATGTGACATCTGTCACTCCTTTGACTTTCAGGGTTGATTCAGTGGATCTGGCTATGTAGGTCTCTCCTTCCTCCTTCACCACTCTATGTATATCCCTCCTCATAGAAAACGATAACCTCCCCAAAATGGAGGAGGATGGTTCCTTGGTTAAGGACATACACTCCCCTTCTAGAACCTCCAAGTAAGCTCTCATCAAAGCAAGCTGGGCAAGCCATGGAGAGCAAGCCAGTAAACAAGTCCTCCATGATCTCTGCTTCAGTTCCTGCTTCCAGGTTCCTACCTTGATTTCTTGCCTTGGCTTCCTATAATGATGGACTAATATATCTTTTCCTCCCCAAGTTGTTTTGGTCAGTATTTTATCACATCAATAGACAGCAAATTAAGACACATACTTAATTATTTTTAATAAATAATGCCGGGAAACTGAATATTCATAGTCAAAAGGAGGGAATAAGAAGCAGTCATATCATATAAAAACTTAAATAAAAAATGATTAGGATATCAAAAGCATAAAACCTAAGCCTAGGCTACTGGTACTGTCTGTAATAATAGCAACAAGTGAGGCTAAGTAGGGCAATTGTTATTTCAAGATTATCCTAGGATATGGAATAAGGTCGAAATTAACTTGAATAACTAAGCCAGAAACTGTCTGAAGAAAATTTAAAGTAAGGGGAATGAATGTGTAACTTGTTGAAAAACACTTTCTTGGAATAAGTGAGTCTCTTTTTTTTTTTTTTTTTTGGCTTTTCGAGATAGGGTTTCTCTGTGTAGCCCTGGCTGTCCTGGAACTCACTCTGTAGACCAAGCTGGCCTCGAACTCAGAAATCCTACCTGCCTCTGCCTCCCAAGTGCTGGGATTAAAGGCGTGTGCTACCACTGCCCGTCGAGTCTCTTAATTCATGTATTTTGTGCCAAGAATTTTTTTCTTTATGAAATTTTAGTAACACTTCTTTCTTCCCTTTCCACTCTCCAAAGTCTCCTTTATACACCTCCCTACTCTCCTTCAAATTCATGGCCTCCTTTTCATCAATTGTTATTGCATATCTATATGTATTTATGTGCATCTATATTTTTATATACAACCTGTTGAATTCATATAATTTTACTTGTATGTGTGTGTTTCAGTGGTGACCATTTGACACTGAACAACTAATCCTTATTCTCTTCCCTCGGTAGGACAACCAACAATTTGAAAAAGATGAAGCAGAATTACACTCAAATCCATCAACAACATCTAAAGGTAGCCAGAGGGTAAGAGAGATTTTTTTTCTCATTCCTTTCAGGAAGGGAATATAACTCCCTCCTTCCCTCTCAATTTATGTATTTGTAACTTTTAATCGGCTCCTTCCCAAGAAAGACCTTAATTCCATGTCAGATATTCTAACAAATTAGGATTATTTGTAGATGGGAGGGAGGAAAAATGTGGGAAAAACAAGTGCAGGGAATTCAACTGACATTACATGTAATAAAGTACACTGAGTGTTCTTTCATATAGCCGCAGATGTTTTTATTGTAGCAATATGGAAGAATACATCCTAAATTACATTGTTACAATGCCCAAGTTGCTGAGCTATTTTTTTTAAATGTCATATGATTGAAACCCACAAAATAATAAAAGCAGTTAGTAAACGAAAACAGCTAATGCACTGGCCCTGGGGTAGAAGTGTAGGGTAAGGAATAAGGCCAGAGTCAGGAAGTCAAGACAACATGAGCAACCATAGTGATTTAGCTCAGCAGCCTGGCATCTGACTGTGACTGCCAAAACGATGAACTTCACAGTATTTCAAAAACTATCAAAACTATGAATTTCTTTGGTATAAAAATAAAATTACAAAATACCTCAAAAATATAGAAAATAACAACGTCAAAGTATCTATTATACTATGTACCATCCATACATAAAATATGTTTCAAATCTTTTCCATATAACTAAATAACATAGCAAATGAAATCCCTTAATTCATTATAACCAACTCTTTGCCTAGTGGTAATCACTATCCTGAATTTTAAATATATTATTGCATCCATCCATATTTTATCACTCTTTCTACATCTGTAAATATGTGTAAATAATTTATAGTGCTCATTTTAGAGTTTTAAAAGTTTTATATAGCTTAGGTTAGAAAAATGGCTCAGTGGTTAAGAGTACTGGATGTTCTTCCAAAGACTTGTATTCAGTTTCCAGCACCCACATCATTACTCATAACCTTCTAACTGCGGTTCCAGGGGATCATATGCCTTTTTCTTGCTTCCATGAGCATCAGACATGCACACAAAACACACAGATACATGCAGGCAAAACACTCATATGTATAAAATAAAACCAACCTTTATTTTTTTTATTTTTTATTTTTCAGCCTTTCTTTAAAAAGAGGTTTTATATGACTCATTATCCCATAAATGTATTTTTACACTTTATTTCTCTCTCTTAAAATCTTGTTAATTTAGTTTATGTGCATGGTGGTACAGGTTCCTGCATGTGTGACTGTGTACTACATATATAGGCTAGAAAAGGGGATCAAGACCTGGAGTTAAAGTAGATTGTAAGTCATGGTGTAGGCCCTGAGAATTGAAGCCAGGTGCTCTGAAAGAGAAACCAATGTTTTTTAACCACTGAGACTTCTCTCTGACCCCTATTTGTTTTCTCTTATTAACCATATTAATATGTTTGAAACTGGTTTATGAATTTTAATTTCTCTGTTTTATTCTAAACAATCACCTCTATCTGTTCTGCTAGTAAAACATATGTATTGTCTATGTTTTTTTATTAATGTGCTTGGCAGGTTTCCTTGTGCTCATGTGTGGACATCTATGGCCCACTGTTCAGTTCCATCTAGGGAACAAGCAATACCAGTATCACAAGCTATAGTCTGGTTGCCATTGGTCGAATTTGTATCCATATAGTGTGGATACATTTGTATTCATATAGTGTGGGCAGTAATGTACAGACATTTTCTTTGCCTATATACTTGTCATTGTTTTTTATTAGACATTTGAATTCTTGGCATTCTTTTAGGAAATAATCTTGTAATTCCTTTAATATTTTCTTGATTTTTCATAAGATGATTGAATATCCTTTGAATTATGTGCACATACACACAAACACACTGTTCCCTTCTTTCATACTAATTCCTTGTAGTGATTCTATTATTATTATTATAAATCATCATTATTATTTTATTTATTTACATTTCAACTGTTGCCCACCCTTCCTACTCTCCCCTCCCACAATTCTTCATTCCATTCCTTCTCCCCTTTGCCTCCAAGAGGGTGTTCCCCCTCTCCTTTCCCTGGACCTCAAGTCTCTCAAGGATTAGGTGAATCTTCTCCCACTGAGGCTGGACCAGGCAGTCCTCTGCCTTATATGTGTCTGAGGCCTCTGACAAGCCCTTGAATGCTGAAAGGTTGGTGGCTTAGTCTCTGGGAGCTCCCTGAAGTCCAGGTGAGTTGAGATTGCTTGTCTTCTTACATGGTAGTCATTCCCTTTAGCTTCTTCAATCCTTCTCCTAATTCAACCATGTGGGTCTCCAGTCCAATGGTTGGGTATAACTATCTGTGTCTGTCTCAGTCAGCTGCTGGTAGGACCTTGCCGGAAATAGCCATGCTAGGTTCCTGTCTGTAAGCACACTGTAGCATCAGTAATAGTGTCAGGCCTTGGTGCAGTCCCATGAGATGGATCCCAAGTCGGACTGGTCATTGGACTGCCCTTCCTCCAGTCTCTTCTCCATTTTTGTCCCTGTATTTCTTTTAGACAGAAACAGTTCTGGTCAGAACTTGTGGATTTGTAACCCCATCCCTCCACTTGAGGCCCTGTGTATCTACTGGAGGTGGACTCTTTGAGTTCCCTCTCCTCATTTTTGGGCCTTTGGCTAAGGTCACTCCCACTGAGTCCTGAGAGTCTCTTACTTCCCTAGTCTCTAGTACTTCTTTTGTGATGATTCTTTAGATGGATATTATTGAACTGTCTGTCAGGTGGGTTTTTTTCCACATTTTTAAGTGGTAGATTGTATTTGAACCATTTTTTAACTATAGTAATCAGTATAATCATTTTTCTTATTATTTAGAATTTCATCTTCTTTTACCCTATTAATAAATTATGTGCATCTTACTTAAAAGATATCTCTTTTTTTTATGGTCAAAAAGTCATTTTAATGTTTTCTAGAAAAGTTCATGTATGAAATTAGACTGTATTCCTTCACATTCTTGCTCAATTCATTGTCAAGATTATAGCATTATTATATGCAGCATGACTCTATTGATACTAGATATTAGACTCCCATTGCTACATTCTTTCTTCTGTTCTCACAGATCATTTATATTGGATGAATTGCCTTTTTTCTAAGGTTTTGTATAAACTGATTGAATGAATAGAGGTTTTTCCCTTCCATGTTCTAAAGAACATTCTTAAACATAATCAAAAATAAAGTAACTTTATGAAGTAACCCTACATTTACACCCAATCTACTTACTATTTTACCCTGTCTGATTTACTACATATATTGTTATCTAGTCATTGTTTAATATTTAATAAGCTGCTATTAGTTCTAAATTCTGATGCATAAATGTTATAAATCAATTATTTTTATTTTTAGTTATTTAATTTTAATTCATCTTCACCTGAGGTTTTAATTTTTTCAATAAAGTTTGATGATGATCTTTGCTATACTAGAGTGCTACCACATTCTGACCTCATATCTTCAGACGAGTCAACCACAATCTAGTTTATAAAGCAAATTGCATTGAATAATAACAAACCAATGTTAGAAGTATCTTCTAACTGCAATGCAATAAAACTAACATTGACTAAGACAGAAGTTGTCACTAGATAATAGGGTATTGCTGAGACAGCTAAGACTATGCTTCCTGTGGCAAAATGTAGACTTTGGGACTTAGGATTAGAACAGCAGTTGAACACTTTAAATGGGGATTATGAGCCATACTCATAGGAACATGGAAGACAGTGTTTCTGAGAGTAATTTAGATTATGATGACCTGATTCAAGATATTTCAGAGGAGAAGAATATAAGTGGCCTAGAGACCATTCTTGTGATATTTTGGCAAAGAATGTGACTGCATTCTGCCCTTATCCAAAAACTCAGCCTGAGGCTAAATTGAAGTATTTTAGATTAATAAAGTTGGCAGAGAAGATTTCAAGACAGTTTCATATTGTCTTTGTCATATGGTTGTTAGTGATCACTCTTATGAAGATCTATAATAAAAAGAAGCAAGCTGAGCAAGGGAAAGATTAAAATGCACAGTTTGAGGAGAAAAGAAGCACCAGGAAGTGTAATTGAGTTAAGCTTAGTGCTCAAAGAGATAAAAGGTTTAGAGAAAGGCCTGATGCTAAATAGACTAAAGGGAGTGGTGACCCCAAGGGAGAGACCCCACCCAGTTGAGCTTTCACCTTGTGAAAGAAATTAAAGAAAAAATTAAACAGAAAAATCAATCACCACCAACAAAAAGCTGATACAAATGTAAGTGAAGGAGGGAGTCAAGTTCCAGCCCCAGAAAGCAGCTAAACTTAGCAACTATGTGCTCTTGGCCTTAGAGTCAAGGTACAAGAAAGGGATTGTGAATCTCCTTCAAGGCTAAGGAAAGCTGCTGAAATCTGGGATGTGTCAGGGGTGTCCCTGCATGGAGGGCCAGAGAAGCCATTTCATGAAGCTGTGAAAGTGAACCCTGGATTCTGGTGACGATCCCAAGATATTGGGAGATGTCAGAGTCATGCGATACCTGCCAAAGAAAGCTGTGGATTCAGTATAGAACCAACCCAAGAAAGAGAAGCACATTGCAGTCAACAATAGTGCAAAGAGTTACAAACCTGAAGAATGTTTTGACATCAGATATGGAGATGTAGAGTTTGGAGTTTGCCTAGCTGATTTCAATCTTGCTTTGGTCCAGGATTTCCACATTGTGCTTCCTTTCCTGCATTTTGGAATGGTAATACAGATTCTGTGACATTGTATGTTGAAAGCGTGTGATCTGCTTTTTCATTGTGACTTTACGAGGGACAAGGGTTAGAGTTAAGAGACTGCAATGAATCTCAGAAGAGACTTTGAACTTTGGACTTTTAAACAGTGGTGAGACTGTGATAGGCTGCGGAAACTTTTAAAGCTGGACTGAATGTATTTTTGCACTATGGTATGGTTACAAGTCTATAGGGTCCAGGGAGTGGAATGAGGTGATTTGAATAAGAATGGGCCCAATAGGCTCGCATGCTTGCTTAGGGCGTGGCACTCTGAAAGGATTATGGGGTGTGGCGTTGTTGGAGTAGGAGTGGCCTTGCTGAGAGAAATATATCTCTTGGGATAAGCTTTGATTTTTCAAAAGCCCATGCCAGGCTCAGTGTCTCTCTTTCCTGCTGCCTGCAGAACTCTTAGTTTCTTCTCCCATTCCATGTTTGCTGCACACTGCTATGTTCTCCACCATGGCGAAACTGGACTAAACCTCCGAAACTGCAAGCAAGGCCTATAAAAATGCTTTCCTTTATTAGAGATTCTGTGGTCACGATGTCTCTTCCCAGCAACAGAAGAGTGACTGAAACACTAGACATTAGTGGTTACTAATGGCAAAAGGATATCTCAAAGAACTCCTACATGTTTAGAGATTAAAAGCATTTCTAGGAAGCTTTAGTACACATGTGTTTATGTATGATTAATTCTTAGTTCGTGTTTTATCAGTTATTTGCCACTAAGGTCCCCGTGCTCATTACATTTGAGTATATACCCATCATGCACTTTTCTTTTATATTGTATTATATTATTTTATTCTTTTTTTTTATTCTTTCTTTTATACTTTATTGGTTTTTTTTTTCCTTTTTTAATTTTATTTTTTTGCTTATTCACTTTATAACCCGTCCCAGTCACCCCCTCCCACAATCCTTCCCCATCTCTTCTTTTCTGAGTACCCCCTCCTCCTGTATCCCCCACCCTGCCACTTTAAGTCTCTGAGAGGCTAGGTGCTTCCTCTCCCATTGAGGCCAGATGTGGCACCCAGCTAGAAGACCATACTCCATATACAGGCTGCATGTTTTGGGATAGCCCCCACTCCAGATGTTTGAGACCTGCATGAAAACCAAGCTGCACATTTACAACATATGTGCAGGGAGGGCTAGGTCCAGCCCATGGAGGTAGATCTGTGTAGACTAGGTATGCTCCACAGTTGGTGATTCAGAACACACATGGTATGCACTCACTGATAAGCAGATATTAGTCCCAAAACACACAATACCTAAGATGCAATGCATAAACCTCACGAAACTCAAGAAGAAGGAGGAAGACCAAAGTGAGGGTGCTTTTGTCCTTTTTAGAACGAGTATCAAAAGATTCAACCAGAGCTCCCAGGATCTAAACCTCCAGCCTGAGAACAGACAGGGGCAAGCTGCCCTCTGAGAGGCTCTAACCAGCAGCTGACTCAGACAGATACAGACATCCAGAGCCAAACAGTGGATGGAGCTTGAGGACTCTTATAGAAGAATATTATTTTATTCTAACCTTCATTTTATGTCCTGTTATAATATGCAACAATATTATTTTATAGGTACCATGCTAGTCTCACCAGCATGAGGCTAACGTTATCCTCAAGAGAGCAATGCTTTTCCATCAACCTTCCCCACTGTGGGATTCCACGAAGGGTTCAGTGGGACCACCCTACTCGGTACACCCTTCCCTCATGAGTTTCATCATGTCTAAAAGCTGTCACCATCTGCTCTTGCTGTGCGTTGCTGAGAATCACTGATTTTTATTACGCAGATTTGTTCCTATCCAGATCTCTTGTTCTGTTTCTGGCTCTGAAGAGTGGTGCCTCAGGAGCCGGGCACTTAGATTGATGCTTTTGCAGTTCTGTGATGATCTCTGTAATGTCAGAAGAGACTATTTTCCTCCTTTAACTAGAGAATTTTTTTTTTCCTTCCTAGATTTGTCCTGTTGCTCAGAACCAGTAAAATGAAGACTTGTGCCCTAAGAATACCATATGTCATGTGATTTTCCTGTAGAGACAAACATTTACCTATGCCATATAGGGTACCAACGACAAGTTTAAAAGAAAAATGATTCCGCTCCATGAAAACAATGAGTTTAACTATAGTTATGAAGAAGAGAGTGGTTGAAGGGTTACTACAGGAGCATGGGAAACTTGTGAGCCACTAACAACTGAGAAAGGTTCTCTATCTGCATCCTGAAGCTCTTCTTTGGTTCATACACATCGAGTCCTCTCCCTAGTAACCATTCACCACCTATAAATCTTTAGAGAAGGGGAGAGGCCTTGTGAGTTCCCCCCAACTCCTTAATAAAAAATCGACAAGCCTTCTGCTGGTCTGCTTGGATCTATGTAAGCATGCTGCCCATTCAAAAGGTGAGTATCTACTCATGCCCAGAGGACAGCACCCCCAATGCTGTACTTTAAGTCTCTTCCTTTTGTTAGTTGCAATATGCATAACAAATATAGCATATTTAATTACACGAATTGCATATTTTACTTCAAAGTAACATTTTAACCTTCTTTCTTCATCTATCCTCCATGCTGGTCTCAATGATGTGTTTAAGGTGAAAAAAAATTAATTTAGTTCCAAGTCAGTATTAGCAAGGTTAATAGTAAACAGGTTTTCAGCATTTCCTCTTGGCCTTGATGTTAGGATTAAATTAAGATTTCCACAATACATTAAAATTTGCATAATTTCACTTATTATTTGCATAGGCTATGGAAAATATGCAAAGATGTCTGAATGTAATTTACAATTTGGCTTTTAATGCACTTGAACTTTTTCTATTGACGGTGTAAATTTTTAAATGATCTTTGCAGTTTATTTTGTTATTTTCCTTCTCCATTCACTTGATGGCATTTACAAAAGTTATACTCAGTGCTTTGCATATTTATTGGCAGGTTTTACTAACGTTTAAATAGCTTAGAGAAAGTACACATACAGTTTTTTATACAGTCTATGAAAACAGAGATTTTATTATATTTTCTAGACAAATGGGATTTCCAATAGACTGTTCTTTACAGACATTGGAAACTATGCACTTGTATTTGTTTTGTGGCTCCTGATGTAGTCATAGGTCACAGAAGCAATGCTTTCATCTTTTAACTCTCTTTTGACTCAAATTACTTTGGCTAGTCCTTACTCTCCTCTATAATAAGCAGAATTTTCATTCTGATCAGTCTATACATACTCACAAGTGTTTGCTTCATTTTCAGTTCCTTAATATGTCCTGGTGAATATAGGACCATTTCTGCCAACTTTTATATAGGCAGAGAAGGAAATCAAACAAATTTAAAGCCTCTCATGTGAATTGAAATCCTCTGTGCAAGGAGATTCTGTTTTCTGTTCCATGTTTTCACTTTGGAGCAGGAGCTTGTCAGCTAATGCCTGAACGCTTCTTTTCCTCTCTCCCTTCAGTTTAGATAAGGATTTGTAAACACATCCTTACTGACATATTCGTACATTTCTCTGTTCTGAATCTATTCTGCACATAGTAGGGTGCTTAGCAGCATCTCTTTCCTCTACCTTCTCAATGCCAGTAGCAGCTTCATCTAATTCTGATAACAAAAAAATATACCTGAGCCTGTCCAACTGTCTCCTTGAGAATCAGAATAACTTCCAGATCAGAATTAGCTGATATGTGCCATATTTATTTGAATATATGATGCATCTAATTCCAGTTATACCTTCAATTGACCCAGTGTACAGAAAATACAGAAACAAAGATGATTAGTATATAATAAAATGTTTTTAAAGTTGACATTTTAAAAGAATGGGATATTTTTATATCCTATTTCTATATTGATATGATTTGTAAAAATAAATAATTCCAACATGGAAATGATATTAATGGAACCAAGAATATGTCATTAGAGCCACCTAGGCACAGCAGTTGCCTGTTAGGCATTTTGTATTACACCAGTTGACATACACTATTTATTACTTCAGTCAGCAATTCTGAAATAATTACTGTGCTCCAGAGATGGCTCAAAGCACAGACACCAAAACGAAAAAGCACAGAGTCCTGTCTTTAGGGAAAATGTACAACAAATGGGTTTTCTGAGCATACAAACTTTAAAAGTTTAAGAATGTAGTTAGTCATGGCAGCAAAAACATGTATCACTATTTGCTAATCCACTGCCTAGTTTTGCATATGCCCCTCAAAAGTAAATTTTCTGCGTATTTGAGGGTGTCCTACTCTATAAAAAGAGTTCTAGGCTGTCCATGACCACAGAGAGTGAGCCCCTATCTCAACAAAACAAAAGTAAAATTTTTTTAATTATAGTCAGTAAAACTACAAAGTACAAAAAGATGCATAATAAACCCCCTTTAGCTTTTTAGTGTTCAAACAGAATTATTTTTAAATAATCAGTTTTAGACAGCTGCCTTTATGACTAGATCAAATTACTTTTGAGAGTTTAGGGGGCTGTTGTTTAATTAATCTTATTTTTTCATTCACCAATATATTTTGATAATATCCTTTCTCTTCCCAACTCCTCTCAGATCCTCCCCTATCACGTTACCAACCCAACTGCATACCCTCCTCAAAATAACAAAAAACTCTAAAAAGCAAAACAACAAAAAAAATTAGATTAAAACCCACCAAAACAAAGTAGACATGTGCTCGTGCATGCACACACACATACACACCCACCCACACACATATACACAAAACAAATAAAACCAACCAACCAACCAAAAAAACCCTTGGGGTCCATTTTGTGTTGCCCACCTCCTTCTAGGCATGAGGCCTGCATGCATATATGATTGACACACCCAGTGGCATGAATTGGAGAAAACTGGTTTTCCTTTTCCCAAAAGATACTGCTTGCAAATAACTTATTGATTAGGGGTGGAACTTTGTGTAGAGGTCCCCTTCCTTTTGCAGGGATTTTCTCTGGTTTGAACCTCTTGAATATTCTATCATAGTCTCTGTGAGTTTATAATCTATCTATGTTGTATCTAGAAGACATGGTTTCTTTGGAGTCATCTACCACCTCTGGCTCTTAAAATCTTTCTGCTTATTCTTCTGCGTAAATCCCTGACACTCTAAGGGAGGTTTCCGGTAAAGACATTCTGTTCAGGAATTATTGCTCTAAAGTCTCTTACTCTCTGCACATTACCCAGTTGTGGGTTGCTGTGATAATTACAATCTACTGATGAAGATAGTCATCTATTGGGTGTTGAGCAATGTTCAATTTATGGGTATAGAAACTGGAGAAGTATTTCCAAATTCATTTTGTGAATCCACTATTATCTTAGTATCAAACCACATAAAGATACAATAAAAAGGAAAGTATAAATCAATATCTCTTAAGAACATAGATGCAAAGTTTTTCATTAAAATATTTGCAAATGGAATATAAGAACATATCACAAAAGATTGTATACTACGGTTGACTTCATCCTGGAGATTCAGAAATAGTTCAACATATGTAAATAGATAAACAAACATAAATATCATATAAACTAAGTCAGAGACAAAATACACATGATCATTTCATTATAAACAAAAATGCTTTTAACAAAACCAAACATCTTTTCATGGTAAATTCCTTTAGAGCCTAGGAGTATAAGGGACATGTCTCAACATAATGAACCAATAGCATAGCAAGTCCACAGCCAACATCATTCTAAATGTAGAGAATCTCAAAGAATCACCACTAAAATTAGGAATAAGACAGAAAGACTTATGCTCTCCATTCCGATTCAATATAGCAAGTGAAGTATTATCTAGAGTATTAGACAACTGAAAAGATTAAAGGGAAACAAATAGGAAAGGAAGAATTCAAAGTATCAATATTTGCAGAAGTATTATTTTATACATTAAAAAAATCCTATAAATTTACTAGGAAATTTCTGCAGATAATACCTTCAGCCAAGTAGCAGGATACAAAATTAACACACAAATATCATAACCTCCTATATACAAATGACAGATACACTGAGAAGAAAGTCAGAGAAAAAATACCTTTCACAATAAATTAAAAAAAAAATCTTGCGCTAAGTCTACCCAAACATGGAAATAATTTGTATAACAAAAATTTTAAGACCTCAAAGCAAGAAATTGAAGTCACTAGAATATGAAAAAATCTCCATGCTGAAGGACCCGTAGGATTAATATTGTGAAAATAGCCATCTTACCAAAAGCTATCTGTATATTCAATGCAATTCCCATCAAAATTATAACACAATTCTTCACGGAAACAGAAAAACCAATCTTCAACTTTATATGGAAACACAAAAATCCCAGGAGAGCTAAAACTACTGAATAATACAAGAACTGCTAAAGGAATCATCATCCCAGATTTCAAGTTGTGTTACAGAGCTATAGTAATAAAACCAGCATCATGTTGACATAAAAACAAGAGATTTGGTTTTTGTTTTATATGTATATGTGTATGCATGTAGATATCTATCTATATGTATGTGTATATATATATACTTACATACATATGTAAGCTTATATGTAAATTTATATATGTGAGTTTATAAAATCATGCTTCCCTTATGGCTTTATTTTATTTACCTCTTCTTTCTCCCATTCTCTTTGTAGCAATATATACTTAAGATGTGTCATGAAAAGATATATTTTACTCATGAGTAATGAATATAAAAATCTCTCTAGAATATGCTGGAAACATTTCCATTTCCCAACTGTCTGTTTAGTATGGGCATAGCAGAATATCCAAGACTAGGTAATATATAATGCATAGAGACGGTTTTACAGTTCTGAAAGTTCATTACCCTCAGTCTTTGAGAAAGTAGATAATTTCTCATCAGTTAATCTGATGACTACCTAGGTAATTGGTGTCTCATGACTTTTGCTTATATCAAGATTTTTACTAAGCACAAGGATTAGCTTAGTAAAGGCTATTAGAGGTTATGCAGCAATGACTTGGCTATGCAAACCTAAACTCTGATGTTCATACATACTTGCTCACAAGAACTCTGGGAATGAATAAACAGCACATTTTGGCTGAATTCTACAAATGGGGGTCACTGCCTTGTTTTTCTTGAGCCATAACACACCGATCTTCATTTTGTTCTTGATCAGATCTCTCAAATGCTAGGGCTGCTGTGTTTGCTATACTTCTGAGCTCTCTGTCATGGTTTATTACTTAGTTTTTCAATTCCTATAGCTACGTTCCACTTCCTTAATTAATGTGACAACCAATCAGAGGAACCATTTTTCTACCAATTTTATTTAAAAATACTCATGTCCTAATTTCATTCCTCATAAATATTTAAATCCATCTATCCACTTCAAAGTAAACTATCACTTTAAAAAACATTTCATTCTCTTTTAATACTTTCTTTAGCCTAATCTGTCGGTGTCTTTTCTGGTTTTTTACCTTCCTCTACATCAGAGGTTCTAGAAAAAAAGTGAATTTGTCCATTATGTAGTATCTGTTTATATCTGGAAACATTTTTACTGTCTCTGCTGGAGGGAGAGGTGCTCCAAGCATGGAAAGAGCTCTTTGTTACTGGAAATCCTACAGTACATTGGGGAGCATACAAGAGACTTTCTGACCTCAAAACATGAAGGTAAGGAGCCCTGATCCACCAATACAGGGAAATGAACAACCCACTAATTTATGTATGTGTGGTACCGTGCATTCATACAGATGCTACTGTATAGTAATCAGTATAGCTGGTTTTTACTACTTTATATGTTCCTTTTTTCCCAACCTTTATCCACCCCCACCCCTACCACTGCTGTTTCACCTCCATCACTACATTAAAGACAAATAAAGATAAAGAGGAGAGAGAATCTAAGTTCTTTCTTCTTGTTTCTTCTTTGCTTGCAGTTGCTCTTTGCTACTATGTGGGTTCTTCTTTTTCCCACCTTTTATACCCTAACCCCACCCCATCTGGTTTCATCCCCCTATTTCTACATATAAGAGAAAGATAGGAGGGGGGGGGAGGAAGGAGAGAAAGGAGAAGGAGGAGGAGGAGGAGGGAGGGAGGGAAGGGGGGGAGAGAGACATTGAATCTAATTTCTTTCTTCTTGTTTCTTCTTGACCATGACTAACAAACCATGAACTCCTCCCTGAACAACTAACAATCTCACCCTCCTGCCCCCCCAAATCAGGTCTCTCGCATTTATAGACCCTCTAAATAATGCTTAGAATTCTAAATATTACATAATTGCAGAAACTATCTGCAGCTGACAAAACTATGCCTCTGCTAGAGCATGAGGCAAATCATAGTCAATGTTGTGAAGCAGCCTCACATGCCCCCACATCTGGACTTAAAATGAAAGCATATTCTTATAATAATTCTGGTGGGTTATTTTTGTTTGTTTGTTTTGTTTGTTTTAAAGAAATTAAGGAAAGCCTGGAAGAAGTTGAGGAGGAGGTGACTCCATAGGAAGACCAGCAATCTCAATTAACCTAGATCTCTGAGATCTCTCAGACACTGAACTGCCAACCAAGGAGCATACACTAGCTGGTCAGAGGACCCAGACACATATATAACAGAGAACTGCCTGGTCTCGCCTCAATCAAGAAGGCGTGCCTAATACTTGAGAGATTTGAGGCCCCAGGGAGTGGGGAGGCCTGGCAGGGGTGGGGTGGGGGGCATCTTCTTGGAGAAGAGGAATAGGGAAGAAGAAGGGGATGAGGAAGTGTGGAAGGGCGGATAGGGAGCGGGGTAACAACTGGACTGTAAAAAAATAAAAGTTAAAAAAAAAGAAGAAACCAAAAGTCCAGTCCAGAATTCTCCCTACAAATCAGTACCTTGTTAGATATTTTTCATCTCGGTCTTCTTCATTTGAGATTCTCATGGCAATTCTCATAGCGATCAGCATTACAATGTTGATCTTGGCCTTGTGCCCTATAAGTAGATGACAACATGATTGAATCATTAAGTAATTCAGAACACAAAGTAGTGTGTGTGTGTGTATGTGTGTGTGTGTGTGTGTGTGTGTGTGTGTAATAATTCTGGTGGGTTTTTTTTTTTCTTTTAAGAAATTAGGAAAAGCCTGGAAGAAGTTGAGGAGGAGATGGAGGGAGGGGGTGCTTGAAAAGGTTATTTCTCAAAGTCTTTTGCTTGAATCATTATGTACTATTTGTTTGTTAGTTGTTTGTTTGTCCATTTGTTTTCTTCTGATTATAAAATGTAGATAACTTTTTCCAGATAACACACTTCCTACTTTTTAACATGTTACTGATATCTAAGCACCTAAACCTAAGCACGGAGAGAAATTTCACCTGCCTGTCCATTTTAACACTTGATTTGGGAGGCAAATGTCTTTCCCTGCTTGAAATAGAATCTAGAAAAAAAAACCTGACAACTCTTTTTTTTTTTTTTTTTTGGGGGGGGGGGGAGAAATTTGTCCATCACAGCAGGATGCCATTAAGCCTTAAACTCACCTTTGAACAGTAAACTGGTCTGCAGGAGTTCTGACTTTTTTTTTTTTTTTCTACTAAAATCATTGATTTTTAAGGAACCATAAAGTTAGATATGGTGTATAGCCACATGTGGAGGACACAAGTCACAAGGGCATGTCTGTCCTCTTTGATATCAGACCTAATGGAGTTATGCTTGAGTGTGTAAGTAAATGGTTTATTGATTATGTGTCAACAATATGCAGAAAGACAGATCGACTGACACACCTTCCTTTAAGTCAGATTATTATGCAGTCCAAATAGCTGGTTGGATTCTCTCTGTCATGTTTCTATTTCTAGATTCCATATGTGCACTGTAAGTATCATAAGTGTACTGGGATAAAAGCTCCATACTCACCTCTGTGTGGTAAGCTAGACTGAGGCAAGCCCACATTAGTAGCCTTGGTTAAAAAATTTGAGTGGAAATGGCACATGTCACCCCTAGACTTTAGCAGGGGAAAAAAAAAAAAACACTAATTCCCCATTCTTTTCTTCCTTCCCTATTGCCTTGTATTGAGATATCAGTTCCTCCCTTAACCAAGATCATGAGTGACTCTGCCATGTCCTACTTTGAACACAAAGTATGTTACAGAAACAAACCTACAATGCAATCCTGGAATTAGTGTTAATGTCACTACCATAGCATAGCCTCGTTTATCTGACTAATGAGGATACAAAGCTTCCTTGCTGGAACTGTAAGGAAAGAAATGTTGACTATAACTATATTGTTGGGAAACAGAACCCTTCACTGTAACAGTAATAATTGGAATTCAGAATTAACACTTATAAATTCTATTATTAACACTACCATTATTTTCTGGTACTCTGGCTGGATTCAAATGAAATTTCAGTTTGTATGCACAGATATCATCCAAGTCCTTTGTCTTCTTATCAATAATAGCTTATATAAATTAGGAACGATTATACCTATCTTTTTAGTCTGGCAAGACTTCCAGTGTTGAAACTGGTTCCATTTGGTTGAGTCCTTCGCTGAGGAGGTCCGATGGAGATGCCTAAATAACCCAGACAGATGCTAAAGCAAAAGGTGGCCCCTGTTGCTGAGAACAACTTCCACTCAGTTCTCATGAATGTAGAGAGATTCTGCTGATGTGGGCTTGGAGACTTTCTACTTTCTTTTGTCCAAGAAGGTACTCTGTGCTCTGAAAGCTATAGAACAAGAAATATGGACACCAACCCAGCCGCAAGACCCTCTACTTACAATATGTCCATCCTGCCAGGTGTGCCAGAGCAATGATTGTTGCAGAATATATAGGAGTGGCCAACTGAAATGTGTTTGAACTTGACACCTATGTCGCAAGTGGGAGCTCATACCCTGTACTGCCTGGATGACCAGGAACCAGAGACTGGATAGCCTAGAGACAAAAACAACAATAATGAAATGATTCTTAATGCTGTTCTGATATGTTCAAATACTAGTGCCTTGTGCAGTCATCACCAGAGAAGCTTCCTCTGTCAGCAGATGGGAGTGAGTGCAGAGACCCACAGCCAGAAATTATGTGGCAAGAGAGTCTAAATTGGAGGTCTCTGTTATTTCCCTTCCCTCAGAGATTGGGGAACTCCATAGAAAATGGGAGGAGAGATTGTAGGAGTCAGAAGGAATGGAGGACACTATGAGAGCATGGCCCACCGAATCAACTAAAGCAGGATTCACATGGGCTCACAGATACTGGAACCTACATGGGTCTGCACGAGGTTCTCTGGGTATGTATTATGGCTGCTAACTTGATGTGTCTGTGGGAGTCCTAAGAGTGGGAGCAGGTGTGCCTCTGATATAGTTGGCATTCTTGGGACATTTTCCCTCCATGGGTTGCCTTGTCCAGGCTTGATCCATGAGCTTTCATCTTATCTTGTTGTATTTTGTTTTGTCCTAGTTTGCTGTCTTCTCTTGGAGACCTCATCTTTTCTGAAAAGAAAACAGAGATGGGGTGTATTTGAGAATGAGGGGAGTTACCGGGGAGCTAAGAGCAAAGGAGTGAGGAGAAACTGTGGGCGAGATGTATTTTATGAGAGAAGAATCTATTCTCAAGAAAGAAAAAAAGAATTAGGAATGATGACTGTATAAAACAGGGTGAGCTTTTTCATATGATAAATTTAAATATAGCCCAGATTTCATCAGATCTTCAAGGGTACATACAAGCAACTTTGGATCCAGAGATATAACAAAAGATGATATGAATTGACATTATGGGCTTAACTTGGTTCTTCTGCTTCCTTTCCTGACAATGAGAGAATATCTAGTATGTCTTTCTTACTGCCTAGCCATTTCACCCACATTTCAGGAGGAAAAGTGTTTTTGTTTCTTTTTTTCTTTTTTTTTTTAACAAAACAAAACAAAACCAAAAACTTTCCTTTAAATTAAAAGAAAAACCTTACATTTCAAACAGTCTAATATCAACAGGGACCAGATCTCAGTCATTTGTACAGCCTGACTAATCCTTTCTCCAAATCTCAGATGAGAAGGGATTTGTCTTCCTTTTCAGAGCAAAAGCCCCAGGTCTTTAAATGCACCAGTTTGTTATGCTGATCAAGTCAAGTCTTCTTTACCATCAACAGTCACATCAGGAAATGCACTTGTATGCATTTAACTCTAAAATTCTGTGCTAAGTTACTCAAAATTACTCAGCTAAATAGATAGAAAAATAGATGGGTAGACCATAAATAAGTCTAGAAAAAATATACTGGTGAAAAGTTATGTAAATGGTATGGTAACTGGTACAAAGATACAAACTATTTCAACAAATGAAGTATTTTTTCTTTTTTTTTTTTCTTCTTAAAGCGATTTATTCAGGTTCCTTGTTATAGCACGCTTGCTTCTACCTTCTTCTTCCTCCAGCCCCTTGAATGCCCTCCTTCTTCTCCTTCAATCCTCCCGGCTACCGCCCCTGCAGTCCTTTATATACATTGCCTTAATCCCATCAGCAGCTGCCATGCTGTCACTGTTAATTGGCTATTCCTGTGATTCGAGGTGGGCTAATCGAGTAGCCACACCTGGAAGCAAGAACCTTCTCTCTACAATGAGCCACAGCCACAGTGCCTACTCAAGCTAGCTGGCTACATGCCAACCGTCATCCTGATGGCGGGGAGAACCGCTTCCTACAATCACCTTGACTCTGGACAACAGAAATGGTCCAGTATTTATGATGTTTCTTTTTTTTTTTTTTTTTTTTTTTGCTTGCCCAAATAAGATTTAGTGACATTATAGACAATCATTATCCTCCAAATAGATTAATACAATTTTTAAATGTACATAAGGTTATATTTCCTAACATGACTTCTTTTTTTTGTTTTTGTTTTGTTTTTTTTTTTTTTTTTTGCAGTTATATGACTTTTTTTTTTTATTTTTATTTTCAGCAAATCAAAAAAAATTAAAAAGCATTCAAACAGAATAAAATGAAAAGAAACAAACAAGCAAAATACCAAGGGTCAGATATGCTTATACAAGAATTCTATAGAGCCTTCAAACAAGCAATACTTTTTGAGTTATGTTTAAAAAAATTCAGAACCACAATAAGCTCCTTCACAAAGCAAATAATATTGAAATAGTGACATCAAGTGTAAACCCAACAATAATATATAAATTATAGTCCAGTATCCCTCATGAATATATATACAAAAATTCTCAATGAAGTAGTTGCAAACTGAATACAAGAGATATAAAAAAATAATATTCCATGAGTAACTGAACAACTGTTTTTTTTTGTTTTTTTTTTTTTAGAAGACCGTACTCCATATACAGGCTGCATGTTTTGGGATAGCCCCCACTCCAGATGTTTGAGACCTACATGAAAACCAAGCTGCACATTTGCAACATATGTGCAGGGAGGCCTAGGTTCAGCCCATGGAGGTAGATCTGTGTAGACTAGGTATGCTCCACGGTTGGTGATTCAGTCTCTGAGAGCTCCAAGGGTTCAGTTTCGTTTACTCTGTTGATCTTCCTGTGCAGTTCCTATCTCCTTAGGGCCCACAATCCTTCCACCTATTCTTCTTTAAGAGTCCTCAAGCTCCATCCACTGTTTGGCACTGGATGTCTGTATCTGTCTGAGTCAGCTGCTGGTTAGAGCCTCTCAGAAGACAGCTTGCCCCTGTCTGTTCTCAGGCTGGAGGTTTAGATCCTGGGAGCTCTGGTTGAATCTTTTGATACTCGTTCTAAAAAGGACAAAGGCACCCTCACTTTGGTCTTCCTCCTTCTTCTTGAGTTTCATGAGGTTTATGCATTGCATCTTAGGTATTGTGTGTTTTGGGGCTAATATCCACTTATCAGTGAGTGCAAGAACCATGTGTGTTCTTTTGTGATTGGGTCATCTCACTCAGGATGATATTTTCTAGCTCCATCCATTTGTCTAAGAATTTCATGAGCTCATTATTTTTAATGGCTGAGTAGTACTCCATTGTGTAAATGTACCACATTTTCTGTATCCATTCTTCTGTTGAAGGACATCTGGGTTCTTTCCAGCTTCTGGCTATTATAAATAAGGCCGCTATAAACATAGTGGAGCATGTGGCCCTGTTGCATGTTGAAATATCTTCTGGGTATATACCCAGGAGGGGTATAGCTGGGTCCTCAGGTAACACCATGTTCAATTTTCTGAGGTATCACCAGACTGCTTTCCATAGTGGTTGTACCAGCTTGCAATCTCACCAACAATGGAGGAGTGTTCCTCTTTCTCCACATCCTCGCCAACATCTGCTGTCACCTGTGTTTTGGATCTTAGCCAATCTGACTGGTGTGAGGTGGAATCTCAGTGTTGTTTTCATTTGCATTTCCCTGATGACTAGGGATGCTGAGCACTTCTTTAGATGTTTCTCAATCATTCGAGTTTCCTCAGTTGAGAGTTCTTTGTTTAACTCTCTACCCCATTTTTTAATAAGGTTATTTGATGGTCTGGAATCTAATTTCTTCAGTTCTTTGTATACCTTGGATATTAGCCCTCTATCAGATGTAAGGTTGGTGAAGATCTTTTCCCAGTCTGTTGGTTCCCGCTTTGTCCTGTTGACCATATCCTTTGCTTTACAGAAGCTTTGCAGTTTTATGAGATCCCATTTGTCAATTCTTGATCTTAGAGCATACGCCATTGGTGTTCTGTTCAGGAACTTTTCCCCCGTGCCCATATGATCAAGGCTTTTCCCTATTTTCTCTTCTATTAGTTTCAGTGTAGCTGGTTTTATGTGGAGGTCCTTGATCCACTTGGAATTGAGCTTTGTACAAGGAGATAAGTATGGATCAATTTGCATTCTTCTACAAGTTGACCTCCAGTTGGACCAGCACCATTTGTTGAAAATGCTGTCTTTTTTCCACTGGATAGTCTGAGCTCCTTTGTCGAAGATCAAGTGACCATAGGTATGGGGGTTCATTTCTGGGTCTTCTATTCTATTCCATTGATCCTCCTGACTGTCTCTGTTCCAATACCATGCCGTTTTTATCACTATTGCTTTGTAGTACAGCTTGAAATCGGGGATGGAGATTCCCCCAGAAGTTCTTTTATTGTTGAGTGTAGTTTTCGCTATCCTGGGTTTTTTGTTATTCCAAATGAATTTAAGATTGCTCTTTCTATCTCTGTAAAGAATTGAGTGGGAATTTTGATAGGGATTGCATTAAATCTGTAGATTGCTTTCGGCAAGATAGCCATTTTTACTATATTAATCCTTCCAATCCATGAGCATGGGAGATCTTTCCATCTTCTGAGATCTCCTTCGATTTCTTTCTTCAGGGTGTTGAAGTTCTTGTCATATAGGTCTTTCACTTGCTTGGTTAGATTCACACCAAGATATTTTATACTATTTGTGACTATTGTAAATGGTGTCGTTTCCATAATTTCTTTCTCAGCCAGTTTATCCTTTGTGTAGAGGAAGGCTACTGATTTGTTCGAGTTGATTTTATAACCTGCCACTTTGCTAAAGTTGTTTATCAGGTTTAGGAGCTCTCTGGTGGAAGTTTTGGGGTCACTTAAGTATATAACATGTCATCTGCAAATAGTGAAACTTTGACTTCTTCCTTTCCAATTTGTATCCCTTTGATCTCCTTGTGTTGCCTAATTGCTCTGGCTAGGACTTCCAGAACTATATTGAACAGGTAGGGGGAGAGTGGGCAGCCTTGTCTAGTCCCTGATTTTAATGGGATTGCTTCAAGTTTCTCTCCATTTAGTTTGCTGTTGGCTACTGGCTTGCTGTATATTGCTTTTACTATGTTTAGGTATGGACCTTGAATTCCTGATATTTCCAAGACTTTTATCATGAAGGGGTGTTGAATTTTGTCAAATGCTTTCTCAGCATCAAGAGATATGATCATGTGGTTTTTTTCTTTGAGTTTATTTATGTAGTGGATTACGTTGATGGATTTCCGTATATTGAACCAACCCTGCATTCCTGGGATAAAGCCTACTTGATCATGGTGGATAAGTGTTTTGATGTGTTCTTGGATTCGGTTCGAGAGAATTTTATTCAGTATTTTTGCATCGATATTCATAAGGGAAATTGGTCTGAAGTTCTCTTTTCTTGTTGGATCTTTGTGTGGTTTAGGTATGAGTGTAATTGTGGCTTCATAGAATGAATTAGGTAGTGTTCCTTCCGTTTCTATTTTGTGGAATAGTTTGAAGAGAATTGGTATTAGATCTTCCTTGAAGGTTTGATAGAATTCTGCACTAAAACCATCTGGACCTGGACTTTTTTTGGTGGGGAGACTTTTAATGACTGCTTCTATTTCTTTCCCAGTTATGGGACTGTTAAGATGGTTTATCTGATCCTGATTTAACATTGGTAACTGATACTTGTCTAGAAAATTGTCCATTTCATCCAGATTTTCCAATTTTGTTGAGTATAGGCTTTTGTAGTAGGATCTGATGATTTGTTGAATTTCCTCAGTTTCTGTTGTTATGTCACCCTTTCAGTTTGGATTTTATTGATTTGGATACTGTCTCTCTGCCCTCTGATTAGTCTGGCTAAGGGTTTATCTATTTTGTTGATTTTCTCAAAGAACCAGCTCCTGGTTTTATTGATTCTTTGTATAGTTCTCTTTGTTTCTATTTGGTTGATTTCAGCCCTGAGTTTTATTATTTCCTGCCGTCTACTCCTCTTGGGTGTTTTTGCTTCTTTTTGTTCTAGAGCTTTCAAGTGTGTTGTCAAGCTGCTAGTGTGTTCTCTCTCCAGTTTCTTTTTATATGCACTTAGAGCTATGAGCTTTCCTCTTAGCACTGCCTTCAGTGTGTCCCATAGGTTTTGGTATGATGTGTCTTCATTTTCATTAAATTCTAAAAAGTCTTTAATTTCTTTCTTTATTTCTTCCCTGACCCCATTATCAACGAGTAGAGTATTGTTCAGTTTCCATGTGAGTGTGGGCTTTCCATTGTCTTTGTTGTTATTGAAGACCAGCTTTAGACCATGGTGATCTGATAGGATGCATGGGATTATTTCGATTTTTTTATATCTGTTGAGGCCTGTCTTGTGACCAATAATATGGTCTATTTTGGAGAAGGTACCATGAGGTGCAGAGAAAAAGTATATTCTTTTGTTTTTGGGTGAAATGTTCTATAGATATCTGTTAAGTCCATTTGGTTTAAAACTTCTGTTAGTTTCACTGTACTTCTGTCTAGTTTCCGTTTCCCTGATCTGTCCAGTGCTGAGAGTGGGTATTGAAGTCTCCCACAATTATTGTGTGAGGTGCAATATGTGCTTTGAGCTTTAGTAAGGCTTCTTTTATGAAAGTGGGTGCTCTTGCATTTGGTGCATAGATGTTCAGAATTGAGAGTTCGTGTTGGTTGACTTTTCCTTTGACAAATATGAAATGACCTTCCTTATCCTTTTTTATATCTTTAAGTTGAAAGTCAATTTTATTCGATATTAGAATGGCTACTCCAGCTTGTTTCCTAGGACCATTTGCTTGAAAAATTGTTTTCCAGCCTTTTACTCTAAGGTAGTGTCTGTCCTTGTCACTGAGGTGGGTTTCCTGTATGCAGCAAAATGTCGGATCCTGTTTGCGTATCCAGTCTGTTAGTCTATGTCTTTTTATTGGGGAATTGAGTCCATTGACATTAAGAGATATTAAGGAGAGGAGACTGTTGCTTCCTGTTATTTTTGCTAAAAGGGAGGCATTGTTTGTGTGGCTATCTTCTTTTGGGTTTGTTGGAGGTGGATTACTTTCTTGCTCTTTCTAGGGTATGATTGCTCTCCTTGTAATGGGTCTTTCCTGCTATTATTCTTTGTAGTGCTGGGTTTGTGGAAAGATATTGTGTAAATTTGGCTTTGAAATGGAATATCTTGGTTTCTCCATCTATGATAATAGAGAGTTTTGCTGGGTATAGTAGCCTGGGCTGGCATTTGTGTTCTCTTAGGGTCTGCATGACATCTGACCAGGATCTTCTGGCTTTCATAGTCTCTGGTGAGAAGTCTGGTGTAATTCTGATAGGTCTGCCTTTATATGTTACTTGGCCTTTTTCTCTTACTGCTTTTAAAATTCTTTCTTTGTTTTGTGCATTTTGTGTTTTGATTATTATGTGACTGGAGGTATTTCTTTTCTGGTCTAGTCTATTTGGTGTTCTGTAGGCTTCTTGAATGATTATGGGCATCTCGTTCCTTAGGTTAGGGAAGTTTTCTTCTATGATTTTGTTGAAGATATTAACTGGCCCTTTAAGTTGTGAATCTTCACTCTCTTCTATACCTATTATCCTTAGGTTTGGTCTTCTCATTGTGTCCTGGATTTCCTGGATGTTTTGTGTTAAGAGTTTTTTGCATTTTTCATTTTCCTTGACAGTTGTGTCAATATTTTCTATGGTATCTTCTGCACCTGAGATTCTCTCTTCTATCTCTTGTATTCTGTTGGTAATGCTTGCGTCTGTGACTCCTGATTTCTTTCTTAGGTTTTCTATCTCCAAGTAGTCTCCCTTTGTGATTTCTTTATTGTTTCTATTTCCATTTTTATGTCCTGGATGGTTTGTATAAATCCTTCACCTGTTTGGTTGTGTTCTCTGTGATTCTTTAAGGGCTTTTACCTGTTTACCTGTGTTCTCCTCGGATTCTTTGAGAATGTTATTTATGTCCTTCTTAAAGTCCTCCATCATCATCATTAAAAGTGATTTTAGGTCTGACTCTTGCTTTCCTGGTGATATGGGGAGTTCAGGACTTAATGTGGGAGAACTAGTTCTGATGATGACATGTTTTCTGGGTTGCTGGCCCTCGTATCCTTGCGCTTGCCTTTTGCCATCTGGTTCTCCTTGGGCTACCTGTGCTGTCTCTGGCTGGAACCTGTCTTTCCTGTTCTCTTGGTTGTGTCAGAACTGTTTAGGTTGGGTGTTGCTGCTGAGGTTCGAGCTAGGGCCCAGGATCTGCTCAGTGCTTTGTTCCGGACCGGAAGGAATCAGTGCTCTGGGCCAGGAGTGAGTTCCTGGATCCCTGTGGGACCTGGTTACTCCCTGTTTGGGGCAGGTGTTGCTGCCTCCTTGCTTAAGAAGCTGCTTGAGTTAGAGCTCCTGGGAGCCACGCTTCCTCTGGGTTCTGTGAGATTCGTGCAGAGTTGCTGCCCGAGATCTGCTGAGCGCCCAGTCCCAAACCAGAAGAAACCAGTGCTGGGGCCAGGAGTGAGTACCTGGGTCCCGGTGGGTCCCAGTTACTCCCGGTTTGGGGCAAGTGTTGCTGCCTCCTTGCGTAGGAAGCTGCTTGGGTTAGAGCTCCTAGGAGCCCTGCTTCCCCTGGGTTCTGTGGGATTTGGTGTAGAGCTGCCGCCTGGGATCTGCTGGGAGCTCCGACCCAGACCGGAAGGAGCTGGCGCTCCGGGCCAGGAGTAAATCCCTGGGTCTCAGTGGGTCCCAGTGGGTCCCAGTCACTCCCTGTTTGGGGTGGGTGTTGCTGTCTCCTTACCAGAGATACTGCCTGGGTCAGAGCTACTGGGTGCCCCACTTCTGCCGGGTTTTGTGAGGTTCAGTGCAGAGCTGCCTCCAGGGATCTGCTGCCTGGGCCCGGACCGGAAGCGGAAGTCCGAAGTATTTTTTCTTTTTAAAATTTTATTTAATTTTCCCTTTTATTAAGGATAGGTTCTGTTCTCATATAATCTAATCTGAATACAGTTTGCCTTCTTTTTTTTTTTTTTTTTTTTTTTTTTTTTTGGTTTTTCGAGACAGGGTTTCTCTGTTTAGTCCTGGCTGTCCTGGAACTCACTCTGGAGACCAGGCTGGCCTTGAACTCAGGAATCCGCCTGTCTCTGCCTCCCAAGTGCTGGGATTAAAGGCGTGTGCCACCACCACCCCGGCAACAGTTTGCCTTCTTATAGAAGCAATTTATGGGGGCTTTCTGGCCCACTCTGTCCCGTTTAGCTCCCAAGTAACAGAATTTATTTATTATTAACAGAGACAACAGAATTTATTAGCAAGCTACAAACAACTGAGCAGGTTCTGAATACTATAACCCGCTAGGCTAGTAATAACTAGACAAATGCCCCATTACCTGCCAACTGAGTCTTTCTCTGTTTCATGTGTGTTCTCAGGGTGAGCTTCCTTTGGCTAAGTGTTCATGGTGCATCCTTATGGTCCATCCTGCCTCATGGAACCTCCTTCTTCTACCTCCTCCCTCCTCTTTCCCTGGTCCCTACCTGAGACACCCGCTACTTGAACTCAAGTCCTACCTTCCTCCATCTCTTCTGCCCAGTCACAAGCTCTACCCTTTTATTTTCTAATCAGAAATTATTGGGGAGCATTGTTTACAGCACATTGGTCAATACAATGCCCATGTCCAGACAGCAACCTGATCTTGGAGTGCAGGACTTAGCATCTGAATACACAGCACACAAGAACAACCCCAATACCTTCCCTCCACTCCTCCTAGTTTTCCCAACCTCCTCTCCCATTCAGATCTACTCTCTCTTTATCTCTCATTAAAAAGGATTCTAGGGATAAGAACAAAACATAACAAAATAAAATACAATAAAATGAAAAACATTACATTGAAATTGGACAAGATAAGCTAACAGAAAAATAAAAGAGCCTCAAGAGAAGATTCAAGAATCAGAGACCCACTCGTTTACACATTCACATTCAGGAATCCCGTAGAAACACTAAACCAAAAGCTATAGTATATATCCATGGGAACTTATGCCATGTGGCCACATGGGCCTTGTGCATACTGTTTCAGTTTCTTTGAATTCATGAGCTTTGCTCAGTTGAAAAAATAAAGTATTTAAAAAGCACCAGTGTGTGTGTGTGTGTGTGTGTGTGTGTGTGTATACGTACTTATGCTGGTGTATATATATTCAGGTGAATGTGAAGGCCTGAAATCAGTCTTAAAAGTACCGTCAATTTTTCAATCTTGTTTTGCAGTTGTTTGTTTGTTTTGTTGGTTGGTTGGCTGGCTGGGATTTAGGCAGGGTACACTGCATAGCCCTGGCTGGTCTCAAACTCACTATGTAGTTCAGAGATTCACCAACCTTTGCCTCTGAGTACTAAGATTAATATTTTGTGTCACCCAACCTAGTTTATTTGTTTGTGTGTGAGGTTTTTATTCATTTGTTTAAGATTTGGTCACTTAGATGCCAGGGCTTCATTGACTAAGATAGGCTTGCTGGTCAGTGTGCCCTAGGGATGCTTTGTCTCCACCTTCCAGGGCTACAATAATAAGTATATGCCACTGTGCATGGCTTTTGAGGTGAGTGCTAGAGATCAAATTTATGTCCTCAAGCTTGTATGGCTAAGAAAGCCAGAAAAACAAAGACCTGCTTAGAGGCCCCATATAAGGACAAAGGGAACTTTAGTTTTGTGTGCTTGTTTGTCGACCTTGGCAATTTCACCACCTACAAATAGTATATATGATGCTATTCTTCTTCATAAACTTGCTTGGCATGATTTACCAGTTTATGCAAGAACCCCTGTTCCCAGTTATCACTTTGTCTTCTTTACTTCTCATTTTCTCTATCTCAGCCCTGGTCTTCACTTTTAACACCTCTCCATTAGAAATCCTTATTACTTCTGGTTCAGATCATAGAGCAAGCACTTCACTGACTAAATCATCTTTAGAAGCATAACACTTGGGCTAGACATGTGCTCAGATCTTGAGTTATCAACACAGAATTCCTATGGGTACTGTCATCATGTAATGGACTACTTCAAAGTTGAAATCCTTTGCTAACAAGAAGGCATCAGAGCTCCTGCACCTTGCTTCAGGATATTCCTAGAAAAGCTTGTCATAGCACACGTGGACTTCCTAGCAAAGTGATGGTTCTACTTTAGAGAGATAACAAGAGCAGATTTTGTTGACTTTTAAGTGGAATTAAGAGTATACTTTTAGACTTCACCTTCCTATCCTCATCTTTCATGAAGGAGGCTCATTCCCCAGTTGGTTTCCTGGGCAGATTCTTCTCAACACTACTGAATATATATGTGTGTGTGTGTATGTATGTATATATGTCTTTGAGTGTGTGTGTGCACACGCGTGCACACGTGCACATGCGTGCATGCATATGCATGCATGCATGTATGTATATGATTTTTTTTACCCTGAAGTGGCACAAGGGTTTATTTAACTTTTAGTAGAGTTGGGGGCATTGTTATCTTCAGAATGTCTAGAGTGTATAGTTACTTCAAACCTGATCTTCGAAGATTGACTCTCTGCCTAGACATCAACTCCAACCTCACCATCCCCTGTTCTCCCAGAATCCTGAAACATTTTGTTACCATGACTGATTTTAATATTCAAACAACATTAGATGCACTTGGCAATTTACTGTTATTTATGAACTTGATCTACAGCTATTAAATTAAACTACTTCCATCTCTAAGGAAAAAAACACAATTCAGCCAGATAATGACTGGTAATTAAACTGATACAATTTCTTCAATGTTTTATCTGTTTTGCTTGCTGCTGTTCCAAACTGAATATCACTCTTTTGAACATATCCACCCATTCCCCATGTCTTCCATCAGCATGATTTTGTTTTAATCACGGCATCTTTGTGATGCTTTGTAAAATGAAGAGGGTTTTTTTAGTTTTTCAATTAAAATTGATATTTATGTATTTTCGCACCCTTTCGAGGCAGTATTTTGGTTAGTCTTGGTTGTTAACTTTACTGGGTCTGGAATCAATAAAGAGTCAAACCTCTGGACAAATCTATGACAGTTATTTCCTGGAAGCATTTACTAGGTGGAGACCTTCCCCCATAGAGTGAGAGTACTTTCTGGAGCTGGACCAGATATAAAGAGGTTTCAAAAAGAAAACTTTCATTTTTTATCTGTTTGCCTTCACTTCTTCATGGTCAGCGCATCTAATTAGTTGCTGCAACTACAAACACTATTTCCTGACATGTGAGCCCAGTTTCTTCCCTTTCAACACCTCCCAGTTTGGGCTGAAGACTAGGAGACCTCTGAAATGTGAGCATGTTCAGTGCTGTACCAGGGCTACTGAAGCATACAGCCTTATGGGATGGGAAAGAATGTTTTCCCAGCCTCTGTGGTATGAAAACAGCCATTATTGGACTACCCAGCCTGTGTCATGAAGGCCAATCTAATGAATCCTCTTTGAATATATATCCATTCTGCCAGTTCTGTTCCTCTAGAGAATCCCACCTAATATTGGTAGTTATAAATAACACTTGTAAAGATCTTGAATTGTAATAGCCCCTGGACAGTTCATAAAAGGAAGTGTGCAAATGGTGGTCTTTTCTAAGTACAATAATGTTTCAGAAAAAATTACAATCAAGAATTTCTTCCTGTATCTCTTGTCAGTCTAACACTTAGGAGGATGTGATCTCATTCCCCAGCTAGTAATGATTTTAAAATAAAATAAACAGAAGGCATCACTGACATCAGAGAGTGTTAAATATCAAAATAATTATAAAAAGTGACTCATTTTTATTTTGTTAATTTCTTTAAGATTATGAATGTGGTGGCTAATCTTTGTTGTTAACTTGGCACTCCTGGCAAATGGGAACAGCATCTGAGGAAATGCTTTGATCAGATTGGCCTGGGGGCATGTCCTGGGGGCACTTTCTTGATTGCTAATCAATATAGGAAATCCATGTCCACTATGAGCAGTTTTATCCTTGATGTGGTGGTTTGAATATGCTTGGCCCATGGGAAGTGGCACTATTAGGAGGTGTGGACTTGTTGGAATGGTTGTGGGTTTGTTGGAGGAGATGTGTCACTTGTAGGGCTGGGCTTTGAAGTCTTTATGCTAAAGCTTTGCCCAGTGTGGAAAGAGAGCCTCCTTCTGGCTGACTGGGGAAGAGACTTTCCTCCTGTTTGCCCTTTGATCAAGATGTAGAACTATTGTCTCTTCCAGCACCATTTATCCCTGGTGCTTCCCATTATGATGATAATGAACCTCTCAAACCGTAAGCCAGCCCCAATTAAACTTTTTCCTTTATAAGAGTTGCCTTGGTCCCATTGTCCCTTCATAGATAAAACCCTAACTAAGCCACTTGGGAAAGGGGGCTTCTTTATATGTGAAAGGTAACTTCCCTGTTCTCTACCTCAATTCCTGTTTACAAAGATCGTATGGAGTACTATCTTCGCATCACTTGATAGTAAACTATAATACAGATAAGCTGAAACAAACCCTTTCCTCCTCAAGTTGTTTTGGTCCTGATTTTTATCACAGGAAGAGAAACCAAACTGAGAAAGAAATTGGTACCAGGAACGTGGAATTTTACTTGATGGACACTACATTGTGCTTTTTATGCCTTTAACTGCTTTGTGTAAGGATGATATAGGACTTTGGAGTTGTAGTAAAGCAATTCATTGTGTACCCAGAGCTTAGTGTGCTCCTATCAAAACTTGGAAGAAAAGCTGAGAGAAATAAAGATGATGGAAGTGTGGCTTGTGAAGCTTCAGAGAGAAGTATAAAAGTCCCTCAAAAATTATCAGCATCATTCATGTGATATTGTGAGCTAAGAATCTGTGTTTTCTTGTCAGTTAGGTCTAGAAAATCAGCTGTGATTAAGAATAGGATGACATCAATATGCAGAAATTTTCTGGAATTTCGTCGGAGTTATCATGGATGCAGTGGTCCGAAAAGGGTCAAGACTACATCTTAAGTTGGAGGTCAAATTTAGAAATGTATGAGGATCTCCCAAATTGTACTAGTTTGGGTGGAAAGGTTGCAGAATTAAGGGGTTCATGGGGAGAGGCTGAGGCATAATACCATAAGAGTCCAGGAAAAACCAATGTTGAAGATAATGTTTAGTTGAAGTAGATGCTGCAGGTTACTGGAGATGTTCAGACCATGGATGTTTACCAATAAGCAGCATTCCTCCATGGTCTCTACTTCAGTTCTTGCCTAGAGCTCCTTTCCTAGCCTCCCCTTGATAAATAGCTATAATCTATAAGCTGCAATAGATAAAATTGTTCTGTCTTAAACCAGAGTTCAAGTTAGTGAAAACTGAGATGAATTACTTCTGATTGAAAGTCAACTTTCCACTGGATGGTTTAGCTCCTTTGTCAAAGATCAAGTGACCATAGGTGTGTGGGTTCATTTCGGGTCTTCAACTCTATTTCAATGATCTTCCTGCCTCTATCTGTACCAATATCATGCAGTTTTTATCACTATTGCTCTGTAGTACAGCTTGAGGTCAGGGATGGTGATTCCCCCAGAAATTCTTTTATTGTTGAGAATAGTTCTCACTATCCCGTTTTTTTTTGTTATTCAAAATGAATTTGAAAATTGCTCTTTCTATCTCTATGAAGAATTGAGTTGGAATTTTGATGGAGAATGCACTGAATCTGTAGATTGCTTTCAGCAAGATGACCATTTTTACTATTTAATCCTGCCAATTCATAAGCATGGGAAATCTTGTCAACTGAAGATCAGCATGTAGAAGAATGTAAATCGATCTATTCTTATCTCCTTGCACAAAGCTCGAGTCCAAGTGGATAAAGGACCTTCACATAAAACCAGATACACTGACACTAATAGAAGAGAAAGTGGAGAAAAGTCTCAAATACTTGGGCACAGGGGAAAAATTCCTGAACAGAACAACAATGGCTTATGCTCTAAGATCAAGAATTGACAAATGGGACCTCATAAAGTTACAAAGCTTCTGTAAGGCAAAGGACACTGTCAATAGGACAAAACGGTAGCCAACAGATTGGGAAAAGATCTTTACCAATCCTACATCCAATAGAGGGCTAATATCCAATGTATACAAAGAACTCAAGAAATTAGACTCCAGACAACAAAATAACCCTATAAAAAATGGGGTACAGAGCTAAACAAAGAATTTTTCAACTGAGGAAACTCGAGTGGCTGAGAAGCACCTAAAGAAATGTTCAGCATCCTTGGTCATCAGGGAAATGCAAATCAAAACAACCCTGAAATTCCACCTCATACCAGTCAGAATGGCTAAGATCAAAAACTCAGGTGATAGCAGATGCTGGCGAAGATGTGGAGAAAGAAGAACACTCCTCTATTGTTGGTGGGATTGCAAGATGGTGCAACCACTCTGGAAATCAGTCTGGTGGTTCCTCAGAAAATTGGACATATACCTGAGGACCCAGCTATACCACTCCTGGGTATATATCCAGAAGATGCTCCAACATATAACAAGGACATATGATCCACTATGTTCATAGCAGCCTTATTTATAATAGCCAGAAGCTGGAAAGAACCCAGATGCCCTTCAACAGAGGAATGGATGCAGAAAATGTGGTACATTTACACAATGGAGTATAATCAGCTATTAAAAACAATGAGTTCATGAAATTCCTAGGCAAATGAATGGAACTAGAAAATATCATCCTGAGTGAGGTAACCCAATAACAAAATAACACACATGGTATGTACTCACTGATAATTGGATATTATTCCAAAAGCACGCAATACCCAAGAGACAACTCACAGACCACATGAAGCTCATGAATAAGAAAGACCAAAGTGTGGGTGCTTCGGTCCTTCTTAGAAGGAGTAACAAAATACTCATGGGAGCAAATATGGAGACAAAGTGTAGGACAGAAACTGAAGGAGGGGCCGTCTGGAGACTGTTCCACCTGGCTATCCATCCCATATGTAGTCACCAAATGTAGACGCTGATGTGGATGCCAGGAAGTGTGCTGATAGGAGCCTGATAATAGCTGTGTCCTTAGAGATCTGCCAGAGCCTGACATATACAGAGGTGGGTGCTCACAGCTAACCATTGAACTGAGCATGGTGTTCCCAATGGAGGAGTTAAGAGAAGGCTGAAGGAGCTGAAAAGGTTTGTGGCCCCATAGGAAGAGCAACAATACCAACCAACCAGAGCTCCCAGGGTCTCAACCACCAGCCTGGGAGCACATAGGGGGGAACCATGGCTCCAGCTTTAAATGTAGGGGAGTATGGCCTTGTTGGGCATAGGTGGGAGAGGAGATCCTTGGTCCCATGAAAGCCCCAGTGTGGGGAAATTCGAGGATAGGGAAGTGGGTGTGGGTGGGTAGGTGGGAGTGGGTGGGTGGGTGGGGGCACATCCTTATAGAATCCTTATAGAAGCAGGAGGAGGGGGAATAGAATAGGGAGTTCCTGGGTAGGGATGAAATGGGGAAATGGGATAACATCTATAATGTAAATAAAATATCCAATAAAAAAAAGGGAAAAAAAAAAAAAAAGAAAATCACCTTTCATCCCTGCAAGTGTAACACCCATCATAGCAAATAAAAGTGTTTCTTAAAAGACAATAATCTGTGTATAAATCCTTCAGTATCTTTCTGATCCTATTCGAAGTCTTATGATCAGAGAATTAATTAGAAGAAAGTTCAGTTTGCAAGACTGTGATCCCCATTTCCTAGCAGGCATCCACCATGCCTCAACTGGGCATTGTCTATTGTTCTGATTAATGGTTTCAGTTGCACTGACAACCACTGACGTTATCCAAGAACTGTACTGAAACGGTGCTGGCTTACTATTTCTTATGGCTTCCTCCATGACCAACACCAATGACAGGGCATCTTTTTTCTAAGAAGGATGATTTTTCAATGTCCTGTATATTTTCTGGAGAAGAAATTCTCTTCTGTAAGATTGGATTCATGAATTTAAACTTTAAGTTAAACTTTCTGAAAGCTTTAATTGTCCACGTTTCCTCTTACTACAAATCTAGACGTCTCTATACAGATGAGGAAAACGGGCATCTAGACAGAAGGAAATAATAACGAATAACTAGGTTTAATTTCTGTAAAACATGTGTTAGGGACCGTTTGAATTGTATCTGCAGTGTGTTGGGGGGATGTGTTTTTTATCTGTCTTTCATCGACCATTGTCCTTTCAATTTTTTTGTGTCATTCCCATGACTTTTATCAATTGTAAAGCTTATGAAGACTTTTAAAAATTCTTTTTATGACATATTTTTTACTCAAAATAGAATAATATCAGTTTCTCCTTCAAGCCACTTCCAGCTACCCTCCATTGAACCCCTCCTCTGTCTTCCAACATCCAAGGTCCCTTTATCATTGATTATAATTGTTTCATATATATATATACATATGTGTGTAGTGTGTGTGTGTGTGTGTGCGCACATGTGCACAAATGTGTATGAAAATGACCGGTTGACTCTGTTCTGTTGTTTGTGTGCACGTGGTTTAAAGGCTTACCACTTTGAATTGGACAACCAATAAGGGAGCTAATCCTTGAAAGAAGAAAATTTCCTTCCAAACTGTCATTAGTTTTCTATAGTTATTTGCATGGAAGTAGGATCCTGTGAAATTTTCTCTATTACCATTACTCGAGCATTGTTTATGCAGCCATTTCTAGGAGAGACAGTTACACAGGCATGCTGCTTCTTCATACTACCTTTACCAAAGAAACTCGTCTTTAGAGCAAATGGAAATCATCCAAGAAGACACAACTGGACACAAGGCAGAAATCGTCAGATTATGTGGACTCCAGCCCCAGTGAATATATCTACTTCACAGCTCTTGTATCTAAGGCTCAGGCAGCATCATCAAAAAGGTTATGTTGATTTCTTTTGTATTTTTCTTTAACAAAATAATGCAGATGTTTTTTCTTTCCTCTGGCTTCTTCTACAGAAGTAATATTTCTCCCAGAGAACATTTTGTCCTGCATGTAAAGAGTAAAATATGACCCTTTCTCTTATTTTCTTAGAATTTTCAACAGGTTTTTCATATGCACAAAGGTATCAATTTTAAAAGTTTGGTTGTTAAACATACCCAAAGCTCATGTATTGAGGTATGGTGCCCAGATAGTGGCAGTATTGAGAGTTGATTGTGTTATAAGTGTATTAGTTCAGTGTGCTATAGGGTAGTGGGTGTAGGAAAGGAAAGTGGTCATCTAGGTCATACCTAGGAAGTACATCATGTCTCTCCATCTCTATGCTTCCAACTGTGAGGTGTTGATCAGCTCTTCTCTGCCACACCCACACCTAGGCAATACTCCCCACAGCCTAAAAGCAATGGAGCTAGTAACCATAGAACAAAACCTCTGAAACTAGGAGCCAAAGTAGATGTGTCCTCCCTTAAGCTGTTTCCTTAGCTCATTTCCACAGCAAAGGAAGGCTGACAGTTGTTTTTCATTTCACCATTCTGATTGGTATTACAAAATATTAGTGCTGAGTGGTGTTTTCTTTTCTTTTCTTCTTTTTTTTTTTTTTTAATGTATTTTTCTATTTATTCTGTTTACATTTCAATTGCTGCCTCTGGGTCCAGTCCTCCCCTAACACAATCCCTCCCCATCCCCATCTCCTCTCAGAGGGTGGAGGCCCCTGTTGAGTATGCCCCCTGCCCCTTGCACATCAAATCTCTGCAGTTCTGGGTGCATACTTTCTCACTGAGATCAGACAAGGCAGCCCAGTTAGAGGAGAGTACTCCAGAGACAGGAAAGTGCTTTAGGGATAGTTCTTGTTCCAGTTGATGGGGATCCACATGAAGACTGAGCAGCATATTTGCTACATATGTGCAAGACCTAGGTCCAGCTCATGTATGCTCTTTGGTTGGTGTTTCAGTCTCTGAGAGCCCTCAAGGGTCCAGATGAGTTGATTCTGTTGGTCTTCCTGAGGAGTTCCTATACCCTTCAGACCCCCAGTTCTTCCAGAAGAGTCTCTAAGCTCCATCCAATGTTTATCTGAGGGTCTTCACATCTGATTTACTCAGATGCTGGATGGAGCCTCTGGGGTATGTATGTGTGTGAGGGGGACAGTCATGCTAGGCTCCTGTCTGCAAGCATAACAGAGTATCATTAATAGTATCAGGGATTGGTGCTTGCCCATGGGATGGGTCTCAAGTTGGGCTGGTCATTGGTTGGCCATTCTGTCAGTCTCTGCTCCATCCCTCATTCCTGCATTTCTTGTAGAAAAAATAAATTTGGGGTTGAAAGTTTTGTTGGTGGGTTGACTGAGTAATATTTTCAATGATAAATGTTGGCAATAGAGATGAACTGGTATCCACTTTTCATCAAGTATGTGTGGGATTTTCTAGGGGATCTCTCTCTCTCTCTCTCTCTCTCTCTCTCTCTCTCTCTCTCTCTCTCTCTCTTCTCCCCCTGATTCTCTCTGTCTCTCTGTGTCTGTCTCTCTCATGTGTATGTTTGATGCTCTGATACATCAGTGACAGCCCTCGTCAATTTCTACCATAGTTGCACATCTTAATACACACTCTATTCACTAGGTCTTTCCAAAGTGAAGCTGGAAAATATAAGAAAAACATGAATTTGCTCACTTCTATTCAGGCTTACATAAGTACATTCTAACTTGTTTTATTTTTTAATATCTTTATTTTTGTTTGAATAAAATATGAAAAGCCACAACAAAATCACCTATTGTTCCACAGCAGTAACCTGTCCCCTATCCATAGACACACAGACACAAGTGTACAGACAATACATACAAACACACGTATACACATACACACAGAGGGAAGAATGTGTTTACATACCTATTCTAGAGAATCTCAGATGTAACATTTACATATTATCAATTTGTCCTAATTCTTGTGCCTTGTGAAACACCTTATATATTTCTTAGCATTATATGGTAGCAGGTTTTCAATGTCCTTTGAAATGTATATACTATTAGAAACAATGTGCAGGCTAGAACATACTGCAGAGATGAAAACAGAAAGGCTTTTTGAGCAAAATATTCTCAGAGAAACAATTTTCACACACAGGTCATCCCAGTAAAACTATGACTTTTGTGTTTTTCTAGGGACAGCATGACCTGCAGTGGTGATGTCTTGAATATCCCAGTTTGTCAAATGACCATAGACATTGGAGCAACTATCACATAACCATCACAGAGAGATATCTGTGAGGCATTTCTCCACCCTTCTATCTTCTAGACTCTCAAGGATCCTTACCCTAACTTGGAAGTTCACAGGAGCATCTGAAAGGGCAAAATGACTCTCAGGACAGAGTCATGCTCTTCACTTTTTTTTTTTGTGAGGTGAAATGATAGAATGGAAGACAAAAATGAAAACAAAACAGACAAATAAACAAGTAATAACAACAACAAAATTCTGCAGGGGAAATGGTCACACACAAGGCTGAGCTCTTTGAGGGATGAATTACATACATCATATAAACTGCTATGTTCAGGATATTACTTGGCACGTAGCAGGTACTCAAACATGCATGAATCACTGAAATGTTTCCTTTTAGTGATTCACAGTTAGACTGTGAAATTAACAGTAAAATGTGTTATTGAACAGAATTCTTAATGACTGCAAGCAATGTTTTTCGTTAAATTTAATGGCTATTAAATGAAAATAAAGTAAAGGTCTTTAAAGAGAAGCAAATGAAAATTAAAAACTTACACTCTGTTTTAAGCGACCTGTTAAGACATCTCCATTGTACACAGTGCTTGAATCTGTAAAACGTTTTAATATTCCTCATGATATATTCAAAGGAAACGTGAACATAAGCAGAATGATTCTTACTACTTTTCACTGTTGTAAACCATGAGATAGAGAGTTGATGCAACCTGAACTGACAACCCTAAAACCTCATGTCATACGTTCGGTTCAGGATTATCTATCGTTAATTATTAATGACGTGGTCTCTGGTTCCCCTCCAGAAACACAAAACAATCTCAAATGAGTCAAAGGAAAATAAAACTAAGTTAGTTCTAGCAAAATAATACAACCGAAAGTATGTAGTTCCAATGTATATGATTCGAAACAAGTATTTGAACAACTTCACAATGCTCTCACCAACCAAACTGAACCAACACAAGAATAGTGTAAGCTCCTAAGGTTACAATGAACCTGTCTGCTCCAATAATTTAAAGAAGCAGAAACATAAATGGCTAAAATTATTTATAATATGTTTTATTTAATCCAAAATACTATATAATTTCATCATATATCAATCCTGTTCTCAATGTTTATTTAAATACAGCTCATGTGCTAAAGAAATAATAATAGTTCATTTCATCCAAAAGCTGGAACATGGATTTAGTTGCCTTGAGTGATGTTCTATTGTGGTATGAAGTACAGAACAAAAGAACGTACAGACCTAGAGTTTTTAAAGTACAATAGAACCTATGATACATTTAATATATATATATATATATATATATATTAATATATATATATATATATGTTCCTCCTTGTCTAATAGAACTCCTACAGAATAAGCATTTTGTATCATCAGCTAGAAGCACACTCTACTTCAGATCGCTGGACTTCTTGAGAATTTAGATGTGAGGCATTTTTTACTATTGTTTTAAAATATTTTCTTCTACCTACTTTCATTCTGTATTTAGCCTGGAACTTTTAAGAAACATAATAAGTTAGATGATTTGATATTTCTGTAGTTTCCCCATCCCTACTTAAGGACCTTGTGGTTCCAAGCACTTCTGATTAGAGATATTCAACATGCACCATGAACTGGATGCTGGGAAAGACCTGTCCCAGCTTATCTCTAGGTATTTTTCTCAGAAAGTGTCTCAGATATGTTTAGATTCTTGACTGTCTTCCACCATCTCAATCTCATGTTAAGTTTATGCAGTAAATTCTTTATTTTGGTTATGTTGATTCTAGAACTTGTATTTTAGATAACTTTTAAAATGAATTATTTAAAATTTTCCTTGTAATGCATTTTGAACATGTTAACCTACCTCAATCCTCTCCACAGCCTACTCATCCCTTCCCATTCAACTATGAGATTGCTATTGTCTTTCTTTTGTTTCCCCCTTTGAGTTTAGTTTATGTTGTACCACTTTGAGGTTGGACCTTCTATGATTGTCGTCATCCTACCATGGTTGAATCATTTTAAAAACCTAACTCTCCTTCTCCCAGCAGCTATCAAGAGTCACTATAGCTCCACGGCTAGTGGCAGGAGTACATATTCCCCTCCCGCTCAACACTTGGATTTGGCTTGGCTGGAGCATGCATTGGTCTTGTTCATGCTGCTACAATTGCTGTGAGTCCAGATGTGCATCTGTTCTATTATGTCTGGAAGAAGCTGTTTCTTGAAATCATCCAAAACTTCCAACTCTTAAAATCTTTCTACCCTCTCCACACAGATCCCTAGGCCATAGGATAAGAGTCCAATTTTTTTACTTGTTGAAATTTTTATTTCTCATTTATTAAAATAATATTTTTATTTAGCATTTGAATATATATTTTATATATATTTAAATATATTTTAATATCAATTTCACATATTTGTCTGATAATCTAATATGTGTTTATCTCTTATTGGGGACAGAAAAGAGGGGATTTATAGCTGTTTTTCTAAGAAATTTATCAGGTCTTTTTTTTTTTTTTAAATTCTATAGTGGGCTATTAGGATAATCTATTATAATAACTCTGGATTCTATTATCTTTCTGTGAATTCATATTAAGTTTTCCCCAGTAGACAGTTCCACAATAGCCTAGTTACCTTCAATTTGAAGTTTGATTTTATGTAATGTGTAGCATATATGTAAAATTACCAGACCATTTCCCGAGTCTCTTTAATTTGATGGGTCTAAAACTCGAAAGGCTATTTTTTTTGTGAAGCTACTGTTTCTATCCTATGAAATACTCCAGTTCAACAACTAAAAGTTATTAAATCTCAAATAAGATCACATAACTCAGTTGCAAATTTTTTCAAGTATCTCCAAATGGCTGAGCTTGTAGCATCCATGTACTCTCAGGAATCGTCATCCCAAAGTACTTCAGGTTGCATCAAAAACTGCCATTTTAGGAGGATTTGGGAATGAGGAATTTTTAGTTAAAGATGCAGACCTAGTAAAGTCTATTAAAATATTCTGGAATCTGAAAAAAATATTCTCTCCAAAAGCTTAAAAATGTTCTAGTTCAAGCATTTGTATCAGTGACATTCAATCTGTATTATGTCCTACATGCTTTTGACATACTGGATTCCTCTTTTCTCTTTAACCCCAGAATTCCAGTTCTTAGTCATTTCTTTCTCACTAAAGCATTCTTTTATCTTTTTTCAAGAATTCCACGTTCACTGATGCCTCAGACTTCATCACTAATATAGTGTCCATAAAAATTATATGATTGGCTCTCTTATTCAGATTTCAGCTAAGATGCTGAATTCATGGCTCTACCTAGATGGCTCAAGAACACTCCAAAGAATTCTGTTTCAATTTTCTGATAGCAGTTATGTTTTACACGAATTTGAATACAGGAACTGTGAGAAGAGGGACTTCCTCTAATTTATATCTCTAATTCCTGAAGCAGTAGCTGAATCAATGCAGTACAGAATATTTGTTTTATTAAAAAGAATGATCTTAATTTTTCCTTAATATTATTCATATTTCAGATGTACATTGTGCTACTTAATTTCAATATTATAAGTATACATATATCACAGTAGGTAAAAATGTCTATATTCGTGTGTATATACCGGGTATTTAGAACTAACATGAAGGCAAGACCATCTTAAGACTGAGCAGTCAGGAACTATTGGGAGTCATCAGACTTGACTGGGCTTCCACTACATCCTCGCAGAGGATCACATAGCAACATCACTGTTGCCCTTCTCCTGGTATTGACTTTGTCAACACTTGTCCTTCCTCGCTGAAACTCAACCAAATTAGGTACAGATGAATGATTTTTGCCTTTCCATGATTCTTTGTGTTTCTGAATTTATTTCTGAAAGTCTCGAACACACAAAGTGCTGAGCTCTTGCTAAAAATACCAGTGTTCACCTTTTTTAGGAACAACCCTCCCAATAGGGAAAACATGAGAGAACCTGGTGTGGTATAGACGTCTAAAGAGTTGGAGATACTGACTCAGGGTCAGATGCTGTTCTACACTGAAGTACTCGATAGCTGAGGAGTCTTGGTCTGCATGTATAAGCTGATGCTCTAGTCAAAAGTTTCCAGTTATTCTGAAACAATTCTGTGTTTACTTTATCTTATTAGGTGTGGCTTCAGCAATAATGTTTTTCAAAATGTGGAGTATAATATGACCCTAAGTATTGCTTGCCTAGACTCACAAAGGTCATTTAACCCTCATATAATTCAATACTGTTTCTAGCCTTGAAGCGATGCTTTCCCCACCACCTTCCTAATACTTGTGGCATTCTGAGTGGCAAGCAGCTTACAGTAGCGCTATGGAAACCCACCTGCAGCCTGCGTAGGACATGTTCTCAGTCTTGGTAAGGTGCCAACCTAATTATGTATGTCAGGAGCCCTAAGTCGTTCTCCAGAGAGGATTCTGACACTCTGCACTGGGTGTCTGAATAGACACGATAAACCTCATTTCCAGCCTGCAAGTTTAAATCAGTTTTTTTTTAAAAACACGGTTTCCATCTGGGTATCTCATAAAATACTACCTAAAACTAATTCAGCTATGTTTTTATTAATAAAAACAGACTTGACATTTTGGAATGTATTTATACATAGTCTAGAAGACATAAGACTGACAGCAGAGAAAAAGTTCCACCAAAGCTCATTAGCTGACATTTGAGTGGACAGTTCAATACCAGCTTCCTCCACATAAATTCCCAGGAATTGCTTTTGTATGCACAGGGAGGGTAGTTTGTTTTTCAATGTTCTACATGATTTTACCAAAATAGGACCAACTTAATAAGGCTACTATATTTCACAGGAGATGTAAATGTGTATTTTAAAAAAGCGTTGCAAAACTGATCAAAGAAAGTGTAGATCTAGGATGATGTTTTGATGTTTAATCGAGGGTGTAAAGCCTTGAGGATGGTTTTACATTGATTTTTTTAGCACTTGGAGTGTGGCAATATTCTGCTGATTTTAGAAGGGTTGATTTCTTATTCCATTCTCTAATACGTAGAATTGAATGAAGTCCCATGTGCTTCATTCTTACAGAGCTTGGACTTCTATTTGAGACTAATATATTATTCTTTATTCCAAGGTGGCTGGTTGACTACAATTCTTCTAAAACTATAAATCAAACTTTCTTGGAAATGTGATGTTACACAGTACCAACTCCATTAGAATTTCAGGAAGGTGACATATCATAGATCTTATTATGACCACAGTGTTCAAAATGGCAGTGTGTTAAAGAAGCACATAGGCACATAGAAGAGATCTGCTGGAATAGGTCTGTCTACTTAAATTTCTACTCTGCAATGCACAACTGTACTGATTTATTTAAGAGAAATATGTGGGGGAAGGAACAGGAAGGAAGGAAGGAAGGAAGGAAGGAAGGAAGGAAGGAAGGAAGGAAGGAAGGAAGGAAGGGACCAGCAAACTCCTTGAGATTGTCCAATGGTAATTTAGCAACCCAGACAGCTGCCAAAGCTCTTCTTGTTCACTTCAGGAGTAATGTCAAGAAGGGAACACTCCTCCATTGCTGATTGGCGTACAAATTGTACAATTACTTTGGAAATCAATTTGGAGTTTCTTAGAAAAAATGGAATACTTCTACTTCAAGACCCAGCTGCTATACCACTTCTGGTCATATGCCCAAAAGATTCCCCACTTACCAAGGGACACTCACTCAACTATGTTCGTAGCAGCTTTATTTATAATAGCCAAAAACTGGAGACAACCTAGATGTCCCTCAATGGAAGAATGGATAAAGAAAATGTGGTTCATTTACACAATGGAATACTATTCAGCTATTAAAAATAAAAACATCATAAAATTTGCAGGCAAATGGATCAAACTTGAGAATATCATCCTGAGTAAGGTAACACAGACCTAGAAAGATACATATAGTATGTGTTCACTTATAATTAGACATTAGCCATAAAGTGCAGGACAACCATGCTACAATCCACAGACCCAAAGGAACTGGGTAATAAGGAGGTCCCAAGGGAGGATGCATGAATCTCACTCAGAAGGAGAAATTAAAGAGAATTGGGTAGGAGAGGGGTGAGGAGAGGGATTGAGAATGGTGATCAGGTATCTGGGGACTGGGGCAGAAGAGAACTGTGAATGACAATGAAAATCAGTGGAAGGCATCTCTGACACTAGCTGGAGACCTTGGATGAGGGAGTCTATGATGGGGTGACCCCAACTGAGATTTCTACCAGCTGGGGATATAGAGACTGAAGTGGCCACCTCCTGTAGCCATGCAGGATTTCCAGTGGAAGTGGGGGACATTGGTCCACCACCAGAACCTTCAACCCAGAGTTTCTCATACCTATAAGATAGCAGGTATGGGAGTGGAGCAGAGACTGAGGGAACAGTCAACCAAGACTGGCCCAACTTGGGACACATCTCATGGGAGAGAGTCAACACCTAACATTGTTGATGATACTCTACTGTGCTTGCAGACAGGAACCTAGCATAACTGTCTCCTGGGACGCTTTGTCCAGTGTCCGATGGAAACAGATTTAGAGACCTACAGCAAAATATGAGGAAGAGTGAGCTTATGAGCTTTATGAAAGAGTGAGAGATAGGATTGAGTGAGCTGGGGGGTGTGAAAAAAAATACCATAAGAACACCTATAGAGTCAACTAACTTGGACCCATGGGTACTCACAGAGACTGAACCACCAACCAAAGAGCATGAATGGGCTGGACCTATCCCCCCTACATATTTGTAACAGGTATACAGCTTGGTTCTCATATGGGTCCCCTAACTACTGTCTCTGATTCTGTTGCCTGCCATTGGATCCCCTACCCCTACCTGGACTGCCTTTATTATTATTATTATAAAAAATAAATTATGGAAAGAAAGAAAGAGAGGGAGGGAGGGAGAGAGGAGGGAGGGAAGGAAGAAGAAAGAAGGGAGAGAGAGAGAGGAGAGAGAGAGAGAGAGAGAGAGAGAGAGAGAGAGAGAGAGAGAGAGAGAGAGAAACCAACCATTGCCTCCCATTGGTCCCAGACCACTTGATTGTCTTACCTGGGAACATTTTTGCCTCACTCCAATGTCTTTGTACATCTTTGCAATGTAAGCATTTGGTCTTTTTTTTTCCCCCCATTAATGCAAGACCAAACACACAAATCTAAATTCTAACATTTCATAGTTGAAGTTCTTTGCTCCTAAGCTAAATAAGGATGTTCAATACCTGATAGGCTTTTAAAGACTGTGGGTCCTGGCATTATATTCTGACTCTATAAGAAGCAAAAGATCAGTATCATGTATAAATTCTGAGACTTTCAACTCTACAGTCAAGGATGAAACTATAAAAGCTCAGTTGAGAGGCTGCCCTAAGAGCATGCACGTCCCCATCTTGTGCAAGTTAAAGCCTCACTGCTGAGTTCACCTGAGGACGTTGTGTGTGTGTGTGTGTGTGTGTGTGTGTTGTCTGTCTGTCTGTTTGAAAGATTCTAATATTGTTCACTTGAAGAAATCTGGGGCACTCTTAGTCTCTAGCTGCCTTTCTTTACCTTTTTGTATGAAACCACTTTAATTTTGCCCAAAATGTTTTTAAAAGGATAAAATGTCAACAAACTATATTCAATCTTGATGTTTCATAATATGACTGCTTGAAAGAATAACATGGCTTAGACTTCTCTGAAAAACCTAGATAGGCATTTTCCACTCAGCTCCAAGTTTTAAACTTCTTTGAGGCAATCTGAGTGCCCTGGAGGAGAAACTTATAAGACTGCCATTTAAAGTTATCATCCTTGTCAAAGAGAACTAATACAACAATCATATTTCCTGAGTTTAGTTTTTATACTTTACCCTTTTTATTATATGAACTTTGTAAAGAAAAAAAAAAAAACAACTCAAAATAGACAGGAACTAGCTCACCTCTTTTCTCCAGAGCATACAATTTTAGAGCCTAGAAAATGTCTTTTCATGATTATTTTTAGCAAAATTTTCCATTTGAAGTATTGTTCAAGGTGGTTTTATAAACATTCCCGTCCATAGATTGCATATGAACAGACATCCAAAAGCATTGTCCTTCGTAAATGATGTTTAAATGAAATTTTCAACAGTACAATATAAGACTATGATTACTAGATGTTACTGAAATGATACATATGATACATTTTACATTCTGTAGTCTAGGGTTAGCTGATTTGAAGGGAAAATGTATTTTTGTATATTGCCTTTGAATTAGGAATTTAGATTTTTTTAGAATTAGATTTGTTCTGTCTTTTTGTTTAAACGAAATTATCATCTTAGAAACAAGATACCAAAATGTCTGTTTGGAATGGATCTATGAAACTGTAATATAGTCATTGTACCTTTTAACAATAGTTAATGAAAGGAGAGTTCATGAATTTGAAAACTAGCAAAGACGTATATATGAGCAGATTCAGAAATTAAAAAAAGAAGGAAAAGGAAATGTAATTTTGATATTAAAATATCAAAAAAGAAAAGAAATAATTTAAAAATTAAATATTTTATTTAAAACGTGTTTTTTTTTTTTTACTTTTAAAAATTATTTATTTATTCACTTTACTACCCAATAGCAGCACTTCCTCTCTCCCAGTGTCCCCTCATACAAGTCTTCTCCCCAGTCTACTTTCTCCTTCTCTTTCGGGAAGTGGAAGTTCTCCTCTGGGTGTCACCCCTCCCCACTAACACTACCACCACCACACACTACCCCTACACCTGAGCACATCAAGTCTCTGCAGGACTAACTAGGTGCACCCTCTCCCGCTGATGCCAGACAAGGCAGCCCAGTTAGGGGCATGGGATCTACAGGCAGTCAATAGGCTCAGACACAGCCCCTACTCTAGTTGTTGGGGAACCCGCATGAAGATCAAGCTGCTCATCAGCAACATATATACAAGGGACCTAGGTGAAGACCATGCTTGCTCTTTGGTTGGTGATTCAGTCTCTGGGAGTCTCCAAGGGTCCAGGTTAGTTGACTCTGTTGGTCTTCCTGTAGAGTCCCTGTCCTCTTCAGGTCCCTAAATCCTTCTCCCAACTCTTTTGTAAAACTCCCCAAGCTCCTTGTAATGTTTGGGTGTGAGTCTCTGCATCTCTTTCCATTGGCTGCTGAGTGGAGCCTCTCAAAGGACAGTTATGCTAGGTGGAGCCTCTCAGAAAACAGTTATGCTAGGTTCTTGTCTGCAAGCATAGCAAAGTATCATTAATAGCGTCACAGATTTTTCTTGCCAGAATTAATCTCTATTTGGAATAATCATTGGTTGGCTATTCCAGTCTTTGCTCAGTGTTTGTCCTGCACATCTTGTAAGCAGGACACATTTCGGGTTGAGGTTTGTGGGTGGGTTGCTGTCCTTATCCCCTACTGAGAGTCCTGCCTGACTACAGAAAATGGCCACCTCAGATCCATATCTCACACGCTAGGAGTCTCATCTAGAGTCATCCCGATAGACTTTCTAGGCACCAACCATCTGAGGTCTCTGATGTGTCCTAGAGATTGGCCACCCCTACCACCAATCTCCCTTCTGTCTTCCCTATTCTCCCTACATATGATCCCTATCTTTTCTTCTGCTTTGTTATCTCCTTTCATTAACCTCCAATATCTATTTTGTTTCTCCTTCCGAGAAATATTCAACATCCTCCCTTGGGCCCTCCATGATATTGGCTTCTTTGGGTCTGTTGATTAGAGCAAGGTTACCCTGTACTTTATGGCTAATATTCACTTATAAGTGAGTACATACAATGCATGTTTTGGAGGTCTGGGTTACCTCATTCAAGATGATATTTTTTTGTTCCATTTATTAGCCTGTGAAATTCAAACTGATTTCCAGAGTGGTTGTAAAAGTTTCCATGCCCACTAGCAGGGCAAGAGTGTTCCCCTTGTTCCACAACCTCATCAGCATGTGCTGTCCTTGAGTTTTTGATCTTAGCCAATATAATGGGTGTAAGATGGAATCTCAGAGTCGTTTGGATTTGCATTTTCCTGATGACTAAGGATATTGGACATTTTTTTTTAGGTGTTTGGCCATTTGAGTTTCTTCTGTTTAGCTCTGTACCTCATTTTTCAGTTGGGTTATTTGGATTTTTGGTGTTAACTTCTTGGGTTCTTTATATATTTTGGATATTAGCTCTCTGTCAGATACAGCATTGGTGAAGATATTCAGTCTCTAGGCTGTCATTTTATCCTAATGACGGTGGCCTTTGCCTTACAGAAGGTTTTCAGTTTCATGAGGTCCCACTGATTAATTGTTGATCTTAGTGCTGAGCCATTGTTCTGTTTAAGAAATTGTCTCCTGTACTGATGAGTTATTGGCTATTCCCACGTTCTATTCTATTAAATTTACTGCATCTGGTTTTACCTTGAGATCAGTCATACATTTGGACTTGGGTTTTGTGCAGGGTGATAAATATGGATGTTTTTGAATTCTTCTACATGCAAACCAGCACCATTTGTTGAAGACACTCTCCTTTATCCATTGTATAGCTTTGGTTTCTTTGTTAAAAAAATCAAGTGTCTGAAAGTATGTGAGTTTATTTCTGGGTCTTCTCTTCAATTCCATTGATCTACTTGTCTGTTTCTCCACCAACACCATGCAATTTTTATTAATATTGCACTGTAGTACAGCTTGAAGTCAGGTATAGTGCTACCTCCAGATGTTCTTTTTATTGTTCAGGGTTGTTTTGGCTATCCTGGATTTTTTGTTTTTCCATATGAAGTTAAGAATTGTTTTTTTAAGATCTGTAAAGAATTGTGATGGAAACTTGATGGGAATTACACTGAATTTGTAGATTCCTGTTGGTAAGATGGTCATTTTCACTATGTTAATCCTACTGATCTATGAGCATGGGAGATCTTTGTATTTTCTGATATCCTCTTCAATTTCTTTCTTCAGGGATGTTAAGTTCTTGTCATCCAAGTCTTCCATTTGGTTGCTTAGAGTTACACGGACATATTTTATATTATTTGTGCCTATTGTGAATGGTACTGTCTCCCAAACTGTATTCTCATCCTGTTTATCACTTATGTAGAGGAGGGCTCCTGTTTTTTTGTTTTTGTTTGTTTTGTTTTAGTTAATTTTGTATTCAGTCACTTTGATAAAGGTGTTTATCAGCTGTAGAAATTCTCTGGTAGAATTTCGGGGTTACTTATATATACTATCATATCATCTGCAAATAGAGATAATTTGATTCTTCCTTTTGAATGTATATCCCCTTAATCTCCTTTAGTTGTATTTTTGTTCGAGCTAGAATTTCAACTACATTGAAGAGATAGGGGGAATTATAGACAACTTTGTTTTATCCCAGATTTTAGTGGAAATACTTTAAGTTTCTCTCCATTTAATTTGATGTTGGCTATTGGTTTGTTATATATTGCCTTTATTGTGTTTAAGCAGGCACAGTGTATCCCTGTTCTCTCCAAGACTTTTAATCATGAAGCACCCCTTGGATTTTGTCAAATGCGTTGTCGGCATCTAGTGAGATGACCATGAGGTGTTTTTTTTTCTTTTAGTTGGTTTATATGATGGATTTGCATTAATGGATTTTTATATATTAAATCACCCCTGCATCCTGCGATGAAGCCTACTTGATCATGTTGGATGATGTGTTTGATGTATTACAAGTATTTTATTGAGTATTTTTGCATCAATGTTCATAAGGAAAATTGGTCTGAAATTCTCTTTGTTGAGTCTTTATGTAGTTTAGGTGTCAGGGTGATTGTGGCCTCATAGAATTAGTTTGGCAGTGTTCCTTCTGTTTCTATTTTGTGGAATAGTTTGAGGAATATTGGTGTTAGCTCTTCTTTGAAAATCTAGTAGAATTCTCCACTAAAACCTGCAGGCCCTGGGCTTTTATTTGTTGTTGTTGTTGGTTGTTGCTGTGCTGCTGCTGCGCTGCCGCTGCTGTTGAGAAACTTTTAATGACTGCTTCTATTTCCTTAAGAGCTATAGAGAGGTTATAGAACTGTTCAGATAGTTCACCTGATTTGATTTAGCTTTGGAATTCATATCTGCTGTCTGAAAAATCATTTATTTCATTTAGATTTTCCAATTTTGTGGACTACAGGCTTTTGAAGTAAGACCTAATGATTCTTTGAATTTACTCAGTATCTATTGTTATTTCTCATGCTTAATTTCTGATTTTGTTAGTTTGAGTACTGTGTCTCTGCCGTTTTGTTGGTTTGGCTAAGGGTTTGTCTATCTTCTTGATTTTCTCAAAGAACCAGCTCTTGGATTCATTGATTGTTTTATATTTGCTGTCTTCATTTCTAATTTATTGATTTCATCCCTGAGTTTGATTATTTCCTGCCATCTACTCCTTCTAGGTATGTTTGCTTCTTTTTTTTTTCCTAGAGATTTCAGATGTACTTTTATTCATTAGTATGAGAACTCTCCAATTTCTTTATGAGAGCACTTAGTGCTATGAACATTGCTCTTAGCACTACTTTCATAGTATCCCATAAGTTTTGTACATTGTACCCTAATAATCATTGAATTCTAAACAGTCTAATTTTTTTTTTATTTCTTCCCTGGCCCTTGATCATTATGTAGAGAATTTCAGTTTCCATGAATATTAGGCTTTCTGTTGTTTTGTTGTATCTATCATAATTATACCCAATTTCTCATCTGAGACTCTAAAAGCTAGAAGGGCCTGGGCAGAGGTCTTGCAGATCCTATGAGACCACAGATGTCAGGCCAGACTACTATACTCAGCAAAATTTTCAAACACTATAGATGGAGAAACCAAGATAAAATCCATGACAACGCCAAATTTAAACAATATCTTTCCACTAACCCAGTCCTACAGAGGATAAAGAAGTTAAACTCCAACACAATGAGGCTAACTACACTCAAGAAAACATAAGAATTAAATATTTTCACATCCTTAAAACTAAAACAAAGAAGAAAACACACATTCAACACAGCAACAAATAACAGAAGTAATAATGTGTCATAAATATCTCTCAACTCGATGGATTAAATTTCCAATAAAAAGACACTGGCTAACAGAATAGATATATAAGCAGAATCCATCATTCTGCTGTATATGAGAAACACATTTCAGCAACAATAGATAGTCATTATCTCAGTATAAAGTAAAAGGTCACGGGCCTGGCATTAAGGGTTATACTAGTGAACTTTGTTGGAGAAAACTAAATTGTGAACAGTTATCAATTAGAAATAACTTCTGGTTAGGGATGGGGACTCATGTCCACTTTCCCTTTCCAAACTGGGACCATATACAGACCTCTGCAGGCCCTTGTGCTACTCAGTTTCTATGGGTTCAAAAAAGTGCTTTGATCATGATGATTTAGAAGGCTTTGTTTCCTTAATGTCATGTCCTCTATTCCCTCTGTTCTTACATTCTTTTGTATCCATTTTCTACAGGATTCCTCAAGCCCTGAAATGAGGGATTTGATGGGGATGTTCCATTTAGAACTAAGTCTTCTAAGGTCTCTCACTCTCTGTATATTGACTAGCTGGGAGTCTTTATTTTACTCACATCTACATAAGGAGGGAAGCTTTTTAGTGATACTGAGCAAGACACTGATATATAAGATAGCTACTGGGAGTCTTTATATTTACTCACATCTACACAAGGAGGAAGCTTTTCTAGTGATACTGAGCAAGACACTGATATATAAGTATAGCAAATATTGTTAAGGGTCAGTTTTTTCCTATGATCTTTCAACAGAACCATAGTATTTTGTATTACCCTAGGTTCCTGAGCTATCTAGTCTCAGATTCTTGGCCACCTGAACAGTATAAGGAGTGGGTTTCATCTAATGGAATGAGCCTTAAGTTCAACCAAATATTGTTTGATTAGTGCCACAAGCTTTGTGCGACTGTTACACTAGCACATTTTTTCAGGAAGGTCACCTAATAAGATGAATGGGTTTGTGGCTGGGTTGATGTTTACCTTTATTCGTTCGTAACATGCAAAGTACTTCCAGTGCTATGGACACTCGTCAAGAGGGAGGCATCAGCTCAACTTCTCTGTGTTCAATGTGTTGTATGTGTGTTCCCTTCAGTTTTCTACTTGTGGGGAGCAACTAATAGCTTTGGCAATAGCTTAGCAGTCCCCATGAGACCCATTTGGCCAACAACTCAATTATATAAACCATTCCCAGAACTAGAGGCTTCATTTAGTGATGAAAGGTATCCATTTGGGCTTTGGTCTTCCCAGTCATTTGACTATTCCAATTAGATTACCTTCTTATATCTGTGCAGTACAATTGGACTATGTTTTTCCCCTTCTCCAAATCATCCAATATCCTACACACCTCTCTACCCATCATTCTTGTGCTCTCTCTCTTTCTCTGTCTCAATGGAAGAAAAGCCCATAAAAATAAAAGTCAAAACAAATAATAAAACCAGTAAGACAAATAAATATACCAAAAGAAAAGAACCCCAAAAGTCCACAAAGACACCATGGAGTTCATTCTGTGTTCACTAACTGTTCATCGGCATGGAGCCTACCCTGTAGTATGGTTAATATACTCAGTGACATTCCATTTGAAAAAAAAAAAATAGACTTGACATTACACCGCAGGTATAAATTGCAAATAGTTTCTTGGCTACGTGTGGGCATTATGTTTATTTCCCCTTCTCAATGCTAGGATTTTGTCTGGCTTGAACCTCACAGGTCTTGTACATGCTGCCACAGTCCTTTATGAATTTGTATGTGCTTAAGTCCTGATGTGTCTGGAAAACACTGCTTCCAGGGTGTCATCCATCCCCTCTGGTGGAACAAAGGTTATGGGAGGAACTAATCACAATTTGATTGGATTTAAGGACCACCCATTAAGATGATATCCATACATGATTAAAGTTGCCAAGAACTTAAGATGAGAAAGTCCATGGGCCTAGGGGTAATTACACTACTATTATTCTACTAAAGGAAATAAAAACATTTCTAATTTAAAATTTTAAATAAATGTAATTGAATAATCTCAAGCCTAGCCAAACATTAAACTCCTGTGGGGAATTTAATTGCTATTTTACTATGAGTAGAGTAAAACAATGAGAACTTCTTTTTAATTGAGCTATGAAAGCTCTAAGGACTGGATTATCAGTTCTTCTCACAAGGGAGACTTCAAATGTCATTGGGAACACACAGGAATACTACGAAAGTCTGTTTGCATGCTAGTGTATATCTTTTTATCCCATGAAAGTTTTAAGATTAACAAAGATATCAAAGTGTCTTTTCTATTTTTGAACAATGGGTATTGCTTATATTTTTCATAAATTATGCAAATTCATGGAGGACTTTTATTTTTGTTCACTTGTAAGGAGTAGAGAAAAAAATTCAGATCAGGTTGTCTTTTTCTAAGAACTCACATAAATACTTCTTTAGGTAAGGCTGTGAGTGATTTCTTTATACAGTTAGCTCAAGGGTTTTGCCCAGGAAGATCTAAAGGATGAAAAAGGTGAACAGCCATAGAAATCTTCATATTCGGATTCTACATTGAGTGTTGAAGATAATTTATGTTTGCTTATCAGCTGCTAAAGGTCTCCCTCCAACTTCCCCAACTAATCTCGAACCCCACCAATATGTTTGTCTCCTAACTTTGTATCCTCTTTTTTTTTTTTTTTTAATAAAATAACTAATGCATTGGTTACCTTTTTGTTCTTTTGATGAAGCACCATGACCAAGGGAAATTATGGAAGAAATAATTTGGGCTTATGCTTTCAGAGGGTTAGAGTCCATATGAAACAACATGGCAACCGAGAGAAGCAAGAACAACAGGAGCCAGATGCTGAGAGTTTGCAGCTTAAGCCACATACACAGAGCAGAGACAGTGAACATCCAAGTACAGTGAGCCTTTAGTCTCTCAAAGCACACCACAGTGACATACTTGCTGCAGGAAGGGCACAACTCCTAAACCTCTCCAAAGGGTGCCACAACTGGGGACCAAGTATTTACAGACAGGCACTTAGGAGAAACATTTTTCATTCAAATTAGCTTACAGATTATATTGAATTCACTTAGTGTTTCCCATGTCTGCATGGCTATGGAGGCACCCACTAGACCATGGGAAACCTACTGGTGGCCACAGCCCAGAGAAGAATGACATTCCACCCAAGTAGTTCTTAAGTTAAGGGTAGAGTCTTAAGATTTTCCTCTTTTGAAAGGAAAAGTTCCTGAGCATGCTTTGGCATGCTCAGAGGAAAGTACTGAAGCCCACTGTGATGGTTTAAACAAGGAATGTCACCCATAGGCTCATCTATAGAATGTTCTGTCTGAGTTTGAGGCACTGTTTAGTGTGTGTAGGGGGGACAATGTTTTGCGGCCCCTTAGGAGTCTTCTAGAGAAAATGTGTAGGCTCATCTATTAGAATGTTCTGTCCTGAGTTTGAGGCACTGTTTAGTGTGTGTAGGGGGGACAATGTTTGCGGCCCCTTAGGAGTCTTCTAGAGAAATGTGTCTCTGGAGACAGTCTTTGAGAGTTTATAGTGTCATGGTTCTCTCTCTCTCTCTCTCTCTCTCTCTCTCTCTCTCTCTCTCTCTCTCTCTCATTCCTGTGACTGAAGATGTGATCACTCAAGTTTTGCCTCCAGCTCCCTGTTACTATACCTCCCCTGACATTATGGACTTTCCCTCTAGAACCATAAGCCAAAACAAACTCTTTTCTTCCCATAAATTGCTCCTGATCATGGTGTTCTATCACAGTATCAGAAACATAACTAATGTACTCACTGTTTCTGGTTTCCATAGCATTTGAGTAGTAATTTTGCAAGGTTGAAAGGTTGCGAGGTTGAAAGATCCAATGACACTCCACTGGAAGAAAATGGATTTTCTCTTTCTCAGTAGTCATTAATTGCAAAAAAGCTTCTTGGTTAGGAATGGAACTTTCCCTTCTCAGTGCTAGGATTTTGCCTACTTTCAACTTGTGTATGGCTCGTGTATGCTGTCACTGTCTCCATGAGCTTATATGTACATAAGCCCTGCTGTGTCTGGAAGAGTCATCCACCATCTCTCTCAGTGTTTCTGTCTCTCTTTTCACATAGAACTCTGAGCTTTGAGGGGGATGGTTTTGATGAAAACAAACCATTTAGCCTGAGTGTTCAAACCTCTCTTACTCCCTGCCTAATGTCCATTATGTTGGTATGTCGGTTAATTGTTGTCTACTACAAGAAGCTTCTCTGAGGAGGGTTGAGTGATACATTGATTTATGGATATACTGATTCAAATCCAACTCACCAACTAGGATATCAGGCCCTGTAAGTTCCTATCAATGGTTTCTGGTTCACATGAAATGCCATTGTATTCGAAATAATTCAGTTCTGCAAGATGTCACCACTGTTCCCTGTAACCAAACATTCCTTGAAGGTCTTTCCAAGAATTTACCACTGTGACTATGCGACCCAACATCTCACAGGGCTATGGATGCTTGCTCCATTTCATATGTACTTCTAAAGTAGATCATCCTCTATGTGGACTCATTGCTGTCATAGAATTTTGGCTGCAAGCCCATCACACTATCCCTTCGGCGTCCTCAATTTCTCCTCCCAGTCGGAACCATTCTGACACTTTCTACTCCTTACACCGTTCTTAGAGAGAAAAGGATAAATCATGCAAGTGAACTCTTTTAAACTTCAAAGCATTTACTTAAGTCTTGCCATAGTAGCTATCCCTACACATCTATTCCTTCTGTAAGCATTTATTAAGACCTTAAAAATTTCCACTGCATTATAAAAAATGGCCATACAGGATGAAGAACAGTGACAGGATTCTAAGGATGATAAACATACAAAGGTTAAAAAAAAAAAAAAAAAGATCATGTCTTACCTAAACTAGATGAGCAGGAGGGTGTGTATAAATATATCAAGTACTTGCTCTTATGAATTACTTCTAGATGACTCTCATTTTAAAGTTTAATAACAACAATTCCATCTCTACTTCAAAGTTTTATGACTATATCTAGAGGCTTATTTGAGGTCTACACTCAATAAATCCAGTTAATAGCTAATAACTCTGTAAGCTCACTTGATTGCTAAAGAAGATGGTACATGCTAAGTATTTATTTGCAGGCACTGAAGGAAGTTACTACATTTTTTATTTCATATAGGTAGAGGTTGAAATTAGTAAAGACTTTATACCCATTACTAATCTATTTCTTTCACAATCAATAACCACATTTTAATCCCCTTATCAAAGAGGTAAAATGGCTATTTTGATGCATTAAAAAGTGAAAATTTGACATAAAATAGTTATAATCTAGCTTGGAGAGAAAATGTGTGGTGTGTGTGTGTGTGTGTGTGTGTGTGTGTGTGTGTGTGTGAAAAATCTCAACATGCCTATGTTTCAAAATAACATGCTATGATCTACATGAATATTTTGATAAAAAATATGGAGTTATACACACAGAGATGTGTGTGTGTGTGTGTGTGTGTGTGATACTGATTCAAGAGTTTAACCCTCTAACTAATAGCTATCTGATATCAATCATGTAGGCTTTATCCTTTGTCATAAAAATTATATATAGTTTAGAAAACTGACTAGTTGTAATCTTGTCATTTGGGCAAGATTCCTTTTGAGCATGGTTCCCTTGAAATTCATTCCACTTGTTTTTTGAAGGTAAAAAAAATATATGCATTAGTTATTTTTTTCAAAAGTAAAATATATAAACAATGAAATCTAAACCCTCTCCTCTCAAATCACCATTGTCTCCTCTGAGTCAACCTTTTCTCCATTTTCCCATACATTTTCTAAAGAAACATTGTGTGTGTGTGTGTGTGTGTGTGTGTGTGTGTGTGTGTGTATTCATCACTGAATATATATGTATATACTCCTGCATACCTGATTATTTCCATTGAAGATTTTGTTAAGCATATATTCATGTTTTGCTATAGAAAAGTAGATATGACATTTATTTAATCAGTAACCAATTGAAGGAACTTTAATTATTTTCCAAATTTTACTAGTAAAAATTTTAAGTGAATGTTTTTTTTTTTATTTCCATTATTTCAGTTTTAGAGTTGGGAGGGCATAATCCTATAGGTTCTCAACCTACATACATTAAACACATTTTATGCATTCCGTACACTGTCTTCATGTGGCTCCTGACTACACATATAAAATCATTCATTGAAGAAGAAAAGGGAAGGGAAAATGAAGGGTTGCAGCCTAAGGTTTCTTTCTTTCTTTCTTCCTTTCTTTCTTTTTCTTTCTTTCTTTCTTTCTTCTTTCAAATCAAATTGTAATTTTTACTTATTCACACAGGGGTTATAAACACAAAAAGGCAGGATGTGGGGAAGGGGATGACACCGGAGCGCAGGTATTCAGGGGGAGTACAGATATCTTTCAGAACAGGGTATCAGCTGGGTGAAGATTCAGGGACAGGTCACTATGACTCTGCCTATGATTCACTTGTCCTTATCTAAGTTGGTACTGTCCGCCAAGGCTACCTATTTACAAGGTCTATGACTACTCAGGCTGGTAAATTTTCACAAAAGCTGCCTATTTACAATAGCTTATAGCCATCTGTTTCAGTGTTTTTCCACAGAAACCCAAGACTTTGTGTTAGCATGTATGTATGTCAGGCCAATTGCTGATCTTAGGCCTATGGTTGATTTTAGACCTTCAGTGTATAAACAGAGCTGCCCCTGACATCTCCTCCCTTCTCTAAGTATAGAAGGGCCATGGTGATTCTAATCTTGCGAGGGCAGGGATAAAGGCCTGACCTCCAATAATTGAAGGGAACCTTGTAATGGCTCTAGTCTTCCTATCGTTGTCCAGTGAGGCATGAGGGCCATACCCATCCCGATGTCTTTTTCCTGGAGAGGGTATACTTTTGACATCAACCCCTATGCAGTCAGGCTTGTCCCTCAGGGAACCCAGAGAGATATTTTTTAACTTTTATCGATAATTCCCTTGCAGTGCTTAGCCTCGCAGCCTAAGCAAGAATTCAGGTCGCCAGTCAGAGGGAGTTCTGGCTGACCCCTCTCTGCTTGGTCTAGGGGCAGAAGTTCCCTCTTTTAGGTTGGATGGAGATGGGTTTTGGGAATACCCTGGATAGAGTAACAACCTCATCATGAGTCTCATCTTGAGTCTCATCTGAGGGATTTCTTCAGATTAGTGATGTCAATCTCTAGCTGTTTGATGTCCTTGTCAATGGCCCATCAAAGGTCTGAGTAGTATAAGTCCAGAGGACAGCATCAGGATTAGAACTTCTACCAGTAGATATCACGGGTGTTTCATTTTTACCTGATATACTTCCTGGGTTAGAGCTCCTGGGAGCCCCACTTTTGCCGAGTTTTGTGAGGTTGGGTGCAGAGCTGTCGCCCGAGATCTGCTCCATGCTTGGGACCAGCCTAGAAGTCCTAAGGTATATTTGTAATGAAAGCATACAAGATCATGGAAGAGCTTAATAGGATTTTTGTATCTTCCAAGCTAAACTTAACTAAATGATGATCTGTGTCAAACTGGCCACCAGCATCTGATACAGGTACACAGTCCATGAACCACATGTATCTGCAGTAGCTGGAAAGACTATAAAAGACTCTGGGCAGGTCAGGTGACTCTGGATATGTAGTGAGTACCTATGACTCCCGATAAACACACAAATTTCTATGTTATCATAAGGGAGAAAGTAGAGGTATACGATTCTAGACAGTAGGGAGGGTTTACTATAAACTTTTTAAGCCAGGGAATTATATTCAGTTTAGAAGGATCATGGGGAACAGAGCATTTTGCAGAAGTTCATACAAAATATATTAAAGGTTTAAAGGCCAAATATGAAGGTCAGAGCTGATAGCCAGAAAGTGCAAGTTTAACATCTACAGTTTTGCTTTATTGACAAAGAGAGTAATAACAGCTTTACAGAGTTTAATAAGGCAACTTTTGAAAAGGATGAGATAAATTTTGAGTTCCTATACCAGCGAGACATGTGACACATATGAAACATCAGCGTAAATATCAAATATTACCATTGGATAAAGGGCTACTTTAAGTAGAAGAAGGCATAGATATTATAATTTTTCTAGTTCAGCTAGAAATTGCTCTGACTGTGAAGTCAAATTGTACTAAGGTAGATTAAAAAGACAGGAATCGTTTTCTATGAAAACACCCAGTCTACAGTTGGATGTTCTAGGGCTTGATGCATTCACTCGAGGACATATGACTAGTCTCAGCATCCCTGACTTCCCACTCCACTAACCTACCCAGTCGTTTCCAATCTTAAGGTCACTACCAGGCAATGAGATGGCTATTGTAGTTCTAGTCAAAACATACACATTCAGGAATAAAGAATAAGGAACAACGAAGGACAGCCCACACATGCTGATTGTCATTATTCCTTCTTCTATGAAGTTTTCCACAGCGGAGTCTGAGATGGCTTTAGCTTATGTTTTTGTTTGCACACTGCCATCCTGATAAAACCAAAACTTTGACAGAAGAAGAAGATGAAACACTAAAGATATGATTAGTCTCTTTTCTATTCAAAATAGATGAATTCATTCGAAGGTTGATTACTCCACAATTAACCTAAATACGTTCAGAATGTTCAAAGCCCATTTGTTTTTTATTAGCCAATTTGGTGTTCATAGCAACCAACTGATCTCATGGAAGGAGCAACACCAGAAAAAAAATGGTGCACACTAAAAATAACACTCAGAAGCAAATTCTGTAAGATCAAGGCCTTCTCATGGTTATAAGCAGTAAGACTGATTGCATTTTCACTGAACTGACAGAATACTTTTAATTTCATGTAGGTGATTTCTCCACCCTCCTTAAAGTACAGGAAATTAGAGCACTTCATTTCCAACTTGCTATCAGAAAAGAATCTATAATATGCCTAAATTATTAAAAAACCAATAGTGCTATGAGTCTCCAAATCTCTATAAAGAGATAGTGATCAAATGTGTTTTAGGTTTGGAGAAGTCAGAAGTATAGGTAGGTAGGCAGATTCTCTCTTCCCTCCTTCTCTATTTCCATATATTCCCTACTGTGAGGTGTTGTTGAATGACATTTAATAATTCCATTAGTTCTTATTCTGATCCTGCCAGACCCCAATAATCAAGACATAGTCTTTACCAGTTTATTTAATCATCTTTACCACAAATACTGGGTAATTGCCCCTAAACTGTTGTTCTACATGAGACTATTTCCCAGCTGTTTTTCCCAAATTACTTGCCAATACCCTTCCTGTTTGTGTTGGATTCACTCCATTAGGCCATTTTGTCTTCCCATGCCCCACTGGCCTTGTGGTCCCTACCTTCAATTCCCAGCCCAGGGAACCAAAAACCCACCTACTTCTATTCTCCCAAGTAATTGGCTGTCAACTACTTTTATTAAACCAGTCGGAGAATAAAAACAAGCAATGTTTACACATTATCATTTGGTGTACATGAGAAAGAGCTCATCAGACTACAACCCAGATTTAGGGCCAGTATTTAGCATTTGTATACATAGCAGCACCAGACCAACCCCCAACAGCAAGTAGGTAAGTCTTTGTAAGACAGAGGCTTTTCCTGTTGCTTTATAATATGTTATCATAAGATACAAACTGAATGTAGACATTAAGGTAATCCATTCTTCAATCCCTAGAAGAAGGAAACCTCTTATTTGACAGACAGCAATAACACAATATGACTGACTATGGGGCTGTCAATCACCAGTATATTAAGGGCCTTGAAACTTGTCTCTAGAATTGAGCTGTCCCCTAATAATGATGTCATCACAATGGAGAGTGCAAAGGAACATCAAGAGGCCAGAGAAATGAGGTATCTTATAGAAGCTGACTCAATAGAGAAGCAACTTGATTTTAAAAGTAGTTTTAGCCACTCATGGAGTGGAGTTTTAAGCTACCCACTTGTATTTGAACCAGTTCCTTGTGAATTTTATTTTTTCTCATAATAGAATAAAATTCATTTATAAAAGTATGATCAGGAGAGAAATCATCAATCAAAACAAAACAATAAAAATTTAAAGGTAGCCTTCAAATATAATTCAAGTCATAAAATGTCTAGCATTTTTTCCTTCATATTTACCAATGCTTCCCTTTATAGTATTATGCTTCATATAAGAACACAAATACTGTTAAAAGCACACATACACATACACATACACATACACATACACATACACATACACATACACCATACCCACCAAGATGTCTTTAAAAGAACACATTTTCTTGAAAACCAAGGTCGGGGAGAATGTATTACCATCTTTACAGATGCCAAGATCTGGGTTGGTTTTGGCTTACCACATGTCAATAGTATTATTCTTCAGGTCTATGCTTAGGGGCATATTTTCATGCTACCCTTAAGATTAGATGTCTTTTTTAGTGACAAATATTTAAATATCTTGGAATAGCTAGAAGACATCTTAAAAAAAAAAAAAAACAAAAACGAGTTGAACTCATAACAACATAAGGATTAACACAATGAGTAATAAAAACAGGAACACTGTCTGCTCTCCATCCATCTCTAGATTTGTTTTCATGGTGAGAGAAAACGGTGAGAGCTATTATTTGGGAATTTTTTTTTTTGATTTCTTTCTGTTTGCTTTGTTTTCGTTTGCTTATTTGTTTTGGAACAAAACGACAAGTAACAGATTCAACCTCTTTCCTCTGATGCTCTGGCTATATTTTCTTACTTTAGGTATCATTTGTGTGTGTGTATGTGAAAAATGTTTTTCATAAATGAATTCTTTTGGTTTGGACTTTGACTTTGCTCACTGTCAAATGTTCATGCAATGTCAAAGTATGCTAAATATTACATTTAACTCCAGACAACCTTTTTCATAGTCTTTGCCCATTATATGAAAACAATTTGTTATACCGGGTGAGTATGATATAAAGAGATTAACTTTTTGACATTCCTGGTTTAAAAACAGCCAATCACCCTATGCCTTTCAACACCTCTGCTGGGATACATCCGTTTCCTTTTGAGTTGCAATTCTCTGTATCTTTTAAATTAATGCTGAGTTAAAAGTGCTATGATAATGTTATGTAAATTACCCCCCTAAAACCTTCAGAAACTTTATTTTCCATTAGTTTTTGCTTCTTGTAAACCCAGCTTACCAACCAACCAACCAACCAACAACTAACCAACTTAAAAAAAAAAAAGAAATCACACCAATTTAGGAAGTAAAAGTGGTGAAAGTGTTTGCTTTTACCTGACCCAGCCTGTCTGAGCTGGCTCATTTGATTGGCCAGTTGAGCGGGTCACATCCTAGGTCATCTTATAGTTCTTTATAATGATGCCTGCCTTTAAGAAGTGACAGATGTTCTTGGCAGTTCAGGTAACTTACATATATTTTTTCTTTCTTTGGTAGGTCTTAGATCACTTTTTGTGGGCTTATCTGTTTCCTTTGCCTTCTATTTTCTTCTCCAGCTTCCGACAGCCAGGAAATATAGAATGTGGCTTTTACTTTCATTCTCAAACTTTTCAGTCTTTCACACAAAGTAAAAAAGTGTCTGAAGTTAATGAAAGGCAATTTTTCCTTCACCCACTGGGGAAATTTGAAAATATGACCTTTCTGAGAGACATCCTGAGAGGCAGGCTTAAAGTATGGTGAAAATCTGTGTCAAATTAAGTGGTCTCCTCCCCACCCTATAATCACTCATCAAGTAAGTTAGTGTACTCAGTCAGGATTACTAGGGAGCGGTTCCATCTTGTACAATTTACAAATACTCCCTTGCCTGTGAATTATACCTTCTTTCAGCCTCATTACTTCTTTCTGTCATCTTTCGGTTTCCACCCATTTGCTGACTAAATGACACATCAGACATCGGTAACCTTGAGCAGTAAGTTGAAATGAAGAAGCTCCTAGCTGTATCCCTTCTACCTAAAGGAAAAAACAAAAAACAAACAAAAAAACACATCCACTTCTGTGCCAAGAAAACAGGTCCTATTCCACGTTTAGTTATGACTAATAATTTAGCTAGAAATAGTGATGGATGAGTAATACTTTTAGAGGGAAAAGCAGAGGAAGCACCTATGGTAAGATCAATAAAAAGATTTATAGTAGAAACAGTGACAGCAAATATGTGATTGTCTAGATTTTTAAATGGTGCAAAAGGCTTTATGTATGTTTCTATTCTAGTTTGACACCATAACAAACTCCCAAGGAAGATAGCAACATGTATTGATTGGGTATTTTGTTTGTTTGTTTTTGTTTGCCTTTGTTTTGTGTGTGTGTTTGTGTGTGTGTTGCTTTGTTTGGGCTTTTTGAGACAAGATCTAAGAAGCCTTGGCTGGCCTGGAACTACCACAGAGAGAGCCATCAACCTCGACTTCCCAAGTTCTGAGATTAAAAAAAGTGAACTGACATGCCCAACGAATTTTTTTTTTAAAAGATTTACTTCCTTTATGTATATGAGTAAACTGTAGCTGTCTTCAGACACAACAGAAGAGGGCATCAAGAAGGTTGAGGGCCACCATGTAGTTGCTGGGAATTGAACTCAGGACCTCTGGAAGAGCAAGCCAGTGCTCTTATATGCTGAGCCATCTCTCCAGCTCCCACCCAACAATTTTAAAGCACTTACTTCAAAGAAATTGATTGATTGGGAATTGATCCAGACTATAATCTTATAATTTAAAATTTAATACACCATGCTTATCTTCATTTATAATGCACTACTGTTCCACACCCTGAGAAACAGACTCTTAAAATCAGTACTGTCTCTGAATGAATAAACAAATATATAGACGATAAATAAACAATAGAGACAAAGCAGCAACCAGTATTTCTTGCAAAGACTTTCCAATCTTTGATCAGAAAACAAAATGTACTTGGGAAAGAAATGTCACCTAGTCTTCAAAATAGTCAGCTTCTATCATCTCAGAGTGTAGATCCCAGAGGCCATAGCAAGCCCCTCTGCAGGACAGATATTACTTTGGAATCAATTAGTACACAGTCCAACTGATCCAACGTCTTTCAGCATTTTTATTGAAAACATTATTTTTAATATTCCCAATTTAACCATTTTTAAGAGAAAAGTGAGCTGAAAGCTCTGCATACAAAGGAACAGAATGGTGTTCAAGGTATTGTCTACCACTACCATTTAATACTTGCTAAGGTGATCAAAGTAACATTGTACATGTTCATACTGGTGAAAGGTCTTTTCTCAAAAGAGCCAGGCAGACAACAAAGTTCTATGTTAGTTCAGTTTCCTGAGAAACTGATGTCAATACTGGATTAAATGTGCTTGAGACGAAATAAGGGAAATGCCCGTGTGAAAGAAATGAGGGAATTGAAGAAGTCTAGTGGAGAGCCTCATGTGGCATGCAAAAGGGAGCAAGGAAAGTTTGATGTGTGTTCCAGGGTACTGTGAAATCTCAGGCAGGTTTGAAAAATTCACTATGGACCAAAGTCAGCAAAGAAAGAGTCCATTGTCTCCCTAGGCACAATCACACCACAATACACTCAAACATGAGAGAAGAAGAATCTGCACAAACACATCTTTAGCGTCCTGGGTAATATACCTTATGGATTAGGAGGTCTACAGGCACATTACAGGCTTGCCATCTGCATCATGCTTTGTGTAAATGGAGCTTCTTGCAGGCAGTAGGAGTATATGTCTTTCTGCGGAAAAACACACAACACACAAGGGAAGTGATATGGAGTAGAGCCTCCAACACAAAAAATGATCTGAGTATTTTCCTTTTGTCCCTCAACTTTTCTTCCTGATCCCTTTTGGCTTTGGGATTCCCCAGGGCTATGACCCATGTCACCATGTTAAGGTTCTGAATATTTGTTAATCGTATTCTTTTCAGTTCAACATTGTGCCATGTTCAGAAAAAGCACACAGCCAGAAAACAGTCTTATAATATCATGTAGATTTCCTGTGGGGATCTCCCACCCCTGTTATATAAAACTAGCACTGCCACCTATAAAAACTATGGTCAATCACCCCAGGAATATAACTATTCTTTTTTCCTGAGGATCCACAAACACCGATCAAAAATACCCAAAGACAGTCATACGTTTTATTTATATTAGACCCTTAATGAATATTTTTATAAAGTATATACTCTTTGAAGATTCAAATGACTAATCCTGAAGGACCTAGAGTTACAGTAGTAAAAACCAATAAAACACTGCAATGACTAGGATTTCTGCATACCTTGGTTCCCAGACATACCTATCTTCCCCTTTGTTGATGTGCTTAATGCCTTGTGATCCAATCATCTCCAATAAATGTGTGCAATTGGTAAATGAGTTTCATCAGGAATGTCAGAATTCCATGCTTTCAGAGTATTTCAGTACAGACCGAATTTCAGGTCTGTATTTGAAGGTCTGTTTTTTATCATCCTCATTGTATAAGATATGGCCATTATCTTATAATCATAAGATAGATACCATGGTGATGGGCCAGTTCCTGTATCATCTTTGTTCCAAAAGTAGGTTTCCTGCATAATGCTATAATGTATGGAATTCCATGCTTCTATATCAATAACCCCATAGCCTCTATAAAGTGATACTAAGCAAGGTTTTCCAGGTGAGAAAGTCAAATCTGTGTCAAATAATTTATACTATGCCTGTGAAAGGAGAGTGGAACACTAACCCTTATAGGAAGGCAGAGGGACAATATACTCAACTTGCTACCAAGGGACAACCAGTTGGTCTTCTCAAAGGGTAGTGTTATGTCATCTGTCTTTTTCTCTGTTTCTGATCATGTGGACATTTGGAGGCTACAGTAGTTAAATCAGCTACATACGTGTGCGTGAATGCATGCCTTTGGTTCCATTGCTCACCTCAGTCTCTGCCTCTATGGATGTTCCATTCACATGTTTATCACTGATGGTCTATACTGACGACTGAAAACATCAATGTGGTCAGTTATTTTGCCATTTGGCTTTTTCACACAGCGAATGATTTGTATGCACATTAATATGTTATATAAAACCTTAGTATTTTGTACACTCACATGCTGCCACCCATATACCTGTATCCTAAATGCCTTATGCCCTATTTGCTGCTCATTTTATTTTGATTCCTTTCCACAGAGCCCTGAAATTGAGTTTTTGTTTTTTTAGAAATTTAGAAATAGTACCATTTTTTACATTAGTAAGCTTTTCCTGGCTGTGACAAAATACATGATATACTTACAAGAAAGAAAGATATATCTTGATTCATGTATGCAGAGGTCCAAGTTTGACTGGTTCCTTTGCTTTGGGCCTAGTGTAAGGCACAATGTTTTGGTGTCAAAAAATGCTACTTACCTCATCAGAGACAAGGAAAAGTGAAAGTGAGTATGCCCAAGATGATGATGAGAGAGACAGAGAGAGAGAGAGACAGAGAGAGAGACACAGAGACAGAGAGAGAGGAGAGTGAACAAAATATTCCATTCAAAAGCATGTTCCCTGGTGATCTACTTCCTCCAACCATACGCCCCCTCCTAATGCCATGGTCATTATGAATTCACCAATGTATTAATCTATTTTCAAGATTAATGCCTTATGTTCCAATCATCTCTCAATAGTTCCAAAAGCTACAGACCAATCCTCAACATAGGCTTTGGACTTATCTTTTATCCAAAGCAAAAAAGTCTTCCATTTTCTTTCCTTTTCCTGCACAGTAGATGACTAACTATACTCTCTATAGTTTCACTTGAACATATTTCCTTTTCCAGTGGTCTTTAACATCTGAAATGAGGCCACAATTCAAACACAGTTCTTTTCTGTTTTGTACACATACACTAAATCTGCCTATGTATAACCCATGGTTGGACACTTTTTAAATCTTTTAAAATTATTTTTATTTTTTATTTTTAAGATTATAATATAATCATATCATTTCCCTTTTTCCCTTTCCTCCAATCTGTCAAATTCATCTCTTTTTACTCTTTCAAATTTATGGTCTCATTTTTCAGTAATTGTTACATAAATACATACATATATATGTGTATATATATAATGTTACTTGTGTGTATGTTTTCAAGGCTGACCATTTGACGTTGGAAAACCATATGGTACAACCTTTTCTGGGAAAGACTATTTCTCCTGCTGATCATTCTTGAGTTACCCAGAATTCTTTATAGGACTGATGCCCTGCAGTCTTTCCTCTATTCACTATAGCATATTGTTGATCGTGTTCTACTCATGTTTAGGAGTCATGTTCCACATTTTATGTGACCAGTGAAAAGGGGAAATCTAATAACAGAGGATCTCTTAAAATGGTCAATGAAGATCATTTGTAAAAGTGGTAGATTTGATGAAGGTCATGTGTACATACTCACGTATAGGCTCATGATCTCTGAGTCTACTAAACTGACATGAGATACCATTTCCATATTTCTGTGGAATACCAGTGAGCTCCCTGAACAGATGACAACTCTTTTTTTGTTTGTTTTTTTTAATTGGATATTTTATTTATTTACATTTTAGATGTCATCCCCTTTCCCCATTTCCCCTCCCTAAAATCCCCATCCCATCCCCCTCCTCCTTTTTGCTTTTATACCATTTTAATTACATGCAAGTATTAAGGTCAGTTCTAGGTTGAGGGATTAACAATACAAATAGATGCAAATAGTCAAAGAACAAGCAAGACAATAAACACAAATAGTCAAAGAACAAGCAAGGCAATAAACAAATTTCCATGAACAATCCCGTGATCACTGTTTCTAAAGGGCTTATCAGGATGACCAAAATATCTGAGTCAAATTCCCTGTCCTAGCCCAAAGTCATTTTCATGTCTGAAGCCTACTTCCTTGTTCTAGCCTAAAATTTAGATTTCTATAGATGACAACTCTTAATAGAAAGTTCCAGAAATAATGGTCACTTGCTTGGTTAAGCATTCAACATTCAGCAGGAACTAGCCACATGCCAAGAGTTCTTTTTCAAATGACATGGAATTTCTTTGATTGGGTGATACGACACCACACTAGACTATCAGATGTCTTTAATGTGGTTTTTCATATGTTTTAATTCCATGAGCTGCTGGCTACATCCTTTCTTGTTCTGTCATAGTGGTGTCTGTAGGATTTCTCAGTCCAAATAGTAATGGATATCCCAGGAAGTCCTTTTATGCTGTGGCTCCTCTAATAGAGCAACCTTCTGTTTCCAGGTATATTCAACAAGACAATATTCCTAAGAATAGAATATGTGTCCTTTGCAGTACTTTTGTTGTTTATTTCCTAATAATAAGGAGTATTATTCCTTATTCTCCATCTCTACAATGACTTTGATGGCCATATGATTACTGCAGCCTCCTGGCTTCAGACCATTAAGCAGCACACCTACCCTCTATTACAGTGTGACTCCACCATTTGCGCAGATGGCTGCCCTACTGTCTTCCCATGTTTACATTTAACTTCTTTTTATTCTTTTTCCCTTTATTGAAAATAGATTGTCTTCTCACACAATGTATCCTGATTATGGTTTCCCTCCCTCAACTCCTCCCAACTCCTTCCCACCTCTCCTTCCATCTGGATCTACCCCCCTTTCTGTGTCTCCTTAGAAAACAAACAGGTTTCTAAGGATAGTAATAAAATAAAACAAAAACACCTCACTTATCCTCTGGCTTCTCTTCAGTCTGCATAAACAGTTCACCTTTTACCTACATGTTCTTAATGAGGACTGCACCTTCTCACCACTGTATTCACAGTGACCCTGAGAAAGGCATGTTCTTTTGGCCTATATTTTGTTCCAAATGCTCTGTTTGGGTCTTTTAGTTACACAGAATATGTCATTCCACGGTATCAACTCCCTTCCATTTTTTTTGTTTGTTTGTTTCTTTCTTTCTTTCTCTCCCATTTGCCATGCGACAGGTAAATTTATTGTCCTACGAGAAATGATTTCTCTCATATCCTGCTTTATTAGTCAAACATTATCAAACTTTCATTCCAAATTTACTTGTGTTTTGTTATTATAAAGGTTTTTTTTACACTGATAAAAAAAGACATCAACTAGTCTTCATATTCTGTTTTGAGGATGAAAGGATCTTGTTTTTAGAGTAAAATGATTATACATGTAGATCCAAACACACACACACACACACACACACACACACACAGGTTAGTGAAATGCTATACTCATAGATTAGCATCTTTTTCAATCTTCATCTGAGTCTTCCTCTACCAGCTATAGAAACAGATGCAGAGACTCACACCTAAACCTTAGGTGGGTCTCAGGTCTCAGGTCAGGGAACCCTTCAGAAGAGACTGAGAAGGATTATAGAAGTCAGATGAGTCACAGACACAATCACCTAAGCAGGGCTTATAGAGGTTCCAGAGACAAAAGCAACAACAATGGCAGAGCTCACAGAGCCTGCATGGGTCTGTGCTGGTTTAGCTTGGTTGTTGTTGTTATTGTTGTTGTGTGTTTTGCTTTTTGTTATTTGTTGGTTGGTTATTTTTTGTTTGGTTTGTTGGTTTTGGTTGGTTAGGTAGGTAGGTAGATTTGTTTTTTGTTTTTGGTGGAACTTCAACAGTGAGAGTCAGGATGTTTCTGACTCTTCTCCTGCTCTTTTCCTCCTACTGGATTGCCTCATCCAGCCTTGATATGAGGGTTGTGCCTATCTTATTGCAGCTTGCTTTTCTGTGTTAGGTGGATAGCTCTGAGAGGCCTGTTCTTTTCTGAAGGCAAATGGAGGAGTGGTGGATCTGTGGCAGAGGAGAGGTGGAGGGAGACTGAGAGGAGTGGAGGAAGTGGAGGCTATGGTCAGAATATATTGTATGAGAGAAGAATAAATAAAATGAAAAATAAAAAAAGTATATGTAATTTTCAAAATTTGTACTTTTTATATGTCAAAAGCCTATATGAAAAGAGAACATTTGATCTTTATATAAATTGTATGTATAAAACCCATTTAATATTCTTTTCTATGTTTTTCTGATTTTTTTTAGTTTTACCAGTTCCTTGAGAATGTCATACATATGTTTTGATTATATTTATTTCCTCTCTTTCTCCTCCAAGACACACCTCTAGACTTACTATTCTTTAACTATTCTCAGTTGCTAACAATTTTCTCAAAAGAAGTTTGACAATGTCCAAAAATACTTTTGTTTGATACAACTAAGGCTATTACTGCTGGTACCTCCTGGACAGTGACCAAATATGATAGTAGACATTCTACAATAGATGAATCAGTGCCCACACACATATTTGAATCTGTTCAGTATGTACTTCAAGAATGATAGCCACAGGGTTGCAGAGATGACTCAGTGGTTAAGAGCATTCATTGGCTGTATTTCTGGAAGAGCTCAGTTTGATTCCTAGTATCCACAGATGTCTCACAGCTATCTGTAACTCTGGTCTCAGGAGATCTGACATCTTCATCTGTCCTCTGCAGGTGTCAGAAATCACATGGTACACAGACATGCATGTAGACAGAACAGTGATACACATAAAAAATAAATATTATGTTTAAAAAGAATGCTAGCCAGCCAATAGCTTGATAATCTCTGCTTCTTGACTTCTTCCTTCCTGTTCACATGTAGCATGTCTCAGGAAGATTATGCTGGGATTCAGCCCCAATAGTTACTCTGGCAACCAAAAAAAGGAGGCAATTAAAAATTTTTAGGAACACTTGTTGATTAGTATGAAGAAAAGAAGGGAGAAATTTTCTGCAGAATCTTATAACAAAGCAGTGAAATTCACTCAGGAAGTGAATCACCAACTCACATCACATATTATGTATGTACCATCTGTCAATCAATGGGTCATCCTCCTCATCTGCTGGTGTTGGCTGCTCTATATTCCTAGACTGCTCTTTTTATTCCACTTTTTCCAACCTGGATTCCCCCAAGAAACAGATGCTAAGACAGGATTAGAAATCCAAATTTCTAATTAAAGGAAAATCCATGTGAGAGGAAGGAGAAAGGCATCAGACCATGATACAAACCAGAAGACTAGAAAAGAAGACCACAATTTTCACTAAATTTGTGAACTAGACAAGCCACAGTTGACCAGTAGAAAGAAATCATATGTCTTTCCCCACAAATGTCTCCATTTCACTTGTCAGTGTTGTGAAGCAGTCCATGGAGCCAGGCTTCTGAATAGATGCAATACTATATTTCAGTGTGTCACAATATCTGAGGCCCTCAACCAATGACATTTCCTTCCTGTTGTAGAGTATCTGTGGGGTCACTTTTGCAGGCTTCTATTAGCCAATGCATTATCCTGCAACTGCTTCAAAGTGGAAAATTGTATTTTCACATAGAGAGTGCTAATAGGTAATCATCATAGCCAGTCAGGACCCTGGTCTCTTACTTTATATCGAGAAAGGATGGTTTAGGGAACAGAAACATTCTTTTTTGGTTCTCCTGGATTGTGACATTGAATAGCAATGGAGGATAAGCTCACTGAAAGGTGAGGGTTCTCAAAGGAATTTGAGGGAGCTACATAATCCCTTTTACAATGTGTTGCAATTTATCACTCCTAGAAACAAGCACAGACCTTGGCACAACTAAATTAATCAACATAATTTATCAATTGTTAACTTTCCCCAAGGGAAAGTACCAAAAAATCTATTAATTATGTGATAAATATCAGAGGTCTTGAGGTCTACTGAAGGAAGTTTCTTTAAAGATTTTTCATAAGCATACTACAATCTGCCCAAGATACAATGCTCTAGAAATAAAAATGTCACTTCTGAATGTTGGCTTTGTTCCATCATTTGAAAATTTTTGACTACCAATGGGATATTAATGAAATTTTTCTACTATATATAGCATAAAACAATGTCTGTAAATCTAGTTAAGTATTTGGCATATGCTTACATCTCAAACCTTAAAGCTATAATAAACATAACTTGTTTGTGCCACTTCCCTATGAATTATAAAGTAGATTAAAAGCATTTCTATCTGAGATGTGTTAAGGGTGTATAAAGATATTTCAAAAGGCATAGAGTATAATTCTGGAACTAAGAACCAGAACCACAGTTTATAATATGGATGCTTGGTGCTATCCTGGAAATTAAGTTATTTGACACTTTCGTCATTTATATAAACATACTATTTCTATATACAGATGTTTTCAAAGTTAAATGGTCATAATAAGTATTTTTCAAATGTCTCTCCTATACCTACCACACAGTTGGCACATAGGAATTACTAGTTACTATCAATTGCTTTCTGTTATAAATGTGGCCCTTCATGATGGGAAAATTCATTAGTGACATTAATTCCTCAAGAAAATATCTAAAACTAACTATCCCCTGAAATCCCATCATCCTTTTCAAGTATATGTTATTTAGTGTCTAATCTCTTTTCCTGTTTCTTATTCATCACCCAGATACTAAGCATCCAAACAGTGACTTCATCATCCACAACAAATTTTTATAAGAACAAAGTATGTTTATTAATAAATGATGATAAAACCTAGAATCATAATATCAAGTTTTAAAAAAGCTTCTTGGTGTTTTCAAATTACTGGCATACTACTCTTTGAAATTCGAGTACAAATAAGACAGTTTCCCAAGACATTCTCAGAGTTTTCAAGATTATGGTATTTTAAACATAGTTATGCTAATAATCACATTCTATAACTTTGAAGCAGTTTCATTCCTCCTGTCTTAGCTTCCACATTGAATTGACTAGGTATCTTATGCCCAATTTTGAGCTGGTGGTCTATAAAACAAGAATAAACATCTTATGAATAAGAGTTTGAGGGAATCTTCTCAGTTAAATGAATGAGATACATCATCAAGCTTCCCAGAGATGCATTTTATCCCACTACATCTCCTCACCTTCTTCCAAATGACACATTTCCCCAAAAAGAGAGCTTGGCCACTGTTGCTAACTACCGCCCTTGCAAATGTAAGATGCCAATAAATAAATACCTTGTAAATAATTATATGTAATAAACTTAGCTCCCTTAACCCTGTGGATTCTCCTTTTTAGTCCATCATTATTTATCCATTATTTTCTTTCAATCACTGCATATATCTGGTCATGTGTTTTAATGCCTTTGATTTTCTATCTCCTGTACCAACAGAAAGAAACGCAGAACATCCTGCCTGTCTTGTGGCATACTCTATGAGGACTCACTCCTGCATCTGGTTAGAAAAGCACAGGCATATTGCTTTTGCTTTTAGTTGTGGCACACATTCAATACCTCTCTGCTAATTTGTATTTAAGAAGCTTTCTGTAGTTATGTCTGAGTATTTTCAGCACTTCACTTTCCTTCTTTTCCAGGTGGCATTTAATGCAAAACAAAAACTGATTGGGTTGGGGGGTTAGAATTAGCCTTGGCTTATTGTGTTTCCATAGTTACAAGTCTGTGTTGTTCATCCTCCTAACTCAGCCTCAAAGACTTGCCCTGCCTTTGTGACCCATACTTATTAAATCCTGATTACTATGTTCCATTGGAGCTGGCCTCCTCCTTACACACTACAATCACTTATAAAGCAGACATTCTGCTTACATTGTGATTGACGCTTTGGAGCAAAACCACCACTTTTTCAATATTTCTCACTCCACATGATAAAAGTCCATCCTAAAATAAGCGGTTCTTTCTTTTTATGGTATTCTTTGTGGAAGCAAAATCATTTTTTTGACTTCTTTTTGGTTGGTCAAGGTTTTCTCTTTATTCTTTCTGGACTGTGATTAATCATTCACTTTCTACCTTTTCATCTAAAAAAGCAATTATTTCTTTGGACACTTTTGGTATCACAATAATAAATGAAGATAATAAAGATATAAATCAATGAGATTGTGCTGATAAGTAGAACAGAATATGAATCAATACAGTATATTTTGAAAATGAAAACTGTAATTCAAATAATTTGCCTGTTGCCTTCTGTGGGTGAAATTTGGAAATCTTAGATCAGTCTAGAAACAAAATAGGGAAAATTGAGCAAAATTATTGAGGAATGTAATTGAAAAGCATTCTCTTGGGTAGAGTTGGACACAGCTGCACGTAGCACTAGCAATAACAACAGCAAGAGAAATAACAGTCCTAAGTGACATAGTTTGTTTTTCTCAAAAGGAATCTAAAAGCAAACAGTTCAAAAATGATGCTGCCACAGTGTCCAGACCTTGAGACCACAGAATCTTTAGTGGTCTGATTTGTGATCAAGTATGGCTCCTCTTATATCAAAATTCCAGGCCACAAGAGAAAAAAAAATTAAAAAGGAATAGTCTTTTTAAGTCTTCATGAGGTGTGCTTATATCTCATTGGCCATACACAGTAATAGGTTCCCATGTTGTTGCAAAGAGGCTAGAAAAGGAAATCTCTTTAATGAACCACAAGGTAAGCAACTCTGCTATAGGAGAAAAATAGAGTTATTATGATCAGCTATCACTTTCTATTATAAGTATCCAAACAATTAAGATGATGAATGGATAAATAGTGGGCAATACAGAGCCAATCACACTGAAATAAATGCTATAGCACATCACACATGCTTGAGCACGTGCACGGACACACACACACACCACACACACAGCTATTTCAGGGCACAGGCTGGACTCGAACTCTGGAGAGACGGCCGCCTCGGACTCCCAAGCGCAGCGACAACAGTGGTACGCCACTGTGGGCTGGCTCAAACAGCTATTTCAAACATTTTCTACCCATTTCAAATATTCATTAGTAGTAAAAGACATTTGATACATGGAAAGCTAATCTCTTCCCCCTTCTCATTCCTCATAGTACCAGTGGTATTTTCTTTAGACAATTTGATAATGAAATAATTGACAGTTATTAAGGTTTAGGCAACTGGATGACTCATTCCAATATTTTTTTATTCTCTAAGCTAAAATTTTGAAATAAAACTATATTTTGAATTGAATTATATTCCCATTTTACAGAGAACTTCCCCAAGAAGGGAAGTTTAATGAATATGGAGACACTGCCCTTCTAAGGAACTAGGGTTGATTCCATGGAACCCTAAGTTAGTTACTGGCAAAATAAGTTGTTACAAGATGCTCTTCCTTGTCTTCTTTCCTACTGCTTGCCTAGGCCTGGCTTGCTCTGTTTGTGATACTGGCAGTGTGATAACATCTACCATGGAATGAAGCTAAGCATATCTCTCACCAAGCCAGGACCACACGTGGGAATGTGCAGTGCCCAAACTGTGACCTAAATAAGCCTCTTTTCTTCAGAAATTATGTAGCCTTGGCTATTCTATTACAACAGAAAATAGACAAAATTCACCTTGACTAAGGTCTTGAAGAGCAAAGTGGTGAGTACAGGATTCCAAATCAGTTGATAGAACCAATTCTTTTTAAAAAGTCAGTTCTCACTAAACCACAACTCTCTTCACTTACTATGATTGTTGTTTGTGGGTTTAATATATATATATATGTGTGTGTGTGTGTGTGTGTGTGTGTGTGTGTGTGTGTAAACATTTAATATATTTACATATTATATTATAATATAATTTAATATATGTATTTTACATATATCACATGCTTTTAATATTTGACTACATTTTCCCTACCTGTTTCCCAACTAGCACTAGGTAAATAATGTAGCCTTCTTATTTAGAAGTAGTCTGGAACTTGTGTGTTCAGTATTTTAGCTTCTACCGTATTCTTATATATAAATTAGATGCTGGATAATGAATAAAGAGAAGAATAAAAGAACATATTGCCGATACATTGGCAGGTGTTTCTGCTGAGTAGTTTCAGGCCAAAGGCAGAAGAAGAAATCATTCCTGAAGTGTAAGCAGAAATGAAAAGCATAAGTGTTGGTTGAGTTTATAACCCCTGAGTCTTTCATTATAATCTTGAAGGTTAAATAAAAGCTGTAAGCATTAACAAGTTTCTGTGCAATTTTGTTTTTGATTATTTGGTTTTGTTTGTTCTGATTTTATCATCCAGGATTATGAGAATGAGTCAGAATATAAAAAAAGTCTGAGGAAATAATGAGAGAAATGGTGTTTACAAAGAAGACAAACTGTAAAAATAATCTCAGAGGATGTGGAGAGGATGAGATGGGGGAGGGACAAAGATCAGAGCTGTAGCAAAGAGAGTTCAATGTTTTAAGAGCAATAAGAAGAAAAGGGAGATAGAGACTATTAACCTCTAGCCTCTTTCTAGGCCTAGTTTAGGTCTATTGCTCGTTTAGGAATTGAGGGTACGTCAACATATATGAATGAAAGGGAATAAAAGTAAAAATAGGTTTCTGTCCTGCAAGAGATGACCTGTGTCTGTGGACTAGTCATATGGTATCAGGCACAGAACAAAAACCAAGAATTGTGTTGGGGATGGAGGAAATAAAGATAGAGAAAGAACAGAAGTCATGGGTGAACAGAAAGGATGCTAATGTGATAAGGAACACGTGGCATGAGGAAGATGAAAGGGTACCAGAAATAGACTCCTGATGTCTGAAGGCAAAGACGGCATAAGTGGGGGAGAAAAGGGAAGGCATCCTTCTGTGATAAGCAGTCCTTATTCAGGCCATGGCATTCTAAGGTAACTTTTTAAAATGTGCTATTTTAGCATATGACAACAGAAAGAAAAAGAAGAACATCCTGTGCAAATTTAATCTTTGGGCATATTCAAAGCAACAGCATATTGTTTATTATCATATTTCATAATCACAGAGTCATTATGCCCAACTGACAGCCTTCTCAAGTGCTTTCATTTTCCTTACCACCACTAAATGTTACTTGGGTGACACATTCATAAACACTTAGCTTTGATGGAATTACATCTTGCCCTACGACATAATGAATGAACTACTTATACTCTAGACACAACAGCACACAAAAATAGCCAACTTTTGGCTTGGTTAACACAGATGGTGGAATTTTCCATGAACACATCCCTGTTTTTCTGTCCTATCGTAGTCCTCAATCTAATCATTTCCTTAACATGTACAGATTCTCATTATCTATCCACTGTGTTGTCTGGTCCCCCCCTATTAATGAATCATTACTCTCAAGTATTAATAAATATGCCTAATATTATGATTGTGTTTTTTGCAAAATTCAATAAAATATTTGTCAGATCTTTCTTATATCACAGATACTTTTGTAGACAGTAAGGGAATAGTGGTACTCAAAGCAAAATCCTTCCCTCATGCCTCATCTATTCTGGTTCTGAAAGTAGAGCATGAAATGGATAATCTAGCGTGTGAGAGGGCAAACAATAATAAATCCCATGGGCAAAATGAAGGAAAGAAAGGTAGGGTGAAATAGGCATAGAGCTAGAGCAAATAAAATCTAAAATGGTATGAAAACTCAAGTTTCCTTATGATGGTAATATTCATGAATAGATTAAGAATGATTACAGTAAACTAGACATTTGGTTAAGTGGGATACCCTGAGGTTGTTAACTTGCATACCCAGAGAAGCCATGATTTACTTTAGGAAAGAAAGTGTTTAGAAGGCCTCATAAGAAATTTACCTTTGTAAGTCACTAGAGAGTTTTATGTGAAGGATTGACACTACTGGGCTTTGAGATCAGAGATAAAAAATTGTTTGCTCCAGGACATTCAAAAGTTAAAAGTGTCAGGTTACTTGTATGTTTTGAACATCTATATTTGCAACAGATGGGAGGTGGAACATGAAAGAAGGCACTAGAAGTGACTAGAGGAGTAGCAGAAGACTAGTGCTTTCCAGGATAGAGCAATATGCTGTTAAACATGAGAAACTCCAGGACAATGAACTGAATAAAAAAAAAATGCCACATATTTTCATAGATGCTGTGAGTTACCTAGGAGAATAGGTTGTTGAGGAATATTATAAAATCCAGTAGAATACTCTTTAAATTTAAATTCAAACCCAAATATTTAAGGTGAAAGATTTTGTAGCATAGTACGAAGTAGGAGGGAATGGCTCAACTTCCAAACTCTTGACTGTCAATTGTGGGTTACAAGCTTCCCTTTAATCAAGGTTCTGAGTGGAGCAATGAGTATGTAATCAGATCTTCCTCTTTTAGAGGGATTTGGCTATGGTTAAGTTCAACAATATTTTTATAGCCAAGTGTAGATAGTGAGTCAACAAAAATTTAAACTAGAGCTCGAAATTTTATTGAATTGATGGTGTATGCAAGTCTTTGTGTAACTCTTGTTTCCCTATCCTGCTTCAATGTGTTTATGTTTTAAATGGTGTTTAAGACTGGGTGGGTTGGGTGAAAAACTGGGGGCCGCAGCAGCAGGCCCCAGGCCCACGCGGCAGCAGCCTGGGACCTTCGAGGTGGAGGCTGTCTGGAGGCCTCTAGGCAGCCTGTCTCACATACCGGAGGAAGGTCCCAGGTTCCAGTGGCTGGAGGCTTCGGTGGCAGTAGACCCGGCAGGCCCCAATAATGTGAGGAAGTCCTTGGTTCCAAAAGGGTTTATTGTCATTGTGGATGGTGGATGGATCTGGATGTACCCCACCCCCACCCCCGAAACTCAGGGCAGACCTGGGTTAAGTAGGGAAGGAGAAAGGGGGAGGTTCTGGGGGCAATGCTTAATTGGCTCCACCCTCTGACCTTCATTAGTATGTAAATCTCTAGGGCCTGAGGCCTGTAGTCACACCCTCTACCTGTGCACTTTGGGAGGGACTGTAATGGCCTACGTGACTGAACAATGTAGGTCTATGGAGATTGGACAGCTTGTTAGGACCCTGAGTTCTGGGGACGTGTCCAAACTCCTGCCTTTCTCCCTTGGAGTCTCCGGATTCTAGGCCCATGCCCAGCCAAGAACCAGGATACCCTTACGCAGTCCCACAGTGGGTGTTTGCTCTGTGGAGATGGAACTATATAACAAGCAAAGATGGTTACCTTGGTGTCACTAGTACCAAGCTCTCCAGTTTCTATGGGCCTATTAGCTGGATGAATTCCGAGGCTCATGATTTTCAGAGAACTAGAGACTTACCGCTCCCAGCTCTTACAACAAGAGACTTCCATCTCTAGGGGGTCAGCTTAGATCTAGCAAGGATTCTAGTTGGCTGGCAGCCCAATATCCAGTGGATTCTGGCAGTAGATAACATTGGCATTGGCATGTGCTGTCTAGGATTACAGTCCCTGAGTTTGGTCATGGGGTCCTTGACTCCTAACAGAACAGCTGTCAGCATTGGCAGCAGTCCGTACTGTCTAGTGTTATTGCTTTAACTTCTAGATAAAATACTCTCAGCTTACAATGCTTGGCAGCTCCCTGAAAATCTTCCAAGAGCTAGAGCCCAATAAAGTTTTCCTAAACTTAACTGTTTCCAGTTTTTGCTTTAGAAATATGAGCTCCCCAATGTCTCTTTGCCTTCTCAGTACTTCAGCTGAGCCTGATTTTCTCATAAACTATAGTTCTTTCCCGTTTTTAATCAATAAAAATAGAAACCAATACAAAGAAATAGAAAATTCTCAGTCCTAAAATTGTGTGTGTGTGTGTGTGTGTGTGTGTGTGTGTGTGTGTGTGTATGTGTGTTTGTGTAACATATGGACTGAGCAAGTTGTATTTCTATATTTAGGAACACACACACACATTTATATGTAACAACAATTAATGAAAAATTGGTCTTTAAGAGAGTAGGCAGGAACATGGAGGGTTTTGAGGGAGGACAAGGAAGGGAGAAATAATATAATTATAATCCTCCAAAATAAAACAATTATCAAAAGGGAAATATAAAAATATGTTACAGTCATAGGTAGAAACAATAAATCAAACTGTTCTGAAAAAGTTCTGGTGGCAGACACATTAGGTGCTTAAAGAACACAGTAAAGCTGTAAAAACAAACAAACAACGTGTAGACAAGCTAGAAACATTAAGGAGATAGAATGTGTAAAAGGAAATACAAAAGAATTTTAAGGTTGAAAAAATAGAACTGTAGTTTAAAAAAAAAATATTCAAATATAGATTTAAGTTGATATGAGAAAATATTAATAACTTGAAGACAAGATAATGAACATTTCTATGTCTGAGGAATAGAAAGAAAATTAAAATTAAAGAAAACACCCAGATCCTAAGAGACTAATAGAACATCCCTGACTAGAGCAGAACAACATGGGTGGGCCAGAAGAAAAAGAATGATTAATGATGGTTGAAATTTGCTAAGTTTTGTGAAGGACGTAATACCAAACATCAGAACACTCAAAAGCATCAAGTGTGATAAACCCAAAGGGATAAACTTGAAAGGAGCAAAACGACAAACGACCACACAGGAGGTCTTTATTAACACCACCAGCAGAGTTGTCACCAGAAATACTAACAAATGTCAACGGAAATCTTATATCCATCATACTATTGTTTAAAAGTGAAGGACAATGAAGACAACTCCAGGTAATGAATACAAGGCAGGTGGACACCATTAGGTATTTCTTATAAGAAATGTGTAAGGTCTTGCAGGGTGAGATGAGAGAACATAAAGTGTAGCTTAAAGCTGTGTGTATTTTTACAAAGGTCTCAATAAGGGTAATAAGATGTGCAATCATGAAACTTTATTATTATCATTATTATTATTTATTATTATATTATTATTATTATATGGAGCATGCTTTATATCACAGAAAGGAGCCATGGATAATATATCACAAAGGGTCCACCTTCATTGTCCTATTTCTTCCTTGTAGACTCCATTTCTTACAAATCATATTTCCTCTGTAAATAATCCGCTTACTTGGGAAAAAATTCACACCAAGAGCCTGTTGCAGACATTTGATATGCAAACACAACATCACGCAACAGAGTCATCATAGTTTTTATTTTAATATACCAAGAGGTTTCCATGATAGATTATATTTTAGAAATTAAGTCCCCCTGGCTTTTTCAAAGACAAACATTTTACAAAGTATCATTTCTGATCACAATGGGATTAAATTAGAAATCAACAACAGAAGTGAAACAGGAAGATTCATTAATCTTTAGAAATTCAATAATAGGCTTTTAAATAGCTAATATATCAAAGACAAAAAATCTCAAACTAAATTTAGAAAATATTTGGAGAAAATGATGATGAAAATATAGCATGCCAAAATGTTGAAGATATAGTGATAGTACTGGGGAGAGACCTGCAGCACTATGCACTTAGGTTAAATATATATAAATATATAATACTTGCGTGTGTGTTGTGGTGTGTGTGTGTGTGTGTGTGTGTGTGTGTGTGAAAAATCTCAACATGCCTATGTTTGTGTGTTTCATGCAATGGCATACCACTCTAATTCTAACACTTGGAAGGTAAAAACAAGAGGATCATTAGTTTAACGTCAGTGTAGGGTACAAAGTGAGACCCTGTCTCAGAGAGAGCAGGGAGAAGAGAGACACAGTAAAGGGGTGGGGTAGAAAAATTCACACTGGCAACCTTTGTGAACACTGAAACAAAACTCTCCAACTAACCTCTCTCAAGTCAGTGTGAGTAGCAAAGCAAAAGAAATGTAAATAATAACTGAGTGGTATAGATAATTGTTAGTAAAAGTCAATATATTGGTTTCACAAATGAAAATCGACCAATGTAAAAGAATGAAGGAAGCATATAACTGTTGTGGATAGCCCCAGCCTTGTATTTTGATCCTAGTTCCACCCTTCTGGGAGGGGCTGCAGAGGATGATTGAATCTGTACACTGAGGACATCTCGTAAACCTTCTGTCCAATTAAAACCTGTAAAATAAAGACTAGAGCCAGAGATTGGGCAATTGAAGGGGAGGTGGAGAAAAAGGCTTAGGGGAGGAGAGAGTGAGAGGAATTCTATATAAAAGGCAGAGCAGGGGCAGAAGAGAAGGGAGTCTCCGGGAAAGCAGAAGCAGAAAGAGAAGCAGAGGAGAAGCAGCAGGAAGCTGAAGCAGAGGGAAGCTGACAGTAGAAGGAAGCTGACGACGGAGCTGGACAACCACGCAGCCTGGATAAAACCGCAAGTTATAAGGGATCTCATAGCCGGGGATTAGAATAGTATAGTGGTAAATCTGCCCAATCCACGCATGCGATTTATATCATAATTATCGAGTTGTGCTTTCCTTGACTGGTCTCCTTCGGGTAGGAGATTTACCGCGGCAAATAATTTCTTCTACAACAAATTGGCGTCCAACATGGGGCCGATTAAATAATTTCTACTACATGTAACCATCTTTGATTTGAAAAAATGTGTATTTGATAGAAGTCACATGTTTTCACGATAACAATCATGTATGTGTGTGTGTGTGTGTGTGTGTGTGTGTGTGTGCGTGTGTGCGCGTGTGTGCGCGTGTGTGCGCGTGTGTGCGCGTGTGTGCGCGTGCGCGCGTGTGTGTGTAATGTGTTCCACAGGCTCATGTGTTTGAACACCTTATTCCCAACTGGTGACCTTGCTTGACAAGCTGTGGAACAGTTTGAAAATAGTGCTTCACTAGAACAAGTTAGTGAGCAGGGATAATCTCAAGAGTATAACCTTGCAAAACCAGCCTGCCTCCTTTCCTACCACCATGCCTTCCCCCAACCCCCACCCCTACTGGAATGTATTCCTTCATGCTATTAGTTGGAATGAATGCCTTCTTTAAGTTGCTTCTTGACAGATTTTTTTTGCCACAGCATTAAAAGGAACTAAGAAATAAGTTTGATATGAAGAAGTAGAACTGTTTCCGTGACAATGTAACCCAAGGAGCTCTAAGGTCAGGACACTCTATATCACAATTCTACAGACTTATTTTTTGCAGAGATTTAAAAAAATCCTATCCTAAACTTAACTGTGACTCTTCAAACATCCTGTGTATGCTAGCATGAGAATAAAGGCTTTATTTTTATCAAAAACGTTTATTGGTTCAGTTAAACCTCGTCTTATTTTTATGCTGTCTCAGTCTTTCCTACTGTGGAGTTCACTCTTTCCTGTGTATCTAGCACAAAGCAGAGAAATAAGCAATCAGTCACGAAAAACCTACAGGCTACATTATGAAAAGCTGAAAAGAGAAATCAAAACTGCCACACTGTGTGATTGTACTAATGGCACAATATCACTTCTGTATGAGAATGATTGAATTAATTTCAGTCTTTTGCACTGAATATCTTTCTTCTAAATTATACAAAAGGAAGGTAGAAGAGATGACGTTGCAAATATATATCTAAATAAAAAGAAGAGATACAAAGTAAATTTACATTATGCAACACTGAGTCATAGTAAAATATATTTATTAACTTTATAAATCTTTTTAAGTCTGTTCTTCTTGTTCATTGTCTCTTTGTTAGTATAATACTGTTCAAACAGTTCTTATATGCAAACTGAAGTTAGAAATGTCATTTATCAGAGTTTTTTAAAAGTTGTGGATTTTATGATTGAAAATCACACTTTTGCTTTTGATTACTTATATTTTCTGATAATATCTTTACACAGGAATTAACACTCTTGTATTTGGAGCTCCAAACTATTGGCAAGATGGTTTCAGATTTTTTGATTTTAGGCACTTAGTATGTCCCTTTTCACTGCACTGATACTCATTTTGTGAATTCTATTCCTGGCAGAATGAGTTTACAATGATGTCAGCAACTTCCCATCATCTTCTTACATCCACCCCAGACATGAGACATTTCACAGAGGAGAAAAGTCAGATTCCAGAAGCTTCCCCCATGGACTGAGACCACGTCTTCACTGAACTGAGAGTGCAAAGTCTGAGTGCAGTGTGAGAGTGCAATGGGAGATTGTAATGTGAGAGGCAAAAAGCAGAGTGCAACCAGAGAGTTCAAAAGGCAGAGGCAACAGGAGAGTGCAAGGAGAGAGTGCAAGGCAGAGTGCAATTGGGAGAAACAGGAGAGTGCGATGGGAAGCACATTGTGAGGGCAATTACTGAACCAACCTCTGTCTACGGATATAGAGCTTTAGTGACATTTGTAAATTATTTTTATTTGTTTTGATTCTGGATTCAGCTTACTCTCATTTCATAAAATTGCTGAGGCCTGCAGACTCAGCTACTCAGAAATGCTTGTGCAAACTCATGAGGCATGAGTTCAGATACCCATCACACACTTAAAAGTCAGGTGCGGGGCTAGAGAGTTAACTTAGTGGTTAAGGGCACTTGCTGGTATTGCTGAAAACTTACCTCAATTCAAAGCACACATGTGGCAGCCCACATCAGTCTGTAATTTCAGTTTGAGAGCATCCAGACCTCTTCTGGACATAGACAACATGGTTCACAGACACACAAATTTCACACAAGCCAAACACCATACACCTAAACTTTAAAAAAATTATAGCATCTTTTCAAATGTTAGTGTAGTGCTGAATGGCTGAAATCCAGCATTTGAGGGAATAGTACAGAAACAGATGACTCTGGATCCCACTGGCTGAACACTTGAAGTGTATCAACTACCTCCATGTCCAGTAAAAGAGAGCCTATCTCAAAGAATCAAGGGAAAAGCAATCAAAGAAGATACCCAATATTGACCTCTGATGTCCACTACTACCATTATGTACTTACCAAGAGACATGTATACACATGCCACTGCTCATACAAAATAATATTCACATGAACACACAAAATGAACAAATACATTTTACTTTCTTGGAACAGTTTTAGACCTACAGCGTCAGTGAACAGAAATTACCTAGACTGCTCATACTTTTCTCTCCTCTCAGAGAAACAGCTACCATTGATAATAGCCTCCATCACACTTGATAATCTGAACTGTCACTCTCTTATGACCCAAAGTCCATAGGTTACTAAGGTTTCAAATGGTGCTATACATCTGTGGATTTTGACAATGTATAATAACATTTATCGATCCATATGTATATCATACTGTTTCACTGATGCAAACACAGTGGTCTGTGTCCCTTTAGTCTCTGATGACTACTGATAACTGTTTCCCCACTTCTATTGCTATCCTTTTTCCAGGATGTCACACAGTTGGAATTACATTAGTACATGGCCTTTCAAATTGACTTCTTGTACTTGAAAATGTGTATATGGGGTTCCTACTATATCTTTTCAAGGCCTAAGATCTCGAGATCCCTAGAGTACTAAATTTATATCCCCTAGTCAGTTCATCACAGTTTCTATACCCACTTCAACTACTATAACATACAATTTTAAAAGATACTTAAAGCTTTTTTTTTTTTTGCCTCTCCAATCTTCTGATCTCTTTCAGTGACCCAATTACACATATTTTTACCTACTTGAAATCTTATTCCACAACTTTGTCCTGTCTTTTTTTTTTATATATTTTATTTACATTTCAGATGTGTATCTCCTTACCCCCATTCCTCCCATCCGCCAGGAACCCCCTATCTTTATCCTTCCCCCTTTCCTGCTTCTATGAGGATGTGCCCCCCCCACACCCCCACTCCTACCTCCCACCCTCAAATTCCCCCACACGAGATGTCCAGGCTTCATGTGAGTAAACGTTCTCCTCTCCCACCTATGCCAGACAAGGCCATCTCCCCTACATATACAGCTGGAGCCATGGATCCCTCCCTATCTGCTCTCAGGCTAGTGGTTTGACCCTGGAGCTCGGTTGGTTGGTATTGTTTGCTCTCCCCCTGGGGCCTCAAAACTCTTTCAGCTCCTTCTCTCTAAACTACTCCATTTGGGAACCTCATGATCAGTTTAATGGTTAGCCTGTGAGCATCTGCTCTGAATATGACGACTCTGGCAGACCTCTAGGAGACAGCTATATCAGGCTCCTGTCAGCATTGCACTTCCTGACATCCATATCAGCATCTACCTTGATGACTGCACATGGGATGGATACCCAGGTGGAACAGTCTCCAGACGGCCCCTCCTTCAGTTTCTGTTCCATATTTTGTCTCCATATTTGTTTCCTTGAGTATTTTGTTACTCCTTCTAAGAAGGACCAAAGCACCCACACTTTGGTCTTCCTTGTTCATGAGTTCATGTGGTCTGTGAGTTGTATCTTGGGTATTGCGTGTTTTTGGACTATATCCAATTATCAGTGAGTGAATGCTATGGTGTTATCTTTTGGTGATTGGTTTACCCACTCAGGATGATATTTTCTAGTTCCATTCATTTACCTAGAGAATTTCTTGAATTTCATTGTTTTTTTGTTTTTTTTTGAAAAATCTTAGCTAAAATGTTTTTATTTTTTTTTTTAATTTTTTTTCAGCAAATCAAAAAATTTAAAAAGCATTCAAACAGAATAAAATGAAAAGAAACAAACAAGCAAAATATCAAGAGTCAGGTATACTTATACAAAAATTCTATAGAGCCTTCAAACAAGCAAATATTTTTGAGTTTTGTTTAGAAAAATTCAGAACCACATAAGCTCCTTCACAAAGCAAATAATATTGAAATAGTGGAAATCACGTGTAAACCCAACAAAAATAATATAAATTATAGTCCAGTATCCCTCATGAGTATACATACAAAAATTTCTCATGAAGTAGTTGCAAACTGAATCAAGAGATATAAAAAAAATAATATTCCATGAATACTGAACAACTGTTTTTTTTTTTTTTTTTTAGAAGAACATACTCCATATACAGGCTGCATGTTTTGGGATAGCCCCCACTCCAGAAGTTTGAGACCTACATGAAAACCAAGCTGCACATTTTACACATATGTGCAGGGAGGCCTAGGTTCAGCCCATGGAGGTAGATCTGTGTAGACTGGGTTATGCTCCACGGTTGGTGATTCAGTCTCTGAGAGCTCCAAGGGTTCAGGTTCGTTTACTCTGTTGATCTTCCTGTGCAGTTCCTATCTCCTTAGGGCCCACAATCCTTCTGGCTATTCTTCTATAAGAGTCCTCAAGCTCCATCCACTGTTTGGCTCTGGATGTCTGTATCTGTCTGATTCAGCTGTGGTTAAGCCTTTCAGAGGACAGCTGCCCCTGTCTGTTCTCAGGGAGTTTAGATCTGGGGGTTGGTTGAATTTTTGATACTCATTCTAAAAAGAAAAGCACCCTCACTTTGGTCTTCTCCTTCTTTTGAGTTTATGGGTTTAGCATGCATTTAGGTATTGTGTTTTTGGGGCTAATATCCGCTATATGGTGATACATGTGTGTTCTTTGTATGGGTCTCTCACTAGGTGTATTTTTAGCTCCATCATTTGTTAAGATTTCATGAGCTCATTTTTTAATAGCTGAGTAGTACCATTGTGTAAATGTACCACATTTTCTGTATCCATTCTTCTGTTGAAGGACATCTGGGTTTTCCAGCTTCTGGCTATTATGAATAAGGCCGCTATAAACATAGTGGAGCATGTGGCCCTGTGCATGTTGAAATATCTTCTGGGTATATACCCAGGAGGGGTATAGCTGGGTCCTCAGGTAACACCATGTTCAATTTTCTGAGGTATCGCCAACTGCTTTCCATAGTGGTTGTACCAGCTTGCAATCCCACCAACAATGGAGGAGTGTTCCTCTTTCTCCACAACCTCGCCAACATCTGCTGTCACCTGTGTTATGGATCTTAGCCAATCTGACTGGTGTGAGGTGGAATCTCAGTGTTGTTTTCATTTGCATTTCCCTGATGACTAGGGATGCTGAGCACTTCTTTAGATGTTTCTCAATCATTTGAGTTTCTTCAGTTGAGAGTTCTTTGTTCAACTCTCTACCCCATTTTTTAATAGGGTTATTTGATTGTCTGGAATCTAGTTTCTTCAGTTCTTTGTATACTTTGGATATTAGCCCTCTATCAGATGTAAGGTTGGTGAAGATCTTTTCCCAGTCTGTTGGTTCCCGCTTTGTCCTGTTGACCGTATCCTTTGCTTTACAGAAGCTTTGCAGTTTTTATGAGATCCCATTTGTCAATCCTCGATCTTAGAGCATACGCCATTGGTGTTCTGTTCAGGAACTTTTCCCCTGTGCCCATATGATCAAGGCTTTTCCCTATTTTCTCTTCTATTAGTTTCAGTGTAGCTGGTTTTATGTGGAGGTCCTTGATCCACTTGGAATTGAGCTTTGTACAAGGAGATAAGTATGGATCAATTTGCATTCTTCTACAAGTTGACCTCCAGTTGGACCAGCACCATTTGTTGAAAATGCTGTCTTTTTTCCACTGGATAGTTTGAGCTCCTTTGTCGAAGATCAAGTGACCATAGGTTTGGGGGTTCATTTCTGGGTCTTCTATTCTATTCCATTGATCCTCCTGACTGTCTCTGTTCCAATACCATGCCGTTTTTATCACTATTGCTTTGTAGTACAGCTTGAAATCGGGAATGGAGATTCCCCCAGAAGTTCTTTTATTGTTGAGTGTAGTTTTCGCTATCCTGGGTTTTTTGTTATTCCAAATGAATTTTAAGATTGCTCTTTCTATCTCTGTAAAGAATTGAGTGGGAATTTTGATAGGGATTGCATTAAATCTGTAGATTGCTTTCGGCAAGATAGCCATTTTACTATATTAATCCTTCCAATCTATGAGCATGGGAGATCTTTCCATCTTCTGAGATCTCCTTCGATTTCTTTCTTCAGGGTGTTGAAGTTCTTGTCATACAAGTCTTTCACTTGTTTGGTTAGATTCACACTAAGATATTTTATACTATTTGTGACTATTGTGAATGGTGTCGTTTCCATAATTTCTTTCTCAGCCAGTTTATCCTTTGTGTAGAGGAATGCTACTGATTTGTTTGAGTTAATTTTATACCCAGCCACTTTCTAAAGTTGTTTATCAAGTTTAGGAGCTCTCTGGTGGAAGTTTTGGGGTCACTTAAGTATACTAACATGTCATCTGCAAATAGTGAAACTTTGACTTCTTCCTTTCCAATTTGTATCCCTTTGATCTCCTTCTGTTGCCTAATTGCTCTGGCTAGGACTTCCAGAACTATATTGAACAGGTAGGGGGAGAGTGGGCAGCCTTGTCTAGTCCCTGATTTTAATGGGATTGCTTCAAGTTTCTCTCCATTTATTTTGATGTTGGCTACTGGCTTGCTGTATATTGCTTTTACTATGTTTAGGTATGGACCTTGAATTCCTGATCTTTCCAAGACTTTTATCATGAAGGGGTGTTGAATTTTGTCAAATGCTTTCTCAGCGTCAAGAGATATGATCATGTGGTTTTTTTCTTTGAGTTTATTTATGTAGTGGATTACGTTGATGGATTTCCGTATATTGAACCAACCCTGCATTCCTGGGATAAAGCCTACTTGATCATGGTGGATAAGTGTTTTGATGTGTTCTTGGATTCGGTTCGAGAGAATTTTATTCAGTATTTTTGCATCGATATTCATAAGGGAGATTGGTCTGAGGTTCTCTTTTCTTGTTGGGTCTTTGTGTGGTTTAGGTATAAGCGTAATTGTGGCTTCATAGAATGAATTAGGTAGTGTTCCTTCCGTTTCTATTTTGTGGAACAGTTTGAAGAGAATTGGTATTAGATCTTCCTTGAAGGTTTGATAGAATTCTGCACTAAAACCATCTGGACCTGGACTTTTTTTGGTGGGGAGACTTTTAATGACTGCTTCTATTTCTTTCGCAGTTATGGGACTGTTAAGATGGTTTATCTGATCCTGATTTAACATTGGTAACTGATACTTGTCTAGAAAATTGTCCATTTCATCCAGATTTTCCAATTTTGTTGAGTATAGGCTTTTGTAGTAGGATCTGATGATTTGTTGAATTTCCTCGGTTTCTGTTGTTATGTCACCCTTTTCAGTTTGGATTTTATTGATTTGGATACTGTCTCTCTGCCCTCTGATTAGTCTGGCTAAGGGTTTATCTATTTTGTTGATTTTCTCAAAGAACCAGCTCCTGGTTTTATTGATTCTTTGTATAGTTCTCTTTGTTTCTATTTGGTTGATTTCAGCCCTGAGTTTAATTATTTCCTGCCGTCTACTCCTCATGGGTGTTTTTGCTTCTTTTTGTTCTAGAGCTTTCAGGTGTGTTGTCAAGCTGCTAGTGTGTTCTCTCTCCAGTTTCTTTTTGTATGCACTTAGAGCTATGAGCTTTCCTCTTAGTACTGCCTTCAGTGTGTCCCATAGGTTTTGGTATGATGTGTCTTCATTTTCATTAAATTCTAAAAAGTCTTTAATTTCTTTCTTTATTTCTTCCCTGACCCCATTATCAACAAGTAGAGTATTGTTCAGTTTCCATGTGAGTGTGGGCTTTCCATTGTCTTTGTTGTTATTGAAGACCAGCTTAAGACCATGGTGATCTGATAGGATGCATGGGATTATTTCGATTTTTTTATATCTGTTGAGGCCTGTCTTGTGACCAATAATATGGTCTATTTTGGAGAAGGTACCATGAGGTGCAGAGAAAAAGGTATATTCTTTTGTTTTTGGGTGAAATGTTCTATAGATATCTGTTAAGTCCATTTGGTTTAAAACTTCTGTTAGTTTCACTGTACTTCTGTCTAGTTTCCGTTTCCCTGATCTGTCCAGTGCTGAGAGTGGGGTATTGAAGTCTCCCACAATTATTGTGTGAGGTGCAATATGTGCTTTGAGCTTTAGTAAGGCTTCTTTTATGAAAGTGGGTGCTCTTGCATTTGGTGCATAGATGTTCAGAATTGAGAGTTCATGTTGGTTGACTTTTCCTTTGACAAATATGAAATGACCTTCCTTATCCTTTTTTATATCTTTAAGTTGAAAGTCAATTTTATTCGATATTAGAATGGCTACTCCAGCTTGTTTCCTAGGACCATTTGCTTGAAAAATTGTTTTCCAGCCTTTTACTCTAAGGTAGTGTCTGTCGTTGTCACTGAGGTGGGTTTCCTGTATGCAGCAAAATGTCGGATCCTGTTTGCGTATCCAGTCTGTTAGTCTATGTCTTTTTATTGGGGAATTGAGTCCATTGACATTAAGAGATATTAAGGAGAGGAGACTGTTGCTTCCTGTTATTTTGCTAAAAGGGGAGGCATTGTTTGTGTGGCTATCTTCTTTTGGGTTTGTTGGAGGTGGATTACTTTCTTGCTCTTTCTAGGGTATGATTGCTCTCCTTGTAATGGGTCTTTCCTGCTATTATTCTTTGTAGTGCTGGGTTTGTGGAAAAATATTGTGTAAATTTGGCTTTGTCATGGAATATCTTGGTTTCTCCATCTATGGTAATAGAGAGTTTTGCTGGGTATAGTAGCCTGGGCTGGCATTTTGTGTTCTCTTAGTGTCTGCATGACATCTGACCAGGATCTTCTGGCTTTCATAGTCTCTGGTGAGAAGTCTGGTGTAATTCTGATAGGTCTGCCTTTATATGTTACTTGGCCTTTTTCTCTTACTGCTTTTAAAATTCTTTCTTTGTTTTGTGCATTTTGTGTTTCGATTATTATGTGACGGGAGGTATTTCTTTTCTGGTCTAGTCTATTTGGTGTTCTGTAGGCTTCTTGAATGATTATGGGCATCTCGTTCCTTAGGTTGGGGAAGTTTTCTTCTATGATTTTGTTGAAGATATTTACTGGCCCTTTAAGTTGTGAATCTTCACTCTCTTCTATACTTATTATCCTTAGGTTTGGTCTTCTCATTGTGTCCTGGATTTCCTGGATGTTTTGTGTTAAGAGTTTTTTGCATTTTTCGTTTTCCTTGACAGTTGTGTCAATATTTTCTATGGTATCTTCTGCACCTGAGATTCTCTCTTCTATCTCTTGTATTCTGTTGGTAATGCTTGCGTCTGTGACTCCTGATTTCTTTCTTAGGTTTTCTATCTCCAGAGTAGTCTCCCTTTGTGATTTCTTTATTGTTTCTATTTCCATTTTTATGTCCTGCATGGTTTTGTATAAATCCTTCACCTGTTTGGTTGTGTTCTCTTGTGATTCTTTAAGGGCTTTTACCTGTTTACCTGTGTTCTCCTCGGATTCTTTGAGAATGTTATTTATGTCCTTCTTAAAGTCCTCCATCATCATCATTAAAAGTGATTTTAGGTCTGACTCTTGCTTTCCTGGTGATATGGGGAGTTCAGGACTTAATGTGGGAGAACTAGGTTCTGATGACGACATGTGTTCTGGGTTGCTGGTTGTATTCTTGCGCTTGCCTTTTGTCATCTGGTTCTCCTTGGTGCTTCTGGCTGGAACCTGTCTTTCCTGTCTTTCCTGTTCTCTTGGTTGTGTCAGAACTGTTTAGGTTGGGTGTTGCTGCTGAGATTAGAGCTAGGGCCCAGGATCTGCTCAGTGCTTTGGTCCGGACCGGAAGGAATCAGTGCTCTGGGCCAGGAGTGAGTTCCTGGATCCCTGTGGGACCCGGTTACTCCCTGTTTGGGGCAGGTGTTGCTGCCTCCTTGCTTAAGAAGCTGCTCGAGTTAGAGCTCCTGGGAGCCACGCTTCCTCTGGGTTCTGTGAAATTGAGTGAAGAGTTGCCGCCCGAGATCTGCTGAGCGCCCAGGCCCAAACCGGAAGGAACCAGTGCTGGGGCCAGGAGTGAGTACCCGGGGTCCTGGTGGGTCCCAGTTACTCCCGGTTTGGGGCAAGTGTTGCTGCCTCCTTGCGTAGGAAGCTGCTTGGGTTAGAGCTCCTAGGAGCCCTGCTTCCCCTGGGTTCTGTGGGATTTGGTGTAGAGCTCCCACCTGGGATCTGCTGGGAGCTCCGACCCAGACCGGAAGGAGCCGGCGCTCCGGACCAGGAGTAAATCCCTGGGTCTCAGTGGGTCCCGGTGGGTCCCAGTTACTCCCTGTTTGGGGTGGGTGTTGCTGTCTCCTTACCAGAGATACTGCCTGCGTCAGAGCTGCTGGGTGCCCCACTTCTGCCGGGTTTTGTGAGATTCAGTCGAATTCATTGTTTTTAATAGCTGAGTAATACTCCATTGTGTAAATGTACCACATTTTCTGTATCCATTTCTCTATTGAAGGACATCTGGCTTCTTTCCAACTTCTGGCTATTATAAATAAGGCTGCTATGAACATAGTGGAGCATATGTCCTTGTTATATGTTAGAGTATCTTCTGGGTATATGCCCAGGAGTGGTATAGCTGGGTCCTCAGGTAATGCTATGTCCAATTTTCTGAGGAACCGCCAGACTGATTTCCAGAGTGGTTGCACCATCTTGCAATCCCACCAACAATGGAGGAGTGTTCCTCTTTCTCCACATCCTCGCCAGCATCTGCTATCACCTGAGTTTTTGATCTTAGCCATTCTGACTGGTATGAGGTGGAATCTCAGGGTTGTTTTGATTTGCATTTCCCTGATGACTAAGGATCTTGAACATTTCTTTAGGTGCTTCTCGGCCATTCAAGATTCCTCAGTTAAGAATTCTTTGTTTAGCTCTGTACCCCATTTTTTAATAGGGTTATTTAGTTGTCTGGAGTCTAATTTCTTGAGTTCTTGGTAAACATTGGATATTAGCCCTCTATTGGATGTAGGATTGGTAAAGATCTTTTCCCAATCTGTTCGTTGCTGTTTTGTCCTATTGACAGTGTCCTTTGTCTTACAGAAGCTTTGCAATTTTATGAGGTCCCATTTGTCAATTCTTGATCTTAGAGCCTAAGCCATTGGTGTTCTGTTCAGAAACTTTTCCCTTGTGCCCAAGGATTCAAGATTCTTCCCACCTCCTCTTCTAATGGTTTCAGTGTATCAGGTTTAAGTGAAGGTCCTTTATCCACTTGGACTTGTGCTTTGTACAAGGAGATAAGAATGGACAGATTTTCATTCTTCTACATGTTGTCCTCCAGTTGAACCAACACCATTTGTTGAAAATGCTGTCCTTATTTAACTGAACAGTCTTTGCTCCTTTGTCAAATATCAAGTGACCATAGATGTGTGGGTTCATTTCTGGGTCTTCAATTCTATTCCATTGATCTTCCTGCCTGTCTCTGTACCAATACCATGCACTATTGCTCTGCAGTACAGCTTGAGGTCAAGGATGATGATACCACAAGAAGCACTTTTGTTGTTGACAATAGTTTTCGCTATGCTGGGTTTTTGTTATTCCAAATGAATTTGAGAATTTCTCTTTCTAACTCTGTGAAGAATTGAGTTGGGATTTTAATGGGGATTGCACTGAATCTGTAGATTGCTTTTTGGCAAGATGGCCATTTTTACTATATTAATCCAGCCGATCCATGAGCATTGAAGGTCTTTCCATCTTCTGAGATCTTCTTCGATTTCTTTCTTCAGAGACTTGAAGTTTTTGCCATACAGATCTTTCACTTGCTTGGTTAGATTCACCCCGAGGTATTTTATATTATTTGTGACTATTGTGAAGGGTGTCATTTCCCTAATTTCTTTCTCAGCCTGTTTATCTCTCGAGTAGAGGAAGGCTACTGATTTGTTTGAGTTGATTTTATAACCAACCACTTTGCTGAAGTTGTTTATCAGGTTTAGGAGTTCTCTGGTGGAAGTTTTGGGGTCACTTAAGTATACTATCATATCATCTGTAAATAGTGATATTTTGACTTCTTCCTTTCTCATTTGTATCCCTTTGACTTCTTTTCGCTGTCTGGCTAGTACTTCCAGTACTATATTGAAAAGGTAGGGAGAGAGTGGGCAGCCTTCTCTATTCCCTGATTTTAGTGGGATTGCTTCAAGTTTCTCTCCATTTAGTTTGATGTTGGCTACTGGTTTGCTGTATATTGCTTTTACTATGTTTAGGTATGGGCCTTGAATTCCTGATCTTTCCAAGACTTTTACCATGAAGGGATGTTGAATTTTGTCAAGTGCTTTCTCAGCATCTAGTGAGATGATCATGTGTTTTTTTTTTCCTTTGAGTTTGTTTATATAGTGGATTACATTGATGGATTTCTGAATATTAAACCATCCCTGCATTCCTGGGATAAAGCCTATTTGATCATGATGGATGATTGTTTTGATTTGTTCTTGGATTCGGTTTGTGAAAATTTTACTGAGTATTTTTGCATCAATATTCATAAGGGAGGTTTGTCTGAAGTTTTCTTTTTTTGTTGGGTCTTTGTGTGGTTTTGGTATGAGCATAATTGTGGCTTCATAGAACGAATTGGGTAGTGTTCCTTCTGTTTCTATTTTGTAGAATAGTTTGAAGAGAATTGGTATTAGGTCTTCCTTGAAGGTCTGATAGAATTCTGCATTACAAACATCTGGGCCTGGGCTTTTTTTGGTGGGGAGACTTTTAATGACTGCTGCTATTTCTTTAGGGGTTATGGGACTGTTTAGATGGTTTATCTGCTCCTGATTTAACTTTGGTACCTGGCATCTTTCTAGGAAATTGTTCATTTCATCCAGATTTTCCAGTTTTGTTGAGTATAGGCTTTTGTAGTAGAGTCTGATGATTTTTTTTGAATATCCTCAGTTTCTGTTGTTATGTCTCCCTTTCAGTTCTAATTTTATTAAGTTATATACAGTCTCTGTGCCCTCTGGTGAGTCTGGCTACAGGTTTATTTATTTTGTTGGTTTTCTCAAAGAACCAGCTCCTGATTTTGTTGATACTTTGTATAGTTCTTTTTATTTCCACTTGGTTGATTTTAGCCCGCCCTGAGTGTGATTATTTCCTGCAGTCTACTCCTCTTAGGTGTATTTGCTTCTTTTTGTTCAAGAGCTTTCAGGTATGCTGTCAATTTGCTAGTGTATGATCTCACCAGATTCTTTTTGCAGACACTCAGAGCTATGAGTTTTCCCCTTAGCACTGCTTTAATTGTGTCCTATAAGTTTTGGTAAGATGAGCCTTCATTTTCATTAAATTCTAAAAAGTCTTTAATTTCTTTACTTCTTCCTTGACCAAGTCATCACTGAGTAGCACATTATTCAGTTTCTACCTGTATGTGGACTTTCCATTGTTTTAGTTATATTGAAAACCAGCCTTAGTCTGTGGTGATCTGATAGGATGCAAGGGATTATTTCAATATTTGTATCTGTTGAGGCCTGCTTTGTGACCAATTATATGGTCTATTTTGGAGAAGGTACCATGAGGTGCTGAGAAAAAGGTATAATCTTTTGTTTTAGGATGAAATGTTCTATAGATATCTGATAAATCCATTTGGTTCATAACTTCTGTTAGTTTCACTGTGTCTCTATTTAGTTTCTGTTTCCATGATCTGTCCATTGCTGAGAGTGGGGTGTTGAAATCCCCCACTATTATTGTGTGAGGTTCAATGTATGCTTTGAGCTTTAGTAAAGTTTCTTTTGTGAATATGGGTGCCTTGCATTTGGAGAATAGATGTTCAGAATTGAGAGTATATCTTGGTAGATTTTTCCTTTGATGAGTATGAAGTGTCCTTCCTTGTCTTTTTTGACAATCAACTTTTGGTTGAAAGTCGATTTTATTTGAAATTAGAATGGCTACTCCAGCTTGTTTCTTGGGACCATTTGCTTGGAAAATTGTTTTCCATCCTTTTACTCTGAGATAGTATCTGTTTTTGTCGCTGAGATGTATTTCCTGTATGCAACAAAATTCTTGGTTCTGTTTAGGTATCCAGTCTGTTAGTCTACATCTTTTTATTGGGTAATTGAGTCCATTGATGTTAAGAGATATTATGGAAAAATGATTGTTTCTTCTTGTTATTTTTGTTATTAGAGGTGGAATTATGTTTGTGTAGCTATCTTCTTTTGGGTTTGTTAGAAAATTACTTTCTTGCTTTTTCTATGTTGTAGTTTCCCTTCTTGTGTTGGAGTTTTCCATCAATTATCCTTTGTAGGGCTGGATTTGTGGGAAGATATTGTGTAAATTTGTTTTGTCATGGAATATCTTGGGTTCTCCATCTATAGTGATTGAGAGTTTTGCTGGGTATAGTAGTCTGGGCTTGCATTTGTGTTCTCTTAGGGTCTGTATGATGTCAGTCCAGGATCTTCTGGCTTTTATAGTCTCTAGTGAGAATTCTGGTATAATTCTTATAGGTCTGCCTTTATATGTTACTTGACCTTTTTCCCTTACTGCTTTTAGTATTTTTTCTTTGTTTTGTGTATTTGATGTTTTGATTATTATGTGACAGGAGGAATTTCTTTTCTGGTCAGTCTATTTGGCATTCTGTAGGCTTCTTGTATGTTTATGGGCATCTTGTTCTTTTGGATAGGGTTATGGTATCTTCTGCACATGAGATTCTCTCTTCTATCTCTTGTATTCTGTTGGAGATGCTTGCATCTATGATTCTTGATTTCTTTCCTAGGTTTACGATCTCCAGGGTAGTCTCCCTTTGAGATTTCTTTATTTTTTCTACTTCTATTTTAGATCCTGGATGGTTTTATTTAATTCCTTCATTGTGTTCTCTTGCAGTTCTTTAAGGTATTTTTGTGCTTCCTCTTTAAGGACTTCTACCTGTTTACCTGTGTTCTCCTGCACTTCTTTAAGGGACTTACTTATGTCCTTCTTAAAATCCTCTATTATCATCATGAGAAGTGATTTTAAATCTGAATACTGATTTTCCAGTGTGATAGATTGTCCAGGACTTGCTATGGTGGGAGAACTAGGTTCTGATGATGCCAGGTAATATTGGTTTCTGTTGCTTATGTTCTTGTGCTTGCTTTTTGCCATCTGGTTAACTCTAGTGTTACCTGTACTCACTTTGTCTGACTGGAGTCTGTCTTTCCAGTTATCTTGATTGTGTCAGAACTCCTCAGAGTCCAGATGTCTCTGTGATCTTGTGATCCTAAGCTCCTGGGAGGAAGAACTTCTGGGACTCAGGCTGCCTCTTGGATCCTGAAATCCTGCTCCTCTGAGTGCAGTGGTTCCTCTGCTGCTCTAATATGGTTCAGAATATGGTGTCTCCACAGGAGCAGACCAGCTAGGTGTCTGCCCCAGCCAAAAGGACCAAGTGACAGGCAAAAGGAGAATGGTATTCAGGAGGGGCGGGTTTGGGTGAGTTGCAGCTCTGGGGCTTAGGGTTGTGGGGCAGGGTTCTTACCTGATGCTCTAGGAAGTTTCAGGATATGGTGTCTTCACTGGAACAGCTGTCCTGTCTTTTTATATTTATGATTTCATTCACTCTGAGCTTTGTTTCTGATTTTTTTTATTATTGCTCATTCAACTTTATTAATCTTTTCATCCATAGATTTAATTAAGTTGTTACTTTATCTAGACAATCTTTGCAGTTCCTTTTACATTTTATCTTTTTTTCTCCTGCAAAAAGTCCAACATGTCCTCAGCTAATTCTTACTGGGATATGGTTTTTATCATCAGCCTATCTACGAGAAGTTAGTACATCACACAACTTCTGAATTTGTTGTTTTGAAAGGTAAACACATCAGTGTCTTCCAGAATAAGGGATAATTTATCTGTTGGGCAACTCTGAACACTCTGAGTGCTTGGCAGTGTTTGTCGAAACCAAAGTCACAGGAACAAGCACCCAGCTGTCCTCTAGTCCACGAATGAATATTAAGAATTTTCCAACCAGGGTCATTACTTTACACACCTTCACTGGTTACACATTTAAATATCCAGTGTCTGCTTTGTTAGCTATCTAATCTTCAAATCTTCAGTTGGTATCCTACCATGTAAGATCAGGGCCTTATTATTTATTATAAGCTACTCAATGTTTTCCTGTCCTTACTCTTGGCCTTTAATGCTCATTAACTCTGTGTGTGTGTGTGTGTGTGTGTGTGTGTTGTGTGTGTGATGTATGTGTGTGTGTGTCTGTCTATCTATCTGTCTGTGTCCCTCTTCTCTAGAAGATCTAGACCATCCTCATTTTTACTTTTATTTGTACATTTAAAATTAAAAATGGCTCCCCTTCAGGAAGTAATCATATCTGTTTCCTTGTAGCTGTTTCCACTTCCTCTCCTCAAGTTTTTTCTCATAGGACTTCCAGTAGGACTCTTACACTTTTCATTACTCTTCTAAGACAGTTTTAATATGTTGTATTAGTTTGTTAGGACTGACACAAAGAAGTGCTCGAGACTGTGTGGATTAAACAACAGATGTTTATTCCCCCATAGTACTGAGAGCTGGAACTATGGGAGGAACAGAATGGCATTTTCCAAAATGTTCTTCTCCCTGATAACCATTTTTTGGGACCTTGTCTCTCTATAGGTGTCCGTGAAGACATTAGTCAATGAGTCAGGGCTTAATCTAATTGATTCATTTTAACTTAATGTTATTTCCAAATAGCTTATCTACAAATACAGTCAGGTGCATTCTGGATGAAGTGAGTGGGTAGCACTCCAATATACAAACTTTAAGGGGAACTTTCAGCCTGTAATGCATGCTTTCCAACAAACTCCATGTTGCTAAAATGTAACAGTGAATTTTCAGTGACTACTTGAATGCACCTATCTGTCACCATGGATACGGCTGATAACTGTGACTTCTCTGAAACTTTCTTCATTTTGGCCTTGCTACTATTTCTTTCTTGTTTTTTTTTTTTTTTTTTGGACTCTATTGCCAGTTACTCCTCAACATGACTGCTAAAGTTTAGAGTATCCCTGTGCTTAGTCCTCAGAGCTTATGTGCACACTCATTCTTTAGATGATATCACAAAATTCCATATTTTAGGTAACATCCATAAGTACTTAACCATTTTAGCTTTGTACAGAAACCCAGACATTATCCTTGAACTCTTGATATTTGTATTCAACTATGTACTCACTGCTCTAAAATGATGTCTAAAGTAGACATCTCTTACTTTGTATGCACAGACTTCTTTCTCCTCTGGCCTCCATTATGAGGGGCATGACATAGAATCATGATATATATTTTCTAAGTCAATAAGTGATGACAATTACAACCAGCACAGTTGATCTTCTGGAGACATTTTTCTCACTTGTTATTTAGGGTGTGGCTTGCCAAACCATTTATGTTTACATTGCTACAACTGGGATAGGAAAAGAGAATACTGTCTTTCTTCTCTTGCAACTAAATTGCTTATACAAATCCTCTGAAGAAGAAATTTGAAAATGAATTTCTGGCATTTTCATTTTATAAAGTTAGTTTCTGCCAATGTGAAGTGTGTAACCCGAATGTGGTTGTTTCAATATTGATGGTAGAAGAAATCTTTAATTCCTTTTAGTCTGAATTTTATCAAGGTCTGGCAAAAGGTGTGATGTTAGTATTCAATTCTAGTTCTTGTATTTTCTATAATTTTCAGTTTTCCAGTTGACTGTGTACATGCTCCCAGAGTTACGGGAATGTATCCATTGAATATGTTGGAGACTTAACAAATTAGTGCTGTAGATTTTCATTTGAAGGATGAGATAGAGAGCAAATAAAACTTGACTCTTTCTGAACCATGTATGTGACAAGCAGAATTAGGAAGGGCATGGAAGCTGTACCATGATGCTGTACCTGAGCCTCCTTGCCTTTCAGTCGCTACTAAATATTCTTTTCAGTGGCAAGCTTTTTGGAAGTCCACATGAAAAAGATGAATTCTGATTGCTAGTGCAGCTGGTAACAAAGGTTACTAAATAGAAATATCTATGAATTAAAAGCTAAGTAATTGTGCAGTTTGGCTGCCAGATTCTTACATTGTTTTCCTACCTCTGCCATAACAAACCACCAAATGACAAATCAATTATCTCAAAGCTCATGTCTGCAAAAGTCTATTTCGTCACAACACATAACGCATTCACATGTCTGGGCATTAGGATGTGGACATTTTGAAAGGCTGTGTCTTATCACAACAGTATGGGCTAACTGGTGTCATGCTATGTCAGCTTAGGGAGGGGTCATGGTTTTTGGTTCCACTCCCCTAAGCACTCACTGGTAATGTACAGTCATATCACTGAAAAATTTGGGAGCCATGCTTACCACAATGTCATATATGACATATATGGATTTATGAACAGTCTTTCTTTCATCTGGATTCTCCACAAATAGTAACTAATGTTTTGGGTACTCATATTTTAGCATTTGTGCTAATTTCTTGTTAGAATGATATAGGATTATGATCTTATTCATATAACATATCTGTTTAGAGTTAGTCTATCAGAGAGCCATGGTATTCACTGGTGTGGCTCATAATCAGGACTGTTTTATAGTGCTTTGAAGTTTCCTTAAGTGCTACATAAAATGAGTGTTTGTGGGTCTCTTGACTCAGCAACCAAAATACTATATTTCTCTCTTACCCTCTATTTCTCTGCTTGACATTAGTCCACAGTCCCAAGCTTCTCAGTGGCCTAAACTACAGGGATAAACTCTGCACACAAAATAGTATTTCAGAGTTAGTTCAAGCCAAAGTTATTAAACATCTTGCAACAATATGAGCTTTTGTGTCCTTGCATGTGTGTGTGTCTGCTTCCTCTGATTTCCCCTTAGGGCTGTAACTCTCCTCAGCATCACATGTAATTTTGAATAACACAGGATAAAAGGAAAGGCCTGTGCATTATTGTCAAAGAGGAATATTCCCATAGAACATCTCAACAGGCTTCTCTCTGGACCCTATGCCCAGAATTGATTTTCATGCCCAGACTCAATATGCAAAGGAGATATTAAACTATGTCTGGAATTTAAAACCTCTCCAGTAAGAAAGAGGTTTTGCTGCCAAGAATCAAGTGTAGTAAACCAGTTTGGAGGAAGGCAAATAAAAGTCTGTGTGGTTTTATGGCATCATATAAATGTGCCAAACTTTATCTCTTACTCAGCTTCTGGCCGTTTACGCAGTTTCTAGTCCATAGGTATTATGAGAATTTCTGAAAGAGACTTGTAAACATCTCCTTTGTCACAAACACATAAGAGTTTCTCTATAACATACACACAAGAAGTAATCTCCTATTAATAGAAACAAATTGTTCTTCAATGTAGCACCATTAATTTACTTTCCTCCCAGAAGGGTACACAGCTTTCTGCTATCCTATAGTTTCCAATTCAAGTTAATATTAACAAAACTGTATTTTGTTTCTGAGATAAGAGTGTTTAAAAAAAAGCATACTTTTGTGAGATTATTGGTTATTACTGTTTGCCTTCTGTTAATTGAATGTTCTTAATTTTTCCATTTTTTTAAGTTTTTTTTTTTCCAGTGAACAAGCACAGGCTGGGAAATTTTTCCATTTTTGATACTTTACAAAGTAAATATGCACACAAGCACAGATATATCAAAAAAAGAGATTACTTTCCTAATGAAAGAGAGGGTAAGAGAGTAAGAAAAGATGTGGATTTGGTTGGTGGGGAGGTGTGGAAGATCTAGGAGGAGTTGAAGGAGGTTAAATTATAATCAGAATATATCATATGAACAAAATCTATTTTCAATAATAAAGAGATTAGTGCCTAGGACTACATGTGTCTAGTTTAACAATAGTAAAATTCATAGGTGAGCAAATTTTTCTTACCCAACTTACAAGTACGAGGAGTTAGGTAGTTTTAGATGAGACTAGGTTATTCCCTTGGGAACCGGGAGTGACAGATACAAAACCTTTAAGGGTGAATATTATAGTGTCCTCAAGGAAAGAATAGAAACATCTAGGAAACAAGCTAGTGGACTTTTGCCCTATCTAAGGAGAAAGAGTACCGGAAGGAGCAGGCGCCTGCAGATCCTACTCTCCAATCCATAAACTTCAGAAGGCTAAAAAGCTCAATGGTCAGAGGCACTAGCCACCAAGTTGACAAACTAAATGTGATTCCCAAGATCCCAAGGTAAAAAGAGAGAATCCTGATTCCCACAAGTTGTCCTCTGACCTCTCTACAACTAGGTGGTAGCATGCATGTTATACACACAGACACAGACATAGGCACACACACACACACACACACACAACACACACACGAGAGAGAATGAATAAATAAATAAATGAATAATTTTTGTTGGGTTTACACGTGATTTCACTAGTTCAATATTATTTGCTTTGTGAAGGAAAAAAAATATTTTATATAAAGTTAATATTGATAACCGCAAAAATAAATAAATAAATAAATAAATAAATAAATAAATGAATAAAGGCAGCAGAATGTTTTGTGCTGGGGACAGCATACAATGACAGGAACTGCCTGCAGTAGGCTGGGACGGACACATCTCAGAAGCCCACAGCAGCTCCTTATAAAGAGGATGGTGTCAGGGACCTGAGAAGCAGGATATACATCCCTCCAGGGAACCCACCGTCTGAAATAAGGGACTGCCTTCAGTAGGCCAGGATGGAGACATCTCAGTAGCCTCAGCAGCTCTTTGTAAAAAACAGTTGTTCCCATTTCTCTAACCTTAGCCCTGGACAACGGCTGTATAGATTTCATTTGTGCATGACTGCTTTTCAGATGGCCTTGGTGTGCATAATTATTCCGTTATATCTGGCTTTCTTACTTCTTTCTCCTTCTGCTCTGGTGAATCCTGTGAAGCTAGATGTTCCTTGATGTAATGATTCTTAAATAATTAAAAATTGAGGCCTAGGGCACAGCATAGCACAGCACAGTCTTAATGGCCCAGGTGCATGCTATGTGCTCTCATCTTGGAAACAATGCAATAACTAACTACACAATGGTAGTTCCAGATTAATGCTTGACTTGCAAGGAAAGTTTAAAGAAATTATTAGAAAATGAATTAGAGTCAACACTGGGATCCCAAGAAAGGAAAAATCTCTTGAAAATATGAAAGAAGTTTTGCACCACATTTAAGAGTGGTCCCTAGGTAAGGAGGTATAGAATACATAAACTCTTATACTAGTAAAACTAAGTCAAAACATTGAGACTTTAAGGAGAGTCATTGTGTGCAATGTACAGAAGTAGAAAGCTAGTGGAACTATTGAGTTAAGGGTTAATTTGGTTCTTTCTGGCCACTGCCTAGCAGCTCTGCCCATGTCATTTATCATTAGAGCTTCACAGGAAAATGCAAGTAGCTGACCTCGGAGCTCTGAGCTCTGACATATAATAAGTCAAAAGTTAAAGTTTAAATAATGATAAGTTTGCAATTATTATTATTTTGACTACAGGCCTGGGAATAAGGAATCTTGAAACTTTGGGGAACAATTGTAATTCTTAATTCTTTGTGGGATGTGGTTATTCTTTTGAATTTGATTTGGCAATGATTATACAATTTTTTTTTCTATCTGCTTTTGGAGTATCAATAAAAGACTGGGGCAAGAAAAAGGTGAGAGAACATGAGAAGAGCATGTGAAGAGTGAGTGAAGAGAGAATGTGAAGAGTGAGTGAAAAGAGAATGTGCGGTGTGTATGGAGAGTGTCTGTGTGAGTGAAAGGAGAGTGCATGTGGTATATGTGAGATGTGTGTGAGTGTATGTGAAGAGTGTGTGTGAGAGTGAAAGGGGAACACACAGAGGTGTAGGAGTGTGGGAGTTTAAGAAAAGAAAAGTGCACAGGAGAAAAGCAGAGTGCTCAGGAGAATGCAGAGTGTGTACAGCCTCAAGCTGCGAGCGAATGAGCGAGAGAGAAGGAAAGCAGAGTGAGAGAGAGAAGACAGAGAAACTTTAAGCCTTGAAAAATTGCCTCTCACTTTGTACCTAAAAAGTAGTCTGTGTATGTTTATTATGTGCCTTCCAGATATCTCTGCTTCCAGTTGTGAACTCCAATCTTGTGTTGAGGCTGGACCCTGACAGTTTTGTTTGTTTTGGGTTTTGAAGGCGAGGTTTTTTTTCTTTAATAATTGAGGATGCCACATGGATGAAAAGATCTCTGCAGAAAGCTGGGCTCTGTCAACTTGTCACCACTGGTTAAAAGGCAATAATTTTCAAGGATATGGAAAAGGGATATAGGGGGTTGCTAAAGGAGGGTGGCAGAGGGCAGACCCCACTACAGTGCTGAGTGAAGAGATGTGGCCCTACCACAGAAGAACTGGTCGATGAAGTACTAACCCTAAATCACTTTGTGTACCTCAGTCAAATTCTTCCCAAAAGGAATACTGAAGACATTTAATTCCCATGACCACAGAAAGGATGCCCTGTGAGGGAGGGCAGCTTCAGGTGTCCCATCAGCTGTAGGCTACATACAAACAGCACCTGGGACATTCATTTCTAGTAAAACTCTTGTAGCTATGTCCTGAGGGATGCGACATGATATTATAGTTGAACAGTTCCTGAGACTGAGGCTTGAAACATCACAATGTTTGTAAGGTCACTGCATGTAGAAAGGAACATGTTTCCCTGACCAGGATACAAAGCAAATGCCATTGCTGCCATTGTATATTTCTCTACAGACATTTCACATTTTATCTCCCTGCCCCATTGTGTGCAGAACCCACACTTCAATCAATCCATCCTTTAATTACAAGCTATTGTTTCATTATTTCATTTCCTACTTTTTTGCATTTTTACTAAAACTCTAAAGCAGATGGTTTCTAATTGTAATCCTATGTGTAGGTAGAATTTTAAAAGTTATATACTATTTTTCTTTGCACCACTGAGTTTAGTGGGTATTGAAGGTTTATGCTTAATAATTGAACATTTAATGATAGCTTACTCATGTTTTCCCAGATTTTGAATAACTAAATGTCCATTCAGGCTTGGAATTCATAGCGTTAACAGTTTTCATTTTGCTTCTCTCACTAGCTATCAATTACTAGGATCTGTCTGTCACTCTTGAAACCACTAATTAAATAGTTGGTGCTTATTTAAATAGTGCCCTATGTCACGAGAAAATATATTTCTTCTCTAGCTTTCTTGCATATCTGTGAAAGAAGGCTTTACACTTTTAGAAGTGGCATGCTTTACTATTGGTAAGATAGTTCTCTTCTAATTCATCTGGGTAAAGTGAATATAAGAATGTAGCCATGGAAGGAGAAACAGAAGCAATCTTAATGAAACAAGAACAATTTCTAAGACATAGGAAAGAATGTGGTAAAAGCACTGGAATTAGCAAAAGAGTAGTAAAGAAGCAAAACTACTTCATCTCCATTGGGAGGTCAAGAAAGCCTGTGTGGTGGTTTTGTTGCAATTTGTCATCTCAGAGTTGGAAGACTCAGCACACACTTTTAAGATTGAGCTTCAACAGATGGGGCTGGAAGGCCTGAGCTTTAGGAATGATGAGTGGAATTTTCAAGCAAAGACTTCTCACATTTCAGGTAGAGTGCTAACATTCCCAGCTGTTGAAGTGCCCGAAAAAGGGATTCCAAGGCTGCCATTAGTATGTCATTTGACAGAATGGAAACATTGCCCAGGATATTAAGGCACAGTAAAGGATTCATTTTTTCTAATGCTCAAATTTTAAATTTGTATATTTTTAGGGACATTATTTTAAAAAATAGAGAGATACACAAAGAGCACCTTTAGGCAAGGAAGAAAAAAAACCATGCATACATAATGGATTTCTTTTTTATGAAAATAATCAAATGATCTTAGAATCAAAAATCAACACCCAAACAAGATTTTCATGTATCCCTGTGTGAATTTAACCCAACAAGCAAAGCATAGACAAATCCTGTAGATTAGGGAAATGTCTATGTCAAATGTGAATAAGGAGGATTTGCATCTGCAAAGAGGTGCTCTCTTATACTGAGAGGGGTAAGAACACATAGCTGTTTCATATTTGGAAAGTGGTAGAGAGCTGCTGTGTCTTCAGCCAGGAAGAGACTTCAGAACAGAAGCATGGTGCCAACCCAAGTCACCATCTTCTCCATCATCATGTATGTGCTGGAGTCCTTAGTAATCATTGTGCAAAGTTGCACAACGGTTGCCGTGCTGTTCAGAGAGTGGATGCACTTTCAAAGACTGTCGCCGGTGGAAATGATTCTCATCAGCTTGGGCATTTCACATTTCTGTCTACAGTGGACATCCATGCTCTACAACTTTGGTACCTTTTCTAGGCCTGTCATTTTCCTTTGGAAGGTGTCAGTCGTCTGGGAGTTCATGAACATTTTTACATTCTGGCTAACCAGTTTGCTTGCTGTACTCTACTGTGTCAAGGTCTCTTCCTTCACTCACCCCATCTTCCTCTGGATGAGGCTGAAAATTTTGAAACTGATTCTCTGGTTCATAGTGGGTGCTCTGATAGCTTCTTGTTTGTCAATCATCCCTTCTGTTGTTAAATTTCAAATCCAGATGGAATTAAGCACCCTACAATATTTACCCAGAAACAATTCTTTGATTCTAAAACTGCAAATGTTTGAAAGGTATTTTTCTAATCCTTTCAAAATGATTGGCTTTGGTGTTCCTTTCCTTGTGTTCTTGGCTTCTATCATCTTACTCACAGTCTCACTGGTCAGGCACTGGGGGCAAATGAAACACTACAGCAGCAGCAACTCCAGCCTGAAAGCTCAGTTCACTGTTCTGAAGTCTCTTGCTACTTTCTTCATCTTCTTCACATCCTACTTTCTGACGATAGTCGTCTCCTTTATTGGCACAGTATTTGATAAGAAATCATGGTTCTGGGTCTGCGAAGCTGTCATCTATGGTTTAGTCTGCATTCACTTTACTTCACTGATGATGAGCAACCCTGCATTGAAAAAAGCACTGAAGCTGCAGTTTGGAGCCCAGAGCCTTCCTGAGGCAGAAATACAGTAAAGCCTCTGGGGTAAGGAGACTTTGCATTGGCACAGTCCTTATATGGAATGCAAACTTGAACACAAACATCATTCCCTTTCATGTCCACAGAAGACTGCATCTATACATCCTCACCAGTCTTCCCTGTATCCTGACCATTCCTTTCCTGTCCTATCCATAGTCCCAAGGTTGGTTTTGATTTTTCTCATGATTACACAAACTCTGCTTAGCTTTAGTCACCACAGCAATTAAACATGGGATGTTCTATATATTACACTCAGTCATTCTCACAATTGTTGATTGCTTCACAAATTCATATAAATCCCCCTTCCTATGAGGAATTTATTGTCTGTGCATTTAATGCTCACCATAATAAGCCATTAATTCCCCTTCCTAAGTTGAGTTTAAGAAGGAAAGTGTCTTACTATTGCCCACATCCTATTCTGCTGCTTCTGAACTTTTATGCTGTGATTTACACACACACACTTGCCTCTCTCCAAATACTGGCCCTTTATTCCTTTATAAGTCTAGTAGAAAATTAACTCTTCTTTATTTCATTGATCAAGACATTGTATTGTTCCTCAGAATACCATTTACCCACTCTACTCTCATCCGTGATATCCCTAAGTATCAATGATTTCAGTGGGTAAAAACAACAGTCATTGCCTTGATTCTTGATTCAATTGTACTGTAACTTAGAGCAAGCATTCTGGAACATTTCCTATATTAATTTGTAATACTTCTTTAAATTTGTTTATTTATTGCCCTATATAAAACAGAAAGCTAAGAATCCATCTTAACAATACAGGAGTGATGTCAGCCTATATTGTACCTTATTGTTCTGTGCTTGTAGCAATCCCAAATTCTCCCCAGTTGGATAAGAATATAGGAACCGTAGAGAAATACATTTTGATATCACCCAGAATACATCATTGTTCAATATACATTGCTTTAAACTTCCCTAAAAAGTATCAGATCTTTGCCTTTATAGGGTCTGGTCTTACTTCACCATGACATGTTTTCTCTTCATCTCTTTCTTTTCACTGACTCTCTAACAACCAAATATCTCATTAATAACTAATTCTGGGTACTTATTTCCCAGCCTTAATCTATCCCAGATACTCTCAATGTATTTCTGCTAAACACAGTCATATCTCTTTCTGTGTTCTATTGACAAGGTAGAGACCACAACTTTTCAACTTTTATACATGGTAGACATACTTGGTGAACTGAACGTCTGGCTCTTTTTTTAGAAGACTGATACTACTCCTGAAAGCAAACTTTTCAATGGAGACATGGATATGGGTAACTCATGACTGGTTGTAAAAGCAAATTTTGGTGCCTGGAAAGAAGTGGATATTCTTGTTCTTTTGAGTGTGTCACTCTGACATATTTTCCATGTTGAATCCATATTTGATACTGAGAGCATGAAAAGCCTAAAAGACTATTCCCAAAACGTCCATTCAGCTCTTCTCAGCAGCATCCTTGATATTGCATAGGAAAGAAAAAACATGCTGCCCTACTTGAAAATAGTCATGTTCCATGCAATGTGGATAGCTCCCGGGCTACGTTGGCTCAACTGCAGCTGAAAGTGGGACGGAACATGGTATATTTGGTAATGTCTGCTGAGCAGAGTGTCACCTGAAGGGATTCTGAGTAGAGTGAATCTTAACAATGTGGCCAAGGTCTCCTAGGAGTGGTTTGTAAGCTTGAAAGGAGTTAGGTTGTAAGAATTTGAGATCCTTTCAGAGTAGGTTGAGCAAGAGCCAAGGAAACTTGGATTATACCTTTGTTATTTGTGTCTATATCCAGAAGGGTCTTTGCATGTTCCAAAATCTCAGATAGCTAGAAGGAAGGACTGTTCTCTTTACAAGTATATAAATAGAGAATGAGCTAAAAGAACCCCCTCATCCCCACCATCATACACAGGGATACTATTCCAGAAACTAAGGAGTATTTTTAGTGTTCTCACTATTCTTCTTTGAAAAAAAGTGCAATGGAAAACTTATCCATGACATACATGAGGTTGGAGTGTTAAAAACAGCTGAAGGATGAGGAAGTCTGAAAAAAAAATAGAAACAGAAATGGTGCGTGTCCTATATATCTGTGACACCCACAAGTTCCCAAGGAAATCTTCCATCCATTATCTCATTTCTAGCTGGAAGGACAAATCAAGATCACCCAAGCAACCCAGCTGGAAAACAGACCTAAGAATGTTAAATCCATACTGATGATTATTTCTCACCCTACAACCAATGAAAGGGGCGCTTTTTCAAGGGCCAAAGGGTTTCAATCTAGAAAAAAGAAAAGATAAGATAAAACAGGAGATGCTACAGAAAAACAATAGAGAGAATGCGGCCAAGAACAAGAAAAATCTTTAGCTTGGCACTAAAGGGCTCATGTGTTTCTGTTGTTCAGTCTTCAATACTAGATTGTATGTTAGGCTTACTGTGCTTAGCAGTGAGTGTGTTGTGCTTACTTGGATTGAAAAGGTATGTTTCTAGGTTTCCAGCACAAATGTTTAGAAGCCCATTGGTAGCATCAATGAAATTGGGAAAACCCCTGTGAGCACTGCAGGCTGGCTCCTGCAAAATCATTCACTATGTACATGTCAAAATATTAGCAACTTGAAAGTAACTCTGCCCTTTCTACAGTGCCCCCATGGTCTTGGTGAATGACTTGTAATACTTTGGGGACTGGCAACAATGGTGAACTCCTAATAACATCTTATCATAATTAGACTCACTCAGAGTTTATTTGCTAGATAAAAGTCTTTCCCTTTACCCACAATCCTACTAAGTAGGGTGCATGGGTTCAGAAACTCCCATTGCATTGTTTGACTTCTGGTAGTCAAGAGAGTCCATCACTGGTCTCTGAAACACCTGCCAAGTCTTAACTCCCAGTAATCTACAATGTAAACTTCAATGTTTGCATGAGGTTTATGCATCTCCTCACCATTTCCTGAAAGTCAATACCCATGCACAGGATATTTGCATAGGCTGCCTCCAAGCCTGGGAAACACTCTCCTCACCTTTGCTGGGTTTCACCTTTGCTATTCAGTGTGCCCTTTTTAAAGGCACTGCCTTTCAAGCGTACCGCTATTGCTGCTTATGCATGAATGTCAAATCTACCACAGGCTTTTGCCCCTCAGAATTATTCCTCTTTCTACTATGTGATGTGGTATCAATGAGAGCTTTGTCACATTGTCAAATTGTACCTTTATTTTAAAGTGTGCCTTTGTAATAGTTTTCTGTGCACAGAAATTAAATTACAATGAGATGGGTAACAACTCTGAATTCTAAAATTTAGAATTAAATAAATACTATGTAATATTATGACTTATTATACTATCAATATACTGTACTCTCCTGGGAAGGCAAAGACGGATAGCAGTGTGATCAGCATATGCTCTTTCAGGAAATCAAGGTGTGCCTGCTAATGCGCACAGTAAGTATCTCTGACCAGTTTTGCTTTTGAGAAGCCCCATTCGGGGCTGGGATGTTTCATTGCAGGTCCACAGTAGACACGTGTTTAGAGGAAAGCTACTCTGTCATCTTTCCTAGAGAATAGTAAATTCTAAAGAACAGGAAATAGCCTGCATTTCAACTACCTCTATATGAGGATAAACACCACCAAGCAAGATACCCCTTTACTTTCTCCTGATTCCTTCAACTTGATGATCATTTGGAAATAAAAGAAAGAAAAAGATGTGGTAGGCCAATTAGAAACAATCTCGTCTATCTCCCTTGCAAGCTCTCAGATTCTTAACCAAAATAGATGAAGAAATTTATTTTTACTTGGATGTGAGAATAATGTTTAGGTTGATAATCTTAAAAATCTTAGCATAAAAACATTTTTATAGACCCTGAAATTTATAATATTGTCTGTGGTTGAGGAAGGCTAGTTATAGAAAAATATTTAGAATCAGAATATTTTAAGGGTTTTTTTTGTTGTTGTTGTTGTGAGTTTGGCCTAATGTTGTCAGAAGTATAAAAGTTGGTAAACTATAGAAGGTCTTGACATTTTTTTTGTAAGGTTGAATGTCAAGTACTCTGCATTATATTTAGATCCTGCTTAAAATTATTTCAAGATAATACCACTTCTCTGGAGCTAAGCCAAGGGCCCCTTGCAGATCACCTTAGTTCTCTGTTACCTTAGTCACCATGGCTCATACATCAGAATCCTGATGGAGCATCATGAAATCTAAGGCTTTACAAAGAATCTGTCCACCTCTAGTAGAAAACTTGTAAGCTAGGGTTTTTATTCTCATGCCATTCTGATGTTCATGTTTAAATTTTATGCATTTTTTCACATGTACTTGCATTTCTATTGTAAATTATAGTGATGTATTTTGAAATGTTTGGTTACTTTAAAAGGAGACAAGGAGATAGACTAGGGGAGGGGGAGAGACAAAGAGGCCTGATACCTTCAAGAAAGATGCTTTCAAAAGTATTTTAGCAATAAAATATTTATAATATAATTGTAACTGTTAAGCATTGTTAAAAATATTTTACAATTTCACTTTTGTTTCAGGAATGTATATTAAGAGAAAGAATCTGAGGAACCTTTTTCTCATAGACTGTGGAAGAATATACACAATTAGTAAGGTATAACACATTTCAGTGATTCAAAATAAAAACGAAAGCTTCCAAACAGGAAAGGATGTACATTGTAGGCTTTCTACATGGAGCTGCTAGTAGGACCCAGGACTTGTTTATCATTCACTTGCCAAATCCCCCAAACTCAGGGCAATACATCTCTGAGACACTTTCCTCTATTTTAATAAAACTTCCAAAATTCATCCTGAGTGTGAATTGGCTAGCTTGAATGGCAACCATTGGATAAGCAATTTCAATGCCAAGTTTCGCTAAGTTGATATTTTTGATCATATGTATATTAAAATGTCGGGACTATGCATCGATTGGATCATATGCATTCTTTAGGAATCCATTCTTTTCCTTAAATTTGACTTTAAATGTGGATTCTTTTTCACAATAAATAAGTAAATGAGCATTTATTTTAAAACTATGTTAGACAGAACTGAATTACAGCCAAGGTAGTCAAAATGACTGAGAATAATCACTTACATATTTACAAGGAAAAGTAACTCTTCAGATTTAAGTTTAAAATTAGAAGAAAGATAAATTTCACAAGATTTCACTCCTAAGGCTAAAGATAGGCTGTGTAGGTAGTTATTTCTGAGCACGTTGGCACATCACCACCGTCAGTACTTGAGGGTTTGAATGAGGCTCACTCAAAGAACTTGGAAAGAAGGTGGTCTTCTGATATCAATCAAGAAATCTGTTTTCCCCCCTGCTTCCTCCCTAAATGCAACAGTCTAAGAATTATCCACAAGATGGATGGCTCAAGGCTTCTTCAGTCAAATTCAGGATTTCTACCAAAGCATACTTGATACTACACTGAAAAAGAAGTGGATAGGTTTTAAAAAGAAAAGGGGAAATTAAAAAAAATTTCACAACCAAACAAAAAGATGGCACACATTTAAGCTAGGTCTATGTTTGGTCAGTTACACCTGGAGAAGGGGAACATTTGATCTGCTCAGTTGAACGCCATCAAGTTCCTCTACCAATTAAACTAATATCATCTCAATTTCCCCAGGTTGTGCTCTGCTCACACATTCACTTCCTCTGCTGATTGTTACTTTTGTCACAGTTAGATCCTACTTAAAATTATTCCAAGATAATATCACTAAACCAAGGGCCCCTTTTAGATTACCTTAGTTTTCTATCACCATTGTCACTGTGGTTCATATATCTGAATCCTGATGGAGGCTGTATCCAGGCAAATAAGTAGCCATGAGTGAAAAATTCTATATCTAGTAAAAAATAAATACAAGATAAATAGCATAAAGTGCAAGAAGGCATCACCAGATTTTATGTCCAGGCTTAGGATACTGGGATTGATGTTTGTTCCTTCCACTGATTGATCTAACACCTTTGTTATCATAATGAGAACATCTCAACAACAAAATGAAGAACCCACAAAGCCGTACCACTCATTATACCTCTGTGGATAGCTCGTTCTGGTGCTTAATAAACATTAATAGAGTGTTATATGGTATTATTTTCTGTCCTCTTCACTCAATGAATTTTCTTAATACACACTTTAGATCACATGGCTTGAATTTAAGTAGAAATAGAAATTTCCCTACACCCTTTCATCCTAAAATGTGTCCATTCTGGCCTTATCTTGTTCTCATTTTCTTCAGTTCCCCTTCCTCAACCTGACCTCCGTAGGTAAGTAATAAGAATAGTCATTCTCTTCCTAAAATTTAGAAGCAGAACTTAAAGTGTAACAGAGTATGCCTACTTCATTGAAATTTATTTGGGAAATAATCTTGTCAGTGGTTTAAACTGATACCTTTTTGTTGTCTGGATCACTGTTCTTAGTTACAGGCAATAAAATCCTTTCTCCCTAATTTGGTGATGGAGGAATTGTAACAATTCTTTGGATGGCATATAAGATTTCAGGGAATGCTAGGAAAGTAGACTAACAGAAGCAAGGTATCCAAAAGGAATAATTAACCACACCTCAGGTTGTTATAGCAGCTATGCTTGCCATCCCACTTCCATGATGTTGTGGACCAGAAGGCACAGTTCACATGGCAGCTGTTCAGAAGCATCTAATTCTCTCTCTTGAGATTAAATATCACTTATATTGCTCCCATTCTATATTATTCTCTTCCTCAGTCTGCAGTTCTGATGGGTACCTTTATTTGGCTTAGGCTGGGTCACACATACCCTCCGCTGCTTAAGGCTGTTCTATGGTTTGGGCAATGTCCTAATTAGCTTTATAGAATCTATGAAGGGTCACAGTAATGAACAAAAGGGCTGTAGACTAAGATAAAGATAAATCTTTTCCAAGTTTTCTTATTCGAAATGCATGCAGTCTATAATTTAAAACCCATGTACTTCACATATCTATCATCATTGTTCAATAACAGATATGTAACACTTATATATCTGAAGTGGCTATGAAAATAAATCATGGAAATTCTCAAACAATTATAACTCTTGGAAAATATAAAGAAGACAATCACAATTGCATATGACTACCCTAGAATTTTTATAGTCAAGGTCCTAAGGTCTACTAATTTCAAGTGACTCAAGTATGTATTATGATGGCAGGCTTGATGTTACAGGCTGCCTACCACTCTTCCATTGTTTAAATTTAATGGTAAGGAAGAAGAAATCATCACCTGTAACAAATGAACTTGTTTCTCTGCCAGGAACCACTTCACTAATTCAGTACATTTATTTCCAAGCTCTTGCCAATATTAGCTGATAAAAGTTCATGGGTGCTCCTTCCTTGAGAGATTTGACAATGAACAATTTCAACTGGAAGATTACTGTCAGCCCAGAGTACTTCTGTCTACAGATAATGGTGATAATAGGAAAGTATGTACAAGCCCAGCTTCTTTGGGCCAAGCTAACTCTGTGGTACAATCCCTATTCAGAGCAGAAACCTTTTAAATCTGATGCTGTTCTCCAGTAGAGACCATGTCCTCATCTCACATTTGTCTCTTTGCTCCACCCAGTATCCTTCATTCATTTTCTCCAGACAATATTCTTTTGACAGAATCCCTTTGAAAAATCTGTTCAAAAATTTCTTGTTTTAAGAAAATAGAAACAAAAGACATTAACCCATCTTAGCTACACTAATAGAAAGCATAGGAAAAGCACAAAGGAAAGGATGTTGAAATATTCCTTTTCCAGGAAGGGAAACTTAACTCCCCACTCTTCTGATGAGGACTTATTTAATGCTATTCTAAAGCTGTTGTTCTCAACCTGTAGATTGTAACCCCTAGGGTCATTTATATCAGATAATTACATTGCAATTCATAACAGTAGAAAAAATTATAGTTATGAAGTAGCAACAAAAATAATTTTGTGGTTGAGTCACCACAACATAAGAAACTGTATTAAAGGGTCACAGCCTTAGGTAGGTTGAGAGCCACTATGTTAGAGTTTAATATGTAAGAGTAGGGGAAATATTATTCAGCTGTAGAGAATCCCAGGAGAGTCATCTGGATTGACCTTCCTCGGGTGCTATCATACTGAACAGTATGCTATCTTAGCAGAACATAAGAATGACACTTATCTCTCCATTTTCATCATAAAAGCCAATCTACCCACAGCAAGAATATTAAAGAAATCCAATCTGTGGGCATTTTACTGGACACCTAGCCTTTGAAATTTCTCCAGTTTATGGCATGTCTGGAAAACCATCACAAACTGGAATAGTATCAAAAGCATATTGATCATATGCAGTATTATGCCTTGAATAAGAACCTAGAGAAAAAGACACTAAGGAAAGGAAAGGAATCCAAATGAATATCAGCTTTAGCTAATAGTCATATGTCAATGTATCTGTAGTAATAACAACATAGTCATGAATGTCAATGCATAGTAGCAGAAAATAAATGCTGCTGCTTTTGTGTTTTCTTTGCGATTTTTCTATCAATTCAACTGATTCTAAAATGTAAAGCATATTTTAAGAGTGTCCTTACTTATTGAAATACATGGGAAATTTTGTCTCCTGAAAATGTTTGTTTTTCCCCCTGTAGGTGTTTAGTAATTATTGGTTAACATCAGACATCTTATGTGGAAGAGTGTGGGGGACGTGGAGATAAACCTGTAGAGGAAGAAGTGAGACAGAGAATGAGGAGCCTCAGGCTCCTGCAACTCCTTAAAGATCTTGATCCACTGTACATAGTATATGATCTGACATGGCTTCCAGTATACAGGTGAGACTACACAAGGACCCAAGGCCAGGGCAGTGGCTTCTTCTCTCTCCAGGGGCTATTGAACCCTCCCCTATAGGCTTATGGACAGGCGAATCAGATTCTGCTAAACAATGCCTGTTACATCCCGATTTGCACTTGAAGACATAATTGGCTAAAATGTTATATACAAGCTCCTGTAATAAACAATAATTAGGATCTGCACTCTGATGCTGCTCTCTGGAGTCCGAATCCCAGGCATCATGGGCTCTCCACTTTCGACCACACTTTCTGATCCCTATTCCCACCAAAGAGTAGAAGATGACATAAACTACATTTGTGCCTAAGGATTTGATGCCATTTCTTCCATATGGGTGACCCCTTTTTCTCTTCTGCTGCACCATAGAGGTCACTTCTCGGAACCATCTTTCCTGGAAGGATTTTACTCCCTTCTATTTACCAGACTTTCCAGTTGCCCTGGTTCCGTGACTGTGATAAATTCAGGAATGTTGTGACCTCTTTTCATTTATTAAAGTCATTTTCACTGAGGGATAAAAGTGCATACTCTTTAGCATTCCATATCCTAGGAGTAAGCACCTATATCACCGTGGTTGTTTTTTTCCCCCTTCAGTTCTGTGTATCTGCGTTATCTAAGCCTCTAGCACATGAAGTAGAGAGGAAAAAAATAGAGGGAAGTGATTAGACTAAGATATTTTAGAAGTTGAATTTCTGAGTGTGTGAAAACTCACAGAATCTTAATCTCAGAAGAAATATCAAAAGACATCTATCTTAGTCTTAAGATCTCCAAACCCTGTCCTCTTTTGCTAAATTAAATCTCAGTCCTCATGTTCCTTCCTAGGGACACGCCTTCATCTAAATCAGTATGGCTTCTGCAACGCCCCGCCAGTCAAGAGAGATTGGGTTTTATCGTTGTTGTTGTTGTTTGGTTTGCTTTGGTTTCCTGGAATCATGAAAAGCACATATGTAGGGTTTTTTTTTTTTTTTTGAACAAATAAATACAATGATACTGGGAATGTTTTCATGTTATATACCCCTTTTCTTGTGCTTGTTAAAACACCATATGGATACAGGGAGATAGAATGAAGTATTTACTGTTCAAGCATAAATACTGAAATTCAGATTCCCCAAACCTGTGTAAAAGCTGGACCAGAATGGCAGCTGTCTATATCCCAGCACTGAGAAGACAGAAGCAGTGGATTCTCGAAGGAGGCTCGACATACTGCTGGAACTGATGAGCTCCAGATTCAATGAAATGCTCTGCCTTGATAAAAGAAAAAAAAAATCATGTAGAAGAAAAATTAAAAAGACACCTGTTGTCAACGTCAGGCTTCCACAAAAATGTGCAACCACGCAAGTATGAATACACACACATACCACACAGACAAAAATAGTACTAATAATGAAACACTATATGAAATCACTCTTTCCCTAGTTTGAATGTATAGCAAGTACCCCAAAATATCCAACAAATAGTTAAATTTTCATCTGTATATGTATAGAGGAAGATCTAGTATACATCAAATTATATAAACAACTTACACATTCTTACAGATCTTGAATATCAATGGATTAGTTGTAATCATAGGAAGAAATAAAAAAGGCAGTCTAGAGATGTTAGGCCTAAACATCCTTCATGAGGAAAAGGTTAAAAGATGGACTGCATCAAACAGATCTAGCCCTCTAAGGGTTCAAGATACCTAAGTCAAAGTGGCTAAGCACCAAAGAGACAAAGAGTTTAAATAAGTATAAATCATATACCTCTCCTCTTTTACCAGAGGCAGAATTCATGTAAAGAAGAAATGAAGAGCATCTGCAACAAAGGTTCTAAAGAGCAAAGCCACTTTGTTTCTGTAATTCTCAAACTCGAAAGGGAAAAAAGCCAGACTAAGATGATTTCCACGGGCAGTGAAATGTAGCCTGGCCACAGAACTGGCTAGAATTCCTTTGTTTCGAGAATTATTTGACTTTCAATTTGGAAAAGAAAAAAAAGAGACACATACAAAGGAATATTTTATCAAAATGTGCATTTTGTTTTGGTTTGGTTTCTTTGCCATATTGACGATGTTCACCGGAGGGCTGCTGAATGTGAAGTAAGCACACTTGCCCTGAGCCTGAGCCGTCTCCTTAACCCAGAACAATGATCGGCTTTAACTAATTTTGTGCGTGTTTCTGTGAGTGTGTGTGTGTATTTCTCTGTGTGCATCTGTCTGTGTCTGTGTATGTCATATGTATGTCTATAATGCATGTGTGTGATATGTTTGCGTGTATGTGTGTTGATGTGTGTTATAAATATGTATGTTGTGTATGTTAGCAGAGCTCCATGTTCTAGAGCACGTCTGTGGAGGTCAGAGGACAACTTCTGGAGTTGTTTTTTTGCCTTCCACCATGCTTGAGTCAGGGTCTCTGCTGTGCTTTGAATAAGAATGTTCCCCCATAGGTTCATATATCTGAATGCTTAGGAAGTTCATATATTTGAAAGGTTAAGGAGGTGTGACCTTGTTAGAGGAAGTTGTTAACGGAAGTGAGTTTTGGAGTGTCTGAAGCCAAAACCAGGCCCAGTGTATCCTCTTTCTTCCTGCTGCCTGCAGATCCAAATATAGAACTCTATTACCCTCCAGCACCATGTTTGATTGCAGGTAGCCATGCTCCCCACCATAAGGAAAATGAACTAAACCTCTGAAATGGTAAGCATGTCCCAATTATGTGCTTTCTTTTCTAAGAGTTGCCATGGTCATGGTGTCTCTTCACAATAGAACACTGACTAAGACAGTCTGCTTGCTGTTTCTGCTGCTTTGTGTGCACTAAGCTAGATTTCCTTTGAGACACTGGGTGTCCTCTCCCTCCAACCCCCCGCCACAGCCCCCATCTCAGCATCCATCTCCCAGTAGCAGGGTTGGGATCCCAAATATATGCTACAGCTTCCAGCTTTGAATGTGGGTACTAAGAGTCTGAACTTCGCTAATTTGTAATGTTCTGAAAGCAACTTTACCCACTAAGCCATTTTCCTAATTCACAGAATGTAAATTTTTTTCTTTTTTTTTTTTGTAAAACTTTTCTTTTTTTTTTTTTTATTTTTATTTTCAGCAAATCAAAAAAATTTAAAAAGCATTCAAACAGAATAAAATGAAAAGAAACAAACAAGCAAAATACCAAGTGTCAGATATACTTATACAAGAATTCTATAGAGCCTTCAAACAAGCAATACTTTTTGAGTTATGTTTAAAAAAATTCAGAACCACAATAAGCTCCTTCACAAAGCAAATAATATTGAAATAGTGAAATCAAGTATAAACCCAACAAAAATATATAATTTATAGTCCAGTATGGCACCCTCTTAGTCAAAATTGCTTGAGAAACGTCTTAGAATGTCAATTTTATAGTCTCCCCAAACGTAACATTCATAGTATTAATTAATCATTTATGATGATGAAGTCATAATAATTCTGATATTTGATGCTTAGATACTAAACACCAGGAGCTCTGTGTGTGGCTTAAGCTGTAATTTCCTTTCTTAAGGTATAAGCAAAAGAAATTCAACATTTAATTGACTTAAAGTAAGTAGATTTTAGTGAGAAGATGACATCAGGTTAAGTGCTTTAGTTGTTTTTGTTGGAATAATGTCTTCAAGAAAATTAATCAGGGATAAGAGTTTTCCTTTAAAAACAAATCATTCTAACACATATAAAATTATATGAGAAGAAACAAGTAAATGTACTCATGAGTACATGACTGATGTATAGTAGACTGAGTGGTCCAAACTTTTTCCTTTAGAGATACATCTCAAGTTACTTTTAGTTTGAGATTCCCTTTTATACTTAATTGGAACAGTATTTTCCATATATATGCATATCTACTAATATGTATATAGTGATGAGAACATTGTATTATGGGAAAACAAAAATAAAGAGGTTTGGTTTTAATTGAAGAGAAAATAATAAAAATACCAAACCAACTCTTTGAATGATCTAACCTATTCTTTTTTATTTTATTGATGGGTTCAAGTAGTATTCCCCAGTGTTTACCTCTAGATTATCTGAGTCAAAAAACAATGTCAGTTTCAGCAGATTTTCTGAAATTAATAATTCAGGTGGAACCAAAGATGCCATGATTTTTTAAATTTTTCACATGATTTGAACAGTGAAGCAGTAGAGTGTCCTAAGAAAGAGTCAGAAATCTTTCTATGGAAAAGGTAAATGCTACTTCTTGCAATCTTCTTTTTTTTTTTTTTTTTTATTTAGTTATTTAAATCACATCATAATTTACTTATTTACACAGAGGTTATAAACACAAAAAGGCAGGATGTGGGGAAGGGAATGGCACTGGGCATAGGTGTTCAGGGGCAGTACAGATACCTTTCAGAACAGGGTATCAGCTGGGTGTAGGTTCAGGGGACAGGTCACTATGACTCTGCCTATGATTCACTTGTCCTTATCTAAGTTGGTACTGTCCACCGAGGCTGCCTATTTATAAGATCTATGACTACTTGGTCTGGTAAATTTCCACAGAAGCTGCCTGTTTACAATAGCTTATAGCCTTCTGTTTTCAGTGTTTTTCCACAGAGACCCAAGACTTTGTGTTATCATGTATGTATGTATGTCAGGCCTATTGCTGACTTTAGGCCTATTGCTGATTTTAGGCCTTTAGTGTATAAGCAGGCTGCCCCTGACATCTCCTCCCTTCTCTAAGTATAGAAGGGCCTTGGCGATTCTATTCTTGCGAAGGCGGGGATAGAAGCCTGACCTCCAATAATTGAAGGGGACCTTGTAATGGCTCCGGTCCTCCTGTCGTTGTCCAGTGAGGCATGAGGGCCATACCCATCCCGATGTCTTTTTCCTGGAGAGGGGATACTTTTGACATCAACCCCTATTCTTGCAATCTTCTTGAACTATATATAGTCTAGAGACTAGAGTCAAGTGTTATGATGGAGAAACAGCCATCGAAAATGTCTAATAATAAGGATGATTGCATTCTATTGAAATGTTACAAAACTCCAGCAACATGCCACATTTTTTCCATTGACTGCAGTCTGGCAACTCCTTCCCTAAAGTGTGACATCTGTGTTCATTGTTGACCTGCCACTTTTCTGCTGAAAACATTAAGACCAAGGCAATTTGTAGATTAAAGAGTTTATTTCGGCTCATGTTCCAGAGGGTTAGATTTCACATTAGCAAGGCAGTGGTGGCAGGAAGTCATGGTAGCTAGAGCAGAATGCTTTGAATTCACATTTTACCCACAAGCACAAAGCTGAGAGAGTCACTGGGAGTAGGGTGCTAAAGCTCTCAGAGCATGTATCTAGTGATGTACTTCCTCCAGCAAGGCTACTCCTCCCAAACCTTCCCAAGGAACCTACCAGCTGAGGACCTGAAAGCCTGAGACAATTCAAAAGCCTGAGACAATGAGGAACACTTCTTATTCAAATTGTTGCCACACTAAAGTTTCCAAAAAGGGAACCAAAGAAAAGTTGCACCAGATAGTATTATTGAAGGTTGGAAGAAATGTAGGAGCTATAAATTTGCCCTCTCCTAACAACTTAGGATGCTCTATCTGCTGTAGCTCTTCAGAAAAAGGGTCTTGATCATGATGCTTAACTTAGTTAAGTTAGCATGTTATCTAACATGTAACTTAGTTATTTTTTTAATTAAAAAGCAACCACCGGCAGCATTCTGTAAACAAACCCACAGCCCATCTTTCCAATGAGCAAATAAGAGGAGACAGAAGAACTGGATTTACAGCACTTCACCTCCCTAGGAGCTAAGTTACAGAACCAGCCTATGTATCCAGAAACAGAGGGTTGGATAAAGAAAATGTATATTAATATAACTGAATTGTTACTAAAGAATAATAATGTCATTTGTACAAAAAGGGTCCAGCTGGAAGTAATCATATTAAGCTAATTAAGGTTATATCTAAAATAATATTACATATTTTTCTCTCATTATATTACCAGGATTTTATAAATATCAAAAAATCATGTATGTATATGCCATGAAAAGAAGAGTGAAACTATAGAAGAATAAAAGGAAGAACTGAGAGGGGAGGAACAGAAATTAGAGAATGGACAGTGTGGGATATTCTCAGCATACGATATTTATTATATAAAATACTTTTATATAGCACAATACCATGTACAATGTGCATATCAATAGAAACTTTAAAATATAAAATTAAAATATAGAAACGTAAATTATGATGACACATAAAGTTAATATTAAGTTTTATTTTATTGAAATGAAAACAAAGCAATTTCCTATTTTTCCTTTTTAGAAGATAGGAAAAAAACTTTCTTCTCTGTACTGAATTATCAAAATCAAAAATAGAACTTCTCTGTATTTGGTAAAATTAAAGTACAGGTATATGACTCTTTAAATGTATGTAGTTAGGAGTCTGGGAAAGTGTTCAGTCAGTAGAGTTCCTACTGCACAAGCATGAGGTCCTGAGTTCAGGTTGCCAGCAGCCATGTAAAAACTTACAGGGCAACATATGCCTGTAACCGTAGTTCTTTGGATTGTGGTAGAGACAGAGACTGGAAGATCCCTTGCTCTTGCTAGCAGTTCTTATAGTCAACTGCTTCAACAAGAAATTTTGTATCAAAAAATAAAGAGAAGAGGTATAGAGCCAACACTGGATATCTAATTCTCTCTCTCTCTCTCTCTCTCTCTCTCTCTCTCTCTCTCTCTCACACACACACACACACACACACACACACAATGCATGAACACTTATATACATAAATTTATATAAACAAAAGATTCATAAATGTAATGACAATTTGACTTAGGTAGAACTGAATGGCAAGAAATACCACATGTTTCAGCAAAAGCTCATGGAATCCAGAATGCAGTGTATTTTAAAATCAACACATAAGGCAAAGAAACTGGAGCTTATGAGCTATCATTAGATGACTCCCTAATAAATATTTCTAAATATCTGATTACTTTTGATTTTAAAAGTCTAAGTCCAAAGAAACTCCTGCATTGAGTAACAACATTTGCAAGTTCAGAGTCTTATGCCTGCTTCTCTCACACACTGATCTTTCTATAAAAGGGAAATCCAGATAGAATCTTGAGTATTCAACAACAAAAGACCATTTATAGAAACTAATATCGACCATAGCAGAAACACAAAATTAAAATTAAATTAATACTGACGAAGAGGATATTACAGCAAAGGTCTCAATAGAGAAGATTAAGATTATGATCAAATACATTTCCAAAACCTCAAATTAAACCCCAAAATATGCTCTGTTGGATAAAAACCAAAGCTGGTATATATTTGTACTTCTAGCTAGAGAAGTGGAGAAGAGAATGAAGAGTTCAAGTCCTGCTTTGGCTCCATAGCAAGTTTGAGGCCAGGCTGTGCTACTCAAGAGTCTTTTTAAAAATAAAGAATAAAAATGCAATTAAAAATATAAAAAAATCATAGAGTAAGGTGAAAGTAAGCCTAAATGTGAAAGAAGACAATTAAGCTACCATATTTCTGATAGAAGCAACTAAGAAGAATTTTTTTTAATTCCTGAATTCAAACCAAAAAAATGTGCCAAACAGATTTAAGGTAAAGAAGCAAACTGAAATGTAAAAGATTAAAATTAGGATAGGAGTTGCTTTGGAGAAGTAGGAGAAGCAGGATTAGGGGTATTAGTAACTGTCTGGCTCTTGAAACAGATGGTCTACATGTTCAGTGTCTTTAATTATTGAATGTACTACAGTTATAGTTTTTAATTTCCTTTTGTGGGTTTTTGCTATAATTCAAAACAAATTAAAAGTAAATAGAGATCGAATAACAGCAATTAATGGAAAACCAACATATGCATTATTGGTACTTCCTTAGGAAAATATAGAAGAGTCACAGAGTACCAGAAGGTTTGATGTAGGCTGTTAGGGGAGAACAGGCATCAGTGATCTCACCCAGCAATAGACCATATGAACTATACTACCAACTCACTAGGCAGTATATGCCCACATGTGCAATAGTGGCATGACTGTTTGGGGGGTAACCACTGCTCTATGACTAGGTTTGAGGCCTTCTCCAACTGTGTACCTTATTATACACTTGACTTGATCAAAAACCCAATGGATAGACAAATATGGGCCCAACTGGAATTTACTCTTTTTTCCCCATGTTGTCCAACTGCCTTCTGAAATATTTACATTTATATCTGTATATAGCTTACAATCTGGGGGAGAGAAGCCCCTTTTCATGGAAGTGACCATGAATGCAAAGACTCATATTTATGCAAATGCCTAGAAGAGTAACTGATGAGTACGTAGCCTTTAGTAAGAATTTTTTTTATCAACCTGACCATAAGGTCCTAGGAACATCACAGGAGAGAGGGAAGGAATAATCTAAAATCTGAAAATGAGGAAGAGTGTCATGAGACACTGCTATTGGATATGACACTGTTGTTGAAACCATGATGATATGGCAACTATGGATACCTGCACCAGAATGAGCCCTCCAGTTTTCTACCATGGACAGAGAATCAAATAATGATGGGTAATGGTTATTGGTTATTAGTGGAGGAGGAATCATTTTCTCTAATGGTGAAGCTACTGGGGGACCAGGTAGGAAAAGAAAGGGTTCAAAGAAAGGAAAAGGAAACTAGAAGGATATATATATATATATATATGTGTGTGTGTGTGTGGTGTGTGTGTGTGTGTATTTCAAAAATAGTAAAAAAAATTTCCTAAAATTAGAGAAATATAAAACTAAAATTTGCAGGGAATAAACACAAAACTCTCAACAGTTAGGTATATTCCAAAAATATTTGTGAATTTCATGTAAAAAGAAAAGTTACTAAAAGAGAGTATTGCCTCCCCGAAGTGTGCATCTACAAACAATAATCCTGAGAATAATGGGTATACAGTGATGTGCATGTGTTGAATTCAGATAATATAGAGACAAGTCCATAACCGATGCAAGTTTAGATCTAATAGAATAAGAATAAAATTTAACACACGCACACACAGATACACACACATACATGCGTTCACAAGCACACATGCACAAATAATACATAAAGTTACAAAAAAGGTAACTACTTTAACTATGTACCGATTGTGAAGTTTCCAAATTATCATTTATAAAATACATTTACAAAATCAAGAACAGTCCTATGATAAAAATGAATAGCAAGGCTGGAAAGATGACTCAACAGTCAAGAGCACTGACTGCTCATCCAGGAATTCTTAGTTCAATTCCCAGCAACCACATGGTGGCTCACAACCATCTGTAATGGAATCCAATGCCCTCTTCTGGTAAGTCTGAAGAAAGCTACAGTGTACTCGGATAAATAAAATAAATAAATCTTTTTTAAAAAAAAATGAAAAGCAAAAGATATATTAAAATATAATTCTTGAGGAAAACAAAAATAAACTCAACTGTATTGATTGTTTTAACAAATTAAAAAAAAATACTCAAAGAAAACGTTTCTCATTTTGGAGCATAAAACAAAATGTAACTATGTGCTATAAATCAAGAGAAGCAAATATTTAAAATTAAGCAAATAATGAGGGTTATAATTAAAAGAAGAAAAATGTCTTTTGTAGTAATCTATAATTCACTTGGTATAATATTAAGTAGATAAAATAGTTAATAAAACAGAATAACTAAATAATACAAAAAAGAGATGATTGTTTTATGTCTAAGGATGTAGACAGAAAACAAACAAAACCTTTCTAAGTTCTTTTATCATTTATAAAAACTGAGTACAGGGCCAAGGGTTACTGAGTAAAGTGTTTGTCACACAAGCATAATGACTAGAATCTGTATCCTTAAGACCCAGATGGAAAATTAGGTGGGTGTCACAACATGCCTGTACTTCTTGTGCTTTAGAATCAGAGATGGGGATATTCAGAGACAGGGATAATCAGCTAGATAGATAGAGTAGCCTATCAAGAAGCTCGGCGCCAAAAGAAGAAACCCTAGCTTAATATATAAGGTGAGGAGGGATCAGAAAGATACCCAACATCAACTTCTGAACTCAATAAGAGTACACACGCACATGTATGCACAGACAGTATGCACTGACATTCACACCACTTTCACAGACCCTGAAAGGTACAAATTAAGCAATCATAAACTGAAATTTCAAAAACAAAGAGCAAACACACCATTCTACTAAAAATATCACAAAGCTAGAATTAATAGTCAGTAGCCAAAAAGGAAAGAGCACCACCAATTGATCGATTCGATTAATTCTTAATGATTTTAACAATTCTCAATTAAAAAAAAAAAAAGAAAGGCAAAGTAAAATTCCACAGATACAGAGAAAAATGAAAATTATAAAGTGCTGAAAAGCAGACTTCAGAGTATGGTTAAGGTTTACAAAGGATATCAGAATCTAAATATGCATAATAAAAAGCAAGAATAGTATTAATATAGAGTACTACTATTGTGGTTTGAGAGGCTGGCCCCCATTGGCTCATATTTTGAATGCTTTGTACTCAGTTGGTGAAACTCTTTGGGAAGGATTGGGAGGCTTGGCCTTGTTCGAGGAGTGTCATTGAGGCTGGGCTTTGGGGTTTCAAAAGCCTGAGCCATACTCAGTTACTTCTTGGTGCTTCCTGCTTATGGATTAAAACATAAGCTCTGAACTACTGCTCCGGCACCATGCCTGCTTGCACGATGCCATGCTCCCAACCGTAATTCATGGACTCTAACATTCTGGAACCTTGAGCTCCTAATTAAACATTTTCTTTCACAAGTCATGGTGTCTTATCATAGCAATAGAAAAATAATGAGGATGCCTGGTTTTAAATAAAATTGGGGAAATTGTCACCAATTCGGAGAAAATATATAGACCCACTTATATATAGACCACATGGATTAATCTTCATAGACAAGAAAGATACGAGAGAGGCATGAGAAAAACTGAAGAGGTTAGAAAATGGTAGATAGGATCAAAATGCATATGCATTCATGTATAAAACTCTCAAAGAATAGAAAAGTAACTGCTTAATTTAAGAGAAATAAAAAATCAGTTACTAACCCTCCAAACACAAACAGTTTATAAAAGTAAATTTCACCAATTTTTTTTTCAATATAAGGATAATATAGAAAACTAGAAAGAGGTGGAAGTATTATTATTAGTGGATGATTTCACTGTAAAACTCTGATACATGATAAGGGAACCAAATATAGCCACTGAGTAAAAAATATACAGGCACATAGTCATGTTAAAAGAAAGTAATGGAAAACTTAATGGCAGAAAATCACATATACAATAACAGCAGCAAAGCTCTGCATTACCGTAATAACTGGCAGGAGGCATGCTCTGTAACTATGAATCACCCTCAGATACTCCTGCTGTGCATTAAAAAAGCCCTAGATGGATGGAAAGACAATTCTCAATCTGGGAACAAACGACTCATATATACTTGAATCAATATAATAATTTTTCCATAAAAAATGTACTCAACATTTCTTAAAAACTAGATCAGCATGTTATCAATTTATGCAGAAAATTAATATGCAATAGTATTTTTTTTAATTCTAAGGAGAGTAAGGAAGCCCATAAAAGGGTATAATGTTCTAGATTTAAAAAAAAAATCACATGGTTGGGGACACAGCACTGTGGTCAAACAGTTACCTGTCACATGCAGAGCCATGAGTTCAATACCTGGCACGGAAAATAAATTCCTACAAACCAGAGTAATAGAGTCTAAATGTCACAGGAAATGAAAAATGAGCTAGAAGATCACTTACATTTTTTTATATTTTTATTTTTTATTCACTTTACCCTGATCACAACCCCCTCCCTCCTCTTATTTCAGTTCCACACTCTGAAATCCCTCCCCACATTAAGCCCTTCCTTTCTTCTCAGAGAAGGGCAAGCCTTCCTTGCGTACTACCCCACCCTGGGACATCAAGTCACAGTAGAAGTAAACACATTCTCTCCCACTGAGGCCCAACAAGACAGTCCAGTTAGGGGAAGTAGATCCAACAGTAGGGAACAGAGAATGAGACAGTCCCCCTCCACTTGTTAGGGACCCACATGATGACCAAGCTATTTTTACAGGACCTAGGTTCAGCTCCTTCATGCTCACTGATTGATGACCCAGGCTCTGTGAGCCCTCATGGTCCCAGGTTAGTTCACTCTGTGGGTCTTCTTATGGTGTCCTTGATCCCGCCGTCTTACTCGTTTAAATCCTCAACTCTTCAGCAAGTCTCCCTGAGCTCTGCCTGATAATGGCTGTGGGTCTCTACCCATTCGCTGCTGGATGAAGCCTCTCAGGAAACATCTCTGGTGACTAGCTGGAGGTCTAGGACAGGAGAGGATACTGGACGTCTATGAGGATGACCCTAGCTGAGATTCCTACAAGAAGGAAACTGAGTGGCCACATTCTGTAGCCAGGCCAGCCTTCCAGGGGAGGAAGAAGCACATCAATCCACCCACAAAACCATCAACAAAAATTTGCCTTGACCGAAATGTTCATCAATAAAGATGGAGCAGAGACTGAGAGAAAAGCCAACCAATGACTGACTCAACTTGAGACCCATCCCATGGGAGAGAGCCAACCCCTCACTATTAATGATACTTTGCTACAAGAATATTATCTAGATTTAAATGTGTATGTATGTATATGTGTGTGTGTGTGTATTGTGTGTATGTATATATACATGAATGAATTATATGTATGAATGAATTATATATATATATATATGAATATATATGAATTATTTTCATATATCTGAAAAAAAATTAAGACTATAATTCTTCTTAAATTATCCAAAAATAAACAGATTGCTTATGGGAAGAAAACTTAAAGAAGGCTTTAGCCATTCACCTTTTTAATCATATATCTTGTTTCCTTTCAGTTTTATGCTATCATTGCTTTCAACCTCAAACCTCAAAAAAACATAAAATTTAAATTATGCATGCTCATTTTAGAAAATTCTGAAAATTTTAAAAACTTTAAAAATTAAAACAAAATTAATTGCTCTTCTATTACCCAGAGTTACACTGATATAAAATTTTCATTTGCTTCTCTTTGTTCTCTTCATATTGTGCAGTTCATTAGCAACCGTTTTTCTATGTGAATGATTTCAAAGGCAGGAAGAGAAGGTCATTGGGAAATAGACATCTCTACATGGTATACAGGAAAATGGAGATGAGAGAACAAAAAGCAGTTCGGGGGAACCTCAAGAAAAGTTCAAAATTTTGATATTAATATTATTTACTAACTACAACTACTGCATATTTCTAACACATAAATCACTGATCAGTGATTGAATGGATAGAAATGCTCATTACCCTGATTTTATTATTACATATTGTATAAATGTATCAAATTATCATAATGTACACCACAAAGATATAAAATAGTATTTTGACAATAGATGCTAATTCATCTGTGGTCAATAATTTATAGTTATTAATATAAATTATATATTATTAATGTAATATATAATCTAATAAATATAACTTTTTTACAATTCTGGTTTATTGTGAGGCTCACAGAGTGTAGAGTAAAAAGCAGTGGAGAAGAAAAGGGAATAGTGGTGAGACAGGATGGTGCTCGTTACGTTAGTCTCATGTACCCATCAAGAATGCAGGGAGTGATTAGAACTGACTTTTTAAAAAGTTATGTTGTCTAGGGTTTTCTAGAGGTTCTACCTACCCCCAGGCTCCCAGGATTCAATGGGGGTGACCTTAGCTAAAATGCTTAGCAGAGGAGAGATGGAACCTGAAGAGACCACCTCCAGTAATTAGACAGGGCCCCCAGTGGAGGAATGGGGACACTAACCTACCTTCAAAGTTTTTGACACAAAATTGTTCCTGTTCAAAAAAAAAAATATACAAGGACAAAAATGGAGGAGAGACTGAAGGAAAGGCCATACAGTGACCAGCCCAACTGGGGATCCATCCTGTGGACAGGCACCAATCCCTGATGTTATTACTGATGCCATATTGTACTTGCAGATAGGTCATGGCTGTCCTCTGAGAGGCTTTACCAGCAGCTGACTGAGACAGATGCAGATACTTACAGCCAACCATTGGACTAAGGTCAGAAACCCTATGGAAGAGTTAGAGGAAGGACTGAAGAAGCTATGAAGGTTCCTCATAGGAAGACCAACAATGTTAACTAATCCAGACCCCTGGGACCTTCCAGAGACTAAGCCGCCAACCAAAGAGCAGACATGGGCTGGTTTTAGGCCCCCGACACGTATGTACCAGAAGACTGATTTGTCTGTCCTCAGTGGGAAAGGATGCACCTAATCTGCTAGAGACTTGATGCACCTCAGACGTGGGATGCCGGGGGCGGGGGCGGGGAGGGAGCATCCTTTCAGAGAGGAAGAGGAGGGGAAAAGGAGGGGAAGAGGGTGAAGAACTCTGGGAGGGCGTACCAGGAGAGTGGGCAACATTGAGGATGTAAAGGAATATAGTAATTAATTAAAATAGAAGAATAAATATAGAATGAATGAAAGAAAGAGGAAAAAAGTTATATTTCCTAAGTCATTACTCTTTAAATCTGGCTTTCTATAAAACTCAACCATAGACAGTCTTGTGGAGTTTCCCTTGTTTAATGTGTGTATGTGAGTGGGTGATAAACACAGGTGTCTCTTCCTTGGGAAACAGCCATATAACTTAACTTTAAAGATAGTATCATAGAAATAGGAATGACTTTACCTTTCTCAGAGTTAAAAATAACTTTCTAAGGTTATCAGGCTATATCCTAACTTGATTGGATGTTGGCCACCAGACAATTCTACCTTCTTAGAGAAAAACAGAATGAAGCCCCAGCTCAGCAAAACCCAAGGGTTTGATATTATACCTATGATTTTTGAGCAGAGCATCCAAAATGCCCTTGTCCTGCTCCAGTCGACAAGCTGCAAGCCTGCCTAGTCACACTCTGAGCCACTTAGATATTGTCACATCTGCATATCCAGTAGTGCTCCTCAGTAGTATCACAAGAGTGATTGTGCACGTCAAGGACTCATCTCTTCAGTAGATTTTCTTTAGCCTTGTCCCACACATGGTCACAATATCCAACTTTCTGTTCAACCCAACCTCAACATGCCACCTGGGATCCCTGTGTATGTCAGACTTTAACTGTTAGTACCTTTGGCTTCTCTGAGTAAGTTATGGAGGGCCAATGAGAAATTGTTGGAGCGTTCTAACTCTTTGGCTGTCTTTTAGGTTAATGAAAAAGAATGTACTTTTAAAACACTAAAAGGATAAATAAATGTTCCTTTATCTCGAACATTTTTGTGTTGCACACTTCAAAAGAAAAAAAAAACCTTAATTACTCTAATTACATTTTAATAAGATAACACATAAAATTTTAGTTATAACTCAATGCTTCTTTTTAGCTGATTTAGAAAATGACTGTAAAGATTAGTGTTCTGCTGACAAACTGTGCTGCTGTGCATGCTGACAGGAACCTGATATAGCTGTGTCCTTAGAGGTCTGCCAGAGCTTGACATATTCAGAAGCAGATGCTCACAGCTAACCATTGAACTGATCAAAGGGTTCCCAATGGAGGAGTTAGAGTGAAGACTGAAGGAGCTGAAAGGGTTTGTGGCCTCATGAGGAGAGCAACAATACCAACCAACCAGAGCTCCCAGGGTCTAAACCACCAGCCTGGGAGTACTTAGGGATGGACCCATGGCTCCAGCTGTGTAAGTAAGGGAGGATGGCCCCGTTGGGCATAGGTGGGAGAGGAGATCCTTGGTCCCATGAAGGTTGGACACCGTGTGTTGGGGAATTCGAGGGTGGGGAGGTGGGAGTGGGAAGGTAGGTGGGGGCACATCCTCATAGAAACAGGAGGAGGGGGATGGGATAGGGGGTTCCTGGGCAGGGCAGGGGAATGGGGAAAGGGGATAACATCTGAAATGTAAATAAAATATCCAATAAAAAAAAGAAGAAAAAAAGACAAAATAAGAAGCTATGGTAAAATACAAAGAAAAGAAAAAAAAAAAAAGAAAATGACTGTGAAGATTAGTGTTTTGCTGACCAACTACAGTATTCCCCATTAACACTGTACCTGTGCCTCTTGGCCTAATGTTTCAGCCTATGCCTTTTGCGTTGTAATAGGGGGTAAAGGTGCATGTACTTTTATGTTTTGAAATTTTTATTTCATGGCAAATACAAAGTTTTAGAGTTTGGGGTGCTTTGTATTTTCCACAAGAAATATTATGAACATTTTCTGGACCATTAAAATATTGGTGATTCTTTTTGATTGCTATTGTAAGAAATGGAATTAGCTTGGTAATCTCTCCTACACCTATTATAATCTATCAGGTTTGAGGACAATGACTACAATGTTCCACTGTTTGGATTAAGAAATTTGACTTAGGGGTTGGGGAGATAAGTCAGTCAGTAAAGAATTTGCCCTAAAATCAAGCAGATAGAAGTTCAGATCTCTCACACTCATGTAGACTCAAGGTTGGGAAGAAAGAAAAGAAACAAGAAGAACCCTGCATCTTGTTGGCTTGGAAGCCCGAACAACTGTGTGTAAATGGCATTTTAAAATATTATTTAATAACTCTATTACTTATTAATATGATCTGATCAGCCCCCAATAATTGAGGCAGAGTCCTATGGACTTTTAAAATCACCTTTAGCATAATGACTGGATGAATTACTCATATTTTATTTTTCTATATGATAGACTGTTAAGTCCCCAGCTGCGCTCCTCAAGGACTTGCTGTTTGAGTGTTGCCGGGTTATTTCTGCTCCATCAGTCTGTCCTCAGGGTGCATTTCACTCAGCCACATGCTCCTGGTTCATCGCATCTAATGGACCCATCCTATTCTCTTCTTCTTCTTCTTTCTCATTCTCCTTTCTTCTTCTTTCTCCCTTTTCTTCTTCTTCCTCTTTCTCTCCTCGTGATCCCTACTTACAACCCCCGGCCCTGTTACTGAAATTCTCCTGCCTCTTTTCTCCCCAGTAATGGACTGTAGCCAGCTTTATTTAACCAACAGCTTTATATTGGGGAGCTAGGTTTGCATAGCACACTTGTTGTTTGTGAGAATCTGCTTTTGAGGCAGGGGGCAGCCAGATCTTGGGGCTAGTATTCAGCCTTTGAATATCCAGCAGCACCAGGTCAACTCCCAACATCTGTGGGTTCCATAGAAGTACTTATCTCAAAATAAAAGCTGAAGACAGATTGAAGAAGATACTCAATGTTGTGCTCTGGGAGAGAGCAAGCAAGAGAGCAAGAGCAAGAGGGAGAATTGGGAGAGAAGAAACTTTGGGCCAGTAACAGAGAGCAGAGGCAGACTTCTCTTGATTGCTCAGGGACTCCTGCTGAGAGGCCAGTGTTTAGGCTAGTTGTGGATTCCAGTTGAAAACCACACTTCCTAGAGTGCTTTTTTTTTGTTTGTTTGTTTTTTATTGGAAATTCTATTTACATTTCAGATGTTCTCTCCTTAACCCATTTCCCCCCTCCCTCCCAGGAACTCACTATCCCTTCCCCCCTCCTCCTGCCTCCACGTTGGTGTACCCCCACCCACTCTCCCCCATACCTCACCTCCCCACCCTCGAATACCCCCCCCACGACGTCCAGCCTTCATGGGACCAAGGATCTCTTCTCCCACTTATATATAGCTCCCTTGCATAGATAGCTGGAGCCATGGGTCCCTCCCTAAGCGCTCCCAGGCTGGTGGTTTAGACCCTGGGGGCTCTGGTTGGTTGGTATTGTTGCTTTCCTCATGGTGTGGCAAATCCTCTCAACTCCTTCAACCTTCACTCTATCTTCTCCATTGGGAACCCCATGATCAGTTTAATGGTTAGCTGTGAGCATCTGCCTCTGAATATGTCAGACTCTTGCAGACCTCTAAGGAGACAGCTATATCAGGCTCCTGTCAGCATGTACATCCTGACATCCACATCAACCTCTACCTTTGGTGACTGCACATAGGATGGATATCCAGGTGGAATGGTCTGTAGACGGCCCCTCCTTCAGTTTCTATCCTGCACTGTGTCTCCAATTTGCTCCTTGAGATTTTGTTACTCCTTCTAGAAGGACTGAAGCCCCCTACTTGGTCACATCTTCATGAGCTTTTTCTAGAATAAGTTTGTGAAACAACCTTGTCAATATGAAAATAAAGAGCTGCTTGCCAGTCACTCACCTTCATTGTCTGAGAGTACAGTGGCCAGGTATGCCTCTCCTGAAGAAAACTGTAGGACTAGTTTCTAGTAGTAGTAGAAGAAGCATCATCCAGTCCTGGAGAAACAAGGGCTGTCCTTTCCTCTGGAAGAGAGGAAACCCCAAATCAACTAGTAATTGTTAGAGATGTTTTCCATTGATGTGACAAAGCCCATGGCCAAAAGCAGCTTGAGGAGTTTCTTCCTCTTACATTTTCAATAGCACTTGAAAAATGAAAAGAAGTCAGTGCAGGGTTCAGGTAAAGCAGGAACCTGGAGGCAGGAACTAATCCAGAGATCATGGAGAAGTATGATTTGCTGTATACCTCTTGGTCTTGCTCAGCTTGCTTCTTTATATTACCTAGGACTACACTGTGGCTTGGGCCCGGCCACAAGTCAGTCATCTATCAATCAAGAAAACACACCAAAGGCTTGCTCACATATCAATATTGTAGGAGTATTTATTTATGGTTCTCTCTTCCTAAATTAATCAATTATGTCATTTGATATAAAAACTAGCAAAGATGGGCTGGAGGCAGTTAAGTAGAAACTGACTGTTCTTCCAGGTCCTGAGGTCCAAATCCCAGCAACCACTGGTGGCCACACATATATATTGGATCGATGCCTTTTCTGGTGTGTCTGAAGAGAGGAAAGTGTATCATATACACAAAATAAATAAAAATCTTTTTTAAAAATTAGCAAAGACAATAATTAACAAAACTAATGACTTTCCATAATAATCTACTCATATTTATTGTAAACAAACCTATTGTAAATACCAAAATTATTACATTTAATATTTTGGCATTTATATTTGGGCATCAAGAACAATACTCATTATGGCTTCATTCTCTACCAATGATCTCCAGAAAGATTAAATAAGTTTATAATTTTAAACAAGTACATGAAAGTACATTTACTATCTTTCCAACTAATCATTCCATATTTATCATGTATTCCTCATTTGACAAAGGATATATAAGCATCATATTTTAATTAATATTTCTTTCATTATTGATGTAAAATGCATATATTGTTTTAAAAAACTATTTGTTGCATAAAGCAAATTGCTTGTTTATGACCTTGTTTTACTTGCCATTTGTATGATGGAGTATTACTGATTCTGGAGAGTTCTGTATTAGTCACATTCTTGCTGCTGGAACAAATTACCTGGCAAAAGCAACTTCGGGAAGGATTTTCTTTTGCTTCCAGTTTCAGGGTGCAGGAAATCACAGCAGAGAAGTCATTCTGGTAGGAGTTTGAGGCAGCTAAACACCCATCTGTCCTTCAGAAGCAGAGAGCTCCTCTAAGTTGTATCCTGTCCAGGATGCATTATGCCATCCATTTAGGGTAAAAATCTCCTACCTCAATTAGTCTAATCTAGAAACTCACTCACAGACATACCCAGAAGTTAGTTTCCATGGTGATCTAAATCTCATAAGGTTAACAATTAAGATTAATGAGCACAACTGTACACTTGTCAACCTGACACTCAAACACTCACTGTTAAATTTTTGCCTCTCATTCTTTGTCTAGACTCATGGCTATGTCATAATGAAAAATGTGTTTATTACTGTAAAAAAAACCCAACACATTAAAAATCATTTAAACTGTTTAAAAGTTGAAAGTCCAAGTTTCATCTAAGACTCAAGACATTCTCTAGACTATGAGCTCCTAAAAAACCAAAAGAAATTCCAAATTTCCAATGTACAGTGGCACGGAATAAACATTCCTATCCCCCAAAAAGAGATGGGGCCATAGCAAAGGAAAACTCTGCCCAAACAAAATTGAAACTCAACAGAGCAAACATGAAATTTTTCATCTCATTGTCCATATGGATGGAATCATATGGACTCCAAAGGGCTTGGGGAGACTGCCTGCTTGAGTTCTATTGACCATAGCAAATACAGTCTTTCTCTTGTCCTGAGCTCCACTCTATACATGCAGCGTTACTCAGTAAGGGTACCATGGTCCTGTGTCCCATGGTTCTGGCATGTTCAATATCCTGGGGTCTCTACTGAAACTCACAACTTCATACAATGACATATCAGGGTCTCCACGTACTATACCTGAATCTACCTTACATTATCTAGACTTAACATCTCTTTGGAGCTATGGCACAAGATTCTGTGAGCTTCCTGTCTTAGTTACTTTTGTATTTCTATGAAAAAAACACCGTGACCAAGGCAAGTTATAAAATAAAAATGTTTAATTTTGGGTTCATAGTTCTAGGGATTATTATCCATGAACATTATGGCAGGGAGTATGATGGCGGACAGACTAGAACAGTAGCTGAAAGCTTACGTGTTCTTCAGCCAGTAGAAGCCAGAGAGAGCTAATTGGGAATGGCTTTGACTTCTGAAACTTCAAAATCCAAGTGATGCATCTCCTCTAACAAAGCCACGGCTCCTTTTCCTTCCTGTCCTAGTTAGGGTTTTATTGTTGTGAAGAGATACCATGACCATGACAGTTCTCACAAAGGAAAGAATTTAACTGAGGCTGGCTTACAGTTCAGAGGTTTAGTACATTGTCATCGTGACAGGAAGCATGGTAAGGAAGACACAGGCAGACATGGTGCTGGAGAGGTAGCTGAGAGTCCTGCATTCAGATCAGCAGGAAGAGCAATGACTGTTGGATCTGACTTGAGCTTCTGAAAACTTCAAAGCCCACCTACTGTGACACACTTCCTCCCCAAGGCCACACCTCCAATAATGCCTCTCCTTATGAGTCTAGTGGGGCCAGTTTCAGTCAAACCACTGCACTTCCTGAACAGTTCCACCAACTGGGAACAGAGCACTCTAATCTGTGAGCCCATGGGACTGTTCTCTTTAAACCATCACACCCCTCAACAGCTCATCTTTCTTGACTATAAAACTAGTACTTCATGGATAATTCTCTGAAGCTCTGCTGCCAGCTCTTTATGGTGCCTGGGCACATTTCATCATGACTATGTGGCCTTTACAAGCTCTATGGACTGAATCTTCAAAATTAACTTTTAGGCAGTAGTTCTTAATCAGTGATGGGCACCCTTGTGCTCACAGATTGGGCATGATCCTCACAAATGAGCTTGCATTTTTATAAGTCTGTGCCTTTGATGGGTTCAGTCTTACCCCAGGCACCTTTCCTATTGCTTCTCTTTAATCATTAATTTTTTTTTCCTCTGTACTAATCTTAAGTACAGGTTTAAACGTGTTCTTGCTCTTTGACAATCTGTACATTTTTATGTCCTTCCTTTCCATTTGCTCTTTTTCATGGTCCATGTGGAAAGTACAGCAGTCTGAATACTACTGTGCCTTGAAACTTCCTCTGCCAAACACATTTGTTCATTACTTGAGAACTCATTCAAGTTCTCGAGAGCTAGGCAGAGTGCAACCAGATTCTTGGACAGAACATAACCTACGAGGCTTCTAACTCAGTTTCCAATAAAGCCTTTCTTCTTCTCAGAAACACCATGAGCTCAGCCTCTAATATTTGTGATTTCTCTAGGCCTCTGGCCTTCCAAACTCTCAGCAGAGCAGTACATTAAACTCTGCTTAAATATTGTAGTATTTCTCTAGAATTCCGAACTCTTCTACTTTTCTACCACAAACTAGTTCTAATAGCCAAAGAATCACGTGATCAGATTGACCATAGTAACAGCCCTACTTCTCAGAACCAGTTTTCTGTATTAATTGTTTTTCTCATTACTGGGATGAAATAACTGACAGAAAAGATCAAGGTAAGGTTTGTTTTGGCTTACAGTCCACTCAATCTGGAAGGGGAGTCCTGCCAGTAGGAGCTTGAGACATCCTTGTGTCTCAGGACAAGAGAGCTGGTCAGGATGCCACTCAGATCCCTTCTCCTGTCCATTCAGTTTCAGCCAATGGAGGAAGCATTTAAGGAAGGTTCTTGCTTTCTCTATTAATCTAATCTTGAAACCCTTCCCAGACATTCCCAGAGGTTGTTTCTAAGGTGATTCTAAATCCTAGCAACTGTCTCACTATCATGAATTTTTTTCCCTGCCTTCACCATTCCTATTCCCCAGTCATTCCACATTCACCTGGTACATGCATTCACACATGTGAGCATGCTGCACATACTCTCACTATCGAAACACCACAATATCGGTAACTTAACCTTTGCCTACTTACTAGTCTAATGTTTGCACAGAGAAACTATGAGGGAACAGAAAACGGTGGACAAGATATTGGAATAGTAAGAAGTGAATTAAATATTTGCTTAAGAAAGGGAAGCCATGTATAAATCTTGATCTTTATGATCTGGGAAAACTGATGACAAGGTTTGTTGGTGTAAAATGTGAGAAATAGGGAAGATCTCTGGATCTTCTAAATTTTAGTTACCATATAAAGTAAACAGACAGTACCATCCATTAGGATACCTGCCATAAGAACTCAGATAGCTGTTGATGAATCTAACATTAGAACTTATATCTGTATATTTAATTAAGATACTATTCTCCCTATGTATATAGCTTTAACAGTTTATTAACCCTACTGCATGTAACGCAAGACCAGTGTCTTCAGAATTTCTATTCCATGATCTCATCACTACAATATGAAGACCAAGCAGTCACTATTGTTAGAATATCAGACCTTGTTATATTTAGCTTGCAATGGAAATAGAGCTGATCCATTAATGGTCAATGTATCTGAAGAGAAGTAAATGAAGTAGTTAGCAGTTAATGATTGTCACAGAGCTCTGGAATATAAATACAAAACAGTTCTAGTGACCTCATTTCTAGTCCCAAAGAGCAGTAGCCATGCTCTCCTACTGCAACATTCCAGTGTAACGAGACTTGGATAACTTCTGTGAGAGCTAAAAGTACTTTAAGAGAATATTTTTAAAATGCCTCTAATCTGTACGTTTGATTTACCCAAGAAGAGATAACTTCCTGGAATGCTGGGGGTTGTTGTTTGCAGAAGACAAGCCATCTCTTGAGTTTTTCACTTTTATAAACAAGGTCAGATGTCAAACTATAAAGCAAGGTTGGTTGTCCCAACTATAAACAAGATTGGTTGTCTCAACTATAAACAAGATTTATAATGTACTATAAGCTATAAACTACACAGGATGTTGCTTGGTCACAGGTAGGTAGGAGGTATGTAGACAAAAAGTATATCAGGATGTATGCTTACCTCCAGTCAGACAAATGAAGGAATATGTAGTGTTATGGTGTTTGCCTTTATAAGCACCTGACTAACATAATACTTGGCCTTCTCTGGGAATCCCGGTATAGATGTCCATTGTCCTGGCCAGTATTTAATAAAGCTTGCTTCAAATTTGGCTCAAAAATTATGTTAATGCTATTCTCACCCAGTGGGATTAATTCTTCCTTGATGCTCTTGTTTTTCTAGTCCTTACTTAGCCAGAAGGATACTAGTAAGTAGCCATTGAGGACATTTACGTTTTAAATTAGCATGTGAAAAGGCAGAACCTTTTGTGAGTCTACTACCTCCACAGATCTTCTCTCACAAGCTGCCTTTTACTTTGTCGGCTAACTAAAGAATCAAATCTACACTCTACCATTGACCCTTTAAGGAAATCTGACATTGTAAACTTCCCAAAGCATTTCATATTGCTGTCTCCTCCCTTTAAGAGTTAATACAGCAGGGCTTGTCAATCACCTAGACAGGAGTTCCTCTCTCATTGTCCCATCCCCCACTGCCACAGGAAATCTTATTTGCCTAAAGACTTGCTAAGGAGAAAGAAGAGCTAATTATCCCCTTAATGAGATAATACAATTATTTTTCCCAGAAGTCCCTCCCTTGGGACAGATACTTTCAGTGCTTCTATAAGGCAGCACTGTAGAGCCAGTGTGGACTCAGAAAAGCATAACTTCTCCTTTTTCTTCTATCCTTTTCCTTTGGACACTGAACAAAAGCCTGAGCAAGGTTTCCCAGACATTCTGATCTTTTTTTTATGCTTATTCTCTGAAGCCTTGCTCCCTCTCTCATTCAGGAGCTTGTTGATTTCCACTGCAAAAGGCATGCCTTTCTCTCTTCCCCTTCTCCATCTCCCTCCTCTTCTCTGAGTATCTCCTGCCTTTTTATTTTGCCCATGACTGAAAATGGGGACATGACTGCTCCTAAGAATGGATGAGGAGAAGGCTTTTATTGTAGATATGAGGGATAGCACAGCCAGAAGCATCTGGAAGATTCCAGATAGAACTGGGCCATGAGAGGACAGAGCTAAGGGGTGAGGTGGGGGATGGAGGGGTAGAGGCACCTCAGTTACCCATTTGTCTGAGGTTTCTTTGAGACATAGCAGCCTACCCTGTTTATTTTTTACTGAACTCTGATAAAACTTTCTTTCAGCAGCTTTCTTCTGTATGAATTCTTACATTCTTTTATGGAAGAGATTAAAGATCCAAAATGTGTAACCCTATGTTTCCCTAGTAACACAATCCTTTTTTTTTTTTTTTTTCTGTGTATGTATGCTCATGTTTCATTTCTGTTTGATATGATAAACATCCCTAAGAGGGGAGAATAGGCAAGAAAGAGTTTACTTCAGCTTATAGTTTCTGATTCCAGCCCATCATAGTGGAAAGAAAAGGCAAGAACGTAAAGCAGCTAATCATGTCACACCCAGTATCAAAGACAGAGAGAAATCAATGCATGTGTGCTCATTTGTATTCAGTCTTCTTTCTAACTTATACAGTCCTGGACCCAAACCCAGAGAATAATGCTACCTACAAAGGTGGCCTCCTTACTTTAGTTAATGCAATCAAGACAATGTCCCAATGACACACCTGTGGGCCAACTTGATCTATATGGTCCCTCATTGAAAGTCTCTTAGTGGGTGATTCTACATTGTATCCAATTGACAATGGAAACAAATTATATCTAGTATCTAGCATCAACTTAGGAAAATAGGAGTTACAATTCAATGTGGATTAACGTATACATTCAAAAGCACTTGTATGTGACCTTTCAAATGCCATGATATAACTAACCCACACATTTGATTTCTTGGAGTCAGGTACTGTTGTGGTTTGTATAGGAATTCCCCCCATAGATTCATGTGTTCAAATACTTGGCCACTATTAGGAGGTGTGGCCTTATTTTAGTAGGTGTGGACTTGTGGGGGCAGGCTTTAAGGTCTCCTATGCTAAAGTTAAATCTAGTGACACAGTCTCTTTTTGCTGCCTTTGGATCAAGATGTAGAACTTTCAGCTCCTCCAGCACCATGTCTGCCTGCATGCTACCATGCCTCTCACTATGATGATAATGGACTAGATCTCTGAAACTGTAAGCCAGTCCCGATTAAATTCTTTCCTTTGTAGGAGTTGTCATGGTCATGGTTGCTCTTAACAGCAATGAAACCCTAAGACAGGTACGCCTTGCTTTAACTAGCAGGGCAAGAAAGCACCAAATCATGACCTAGTGAATCTATAATAGAGGTGATCCATTCAGTAGTACCACAGTACCCAGAAGAATCATTATAGTGGCAAGTATCACATATTTGAGGTTAAAAAAATACACTGTGAATGAATATCCTTTACATCTGTGCAATAAGCTTAAAGCAGAATATCCTGATTAAAACTACATACCCAAAGTCACTGTTATCCTCTTGAAATCACATTACCATTATATGGAGAATGAAGCATTAAAGCAAAGGAAAAGAAGAATATACAACAAAACCATCATTTGGGGAGCTGGGAGGCAACATGCAGATGCAGCCTTCTGGAAAGCTGAATCCTAAGTTAGCAATATGCCAAGTCACGCAGCCCACCATTTGACATGAGACTTTGACGGAGCATGCTGAAGTGCTGGGATCCAATCCTAGAGTCTGTGGCATCTAGAGGATGCCTGAATGAGGGACTCTGACAGATGATTGTAGAAAAACTGCCTTTTATCAAGACCCACTGTAAAGAGCATCATCAGCTGAGTTCATAGCTGTCAGGCAAGAAAAGTAGTAGTGCTTCTGGGACATTCTGACCATCAGACAAATGGCTCAGCCAGGTCTTCTGCAGTGGATCTCAAATTTCTCCATATCACACACAAGAGCTTCCAGTCTACCTCCTACCTAGTCCTCTAACCTAGACTACCACCTGGAAGTATTTTCAGACATTTGCCCAATCTCCATGTGTTTAAACAAAGCTCTAATAGGGGATGAAAAGAAGGAGGTCACAGGAAATATCAACAGAAATATCAGAAAACAAAACATTAAAAAGATCCTAATAAGCCGGGCAGTGGTGGTGCATTCCTTTTAATGCCAGCACTTGGGAGGCAGAGGCAGGTGGATTTCTGAGTTTGAGGCCAGCCTGGACTACAGAGTGAGTTCCAGAATAGCCAGGGCTACACAGAGAAACCCTGTCTCAAAAAAAAAAAAGAAAGAAAGAAAGAAAGAAAGAAAGAAAGAAAGAAAGAAAGAAAGAAAGAAAGAAAGAAAGAAAGAAAAGATCCTAATAAATCAGAGTTCTTTGTGCTCATAACCCTCTCTATGGTCCATGGAACTATGCGAACTGATCAAAGTTGGGGTGTCGAAACATGTGTATCATCCTGGTGCCCTCAGATCTTGTCCTCTTAGACCCCAGAAGCTTCCCAGTCAACTTATGGAATCATGAGAAATGGAATCATGACTTTAAACAAAGTCTGTCTGTTTTAAGATTATATAAAAGTTGTAGTATTTTCATTTTTAAAACTATAACTTGGTAACTGCCACTTCTCAACAAATGATGCCTAAAACAGAAAAAGTTTGAAAAGGCCAAACAATCATTTTACTTATAGTTATAGCCATGTGAGCTGACATCAAAAGAACTCATTAAAGCTGGAAATAATAGTGTTTTTTCTAACATACTTTATAGGACTATTGTTCTCTTAAACTCTTATACATGTATAAGTTTGATGAAAAAAAACCCTATACTTTGGGGTATAAAAGCCAAAGGAAATAGATTAAGAAGAAAATGTATTCACTTATTCATAATGGTATTGTTCTCTGAATGGTAGGTTGCAAATTATTTTCATTTTTCCTGTTGGACATTTCTACATTTTCCATGATTTTGATAATGAACACATAGTACTCACATAATCTGAAGGAGTTGAGGGAGAGTGTGGGGAAATAGCAAAAAAAAAGGTAAAAACAGAAAGAAAGGTTTCTTGAGCAAGTCTAATTTCCAAGCTCCCCTAGGCCTGCATTCTTTCCTGTTATCCTCAATTATCTCTCCCTGTGTTCACTTCTCTCCTTGGTTATAGCTGATGGGACTACACACTCTGCTCTGCTACAACAGTGGCATTCCTTTCACATCCTGGCTGCTTCCTAAACACAGACTTCCCCCAAAATACACTGGCCTGTATAGTTCAGCTTGCATTGATTTCTAGGAATTTTCTATATAGCTCTATAACCTTATGCCTCTTCCTGACTCCTAAGGCCTCCAGATGCTGCCTACCAGATCTGCTCTCCTTCTCAACTAAGACATATAAAGCTCAGATTCTCAATGCTCATGATTTTAAAAGCAGGTAAAATAGGATCTTAATATATTATGCAGAATTAATAATCCTCTCTTCTTTATCTGTTTACCTTACTGTCTATGCTCATGTTAGCCAAAGGAGTCAAAGAAGTTTCATTGCCTCTGGTTAAGGGCAGGTGTCACAAAGAACACCATCATCCAGTTTCCTGTAATGCCACAGGCTTTCCTTGTTGTGGGCTACAGGTGGGTCTAGCTGAGGCTCATAATCTCCAGGAGCCTAAGAACTGGCACAGCCAGTCATTTAAGGAGACAAACTTGTAAAATGCATAAAATATTAGGAGACCATTAGTTCTTTCAGTTTCCGAAGAGAGGATAATTTCACAAATAAAGCCTTGTGGAAGCAAAAGCAGAGAAGGCAAGGAGGAAAGGTCAGGTAAAGATTTGCTTTTTGCTGAAGCATAAATATTTCATATGAGAAAGCTGAGACGAGCTTTGGATGTTTGGGTTTTATTCTCCAGCTAGAATTTGCCTTTTCAAAGTGCAACAGGGGTATTACTAATGCAACAGCATTCGCTAAAACCACACATCCTTCAACTATCACATTTTACTTCTTTAGACACAACAGTGACACACACAGCTCACCATTAATATTTCAGCCATATGCTTTACAAATCACATTTCATATCTGTACTCTTAGTGGAACAAAAGAATCCTTAGTCATCCATCTCCATCTACTTGGGGGAAGGGCTCAGTGGGCAGAGGTGTGAAAAAATGATTACAAGCTGAGGTCAAGGTCATGAGTAAAGAATGCCTTCCCATCGGAAAATCTCGATTTCGGTCAATTGCTTGGTTAAACAACTCTAAGAACATAAGGGGGTTCTTGTAGTTATCTGGATCACATCTTGTATTTATAGACAGTACAAGGTCTTGATGTTTAAACACTAGAAATAATTCAGTCTCTCCCTTAGGAAATAACACTCACTTCCTTTGTGCTGAGGGATTATGAAAGGGTCTTCAGTGTTTAAAAAAAAAAAAAAAAAAAACAATCACCACAGGAAAGGGAAAAGGGAAAGAGCAGGAAAGAGGGGGACGACAGACAAGCTCTTAATTTAGACTGGATAAACACACTTTGAACCACAAGGAAATTAAAAAAAAAAAAAAAAGGAACAAATTAAGGTAATATTTTCAGCTTTCTCAGAGTGTGGAAATATAATTATTAGATATCTACTTGAATTGCACCCAAAAAGAAATGTTAATTTCTGTTTGCTATTTGCTAGAATTGTGTGTGTGTGTTTAAGGTAGAAAGAAAATCGATAGACTGAAAAAAGTATAACTGAGCAGTGCATCGTCTTTGAGGGCACAGGAAGGGCTGGAGAAGAGTGCATACTGCCCAACATTGACATCCTGGAAGGCAGATTTGGATTTGGATGAAGGTGGTCTTATTTGTGAGTATTTGAGAGTAGGGGTGTTCTCACCTTATTATTATTCCTAATTTATATCGTATATTGGTGGTATGTACTCTCAGTTTTATAAAATAATGATGCTGTGCAGCACTGCAGCAAACAAAAAATAAAAAGTAAATGAGAAGGAAATGGGAGAGTGAAGGGGGAAGATGGGCAGGAGGAAATCAAAGAAATAAAAAAAAAAAAAAAAGAACGCAATAATGATGACAATGGTAAATGAGAAACCACAAAGCAGGTGAGGCCGGAGGTGATCCAGGGTGAGGCCGGAGGTTGATCACAGGGTGAGGCCAGGAGGTTGATTTTAGCATGTATTCTCCACCTCCCCCTGTGGTTCATCAGTTTCTTGGATCCCACTGACTATTCAACCACTGTCTACTTAAAATCTCCATCTTATATCACTATATGTAATACTTCTACTCTTTATGCCTTTTCCTTCCTTTCTCTCTTCCCCTTTAGTTTTCATGTCTCCTTCCCTAATAAGAAATACACAGCGCAAAACGACAGAAGACACGGTTTTTACAAGAGATGGGGAGATTTGCAGAAATGTCTCAAATCATTCTGTTCTTCTGTGCTGGTTTGAATAGGAATGGCCCCCCACAAACTTGTGTTCTAATAACTTGGCCCATAAGGAGTGGCAGTATTAGGAGGTGTGGCTTTGTTGGAGGAACTGAGTCAAGCTACCCCCAGTCTGGCACACAGCTCCTTTCTCCTGCTGCCTGTGGATCAAGATGAGGAACTCTAGGCTCCTCCAGCACCATGCCTGCCTGCATACCGATAATGGAAAAAACCTCTGAAACTGTAAGGCAGCACCAATCAAAAGATTTCTTTTATAAGAGTTGCCACAGTCATGGTGTCTCTTCACAGCAATGAAACCCTAACTAAGACATCTTCTTTTCCTCTCTAAAAACAGTGTCAAAGAGGAGGAAGAAAATGAGAAGAGTTGAAAAATAAAAGAAAAAAAGTAAGAAAAAGAGAAAGAGGTTGAGACATATGAAGAAGATGAGAAAAGGGTCACTGTGGGCATTCAGACCCGAGACCAAGGCACCTAAGAGTGACCGTCACGAGAGACTTGTCACACTTTTTGGGCACAGGAAGAAGGGGCTAGTATTACCTGTGAATACAAAATAAATACAAAGAGTATAAACTGGGTTGTTGAAATCTATGATCTGTGACTTTAATTTAAAATCAAAATTACAAGAATGTTTTAAACATTCATTTTCTGTGTGGTTGTGTGTCACATGTTTACATGCCCACTACCTTGTGTGGGCAACTTGCCAGTTCTATTCCTCCTCCATCTGGTCCCAAGAATGAAACTCAGGTTGTCAATCTTAGCAGTAGGTTCCTTTACATGTTGGGCCATCTCTCTAGTCCTCACAGTATAAGAATATTTTATAAAGATTTCTTTCCCAATGTTAACAAATGACACACCAATAAGATGCTATAACCACAGTAAGGACACTGCTCTAGAAAAAATATTCATAATGGTTAAAGTTATGTGACATATATACATTCTTAAATCCTGACAACTTCTAATAATTTAGTTTAATATATAGCCACTAGTTCAGAAAACTGGCTTCAGCACAGTTATTTAAATAATGAAAAACTCATTAATGATAAAGGCTGGAAGTAGGCTAGAAGGAAAACATGTCAGGTTATTTCTTTTTCCCATGTTCTTATATTAGATGCTAAAATCCTCTAAGTTTAAGCAAATATGAAATTTGCAACTTTTGGAACATAAAAAATACAGAAGTCTAAAAACACCAAACATTTATTTGACCCAAGAAAATGCCATACACCAGATTTCACAGTTTTGAAAGGAAAAATGTATGATTTTACCTCACAAGTTGTGATTATTATATATTTAATCATCTTGTTTTGTGGAATTATTAAACAATAAAGTTTTAAAAATACAGAAATGTGTTTGGGTAAGCCTTTGTTAAATAAATACGTTAATAAAATACATACAGGCTATTCATAAACTTAATCTCTATTATGGAAAGGCAAACTAATCCAATGTTTAAAAAATAGTACACTTAAATAGGTTAAAAAATAGTCACTGAATCTAATGTCTGAATTTCATTCAAGATCAGGTGCTAGCAACTAAAATGGATATATACAATAATTGAAAAGCACCAAAAGCAACAACCAAAAGCATGGAAAGATCACAAACCACATTTACTTTCACATCTGCTTTAACATTTGAACAGAATAACAAGATATAAAGACTGGGAAAGGCTGAAATATTAATAGAACAATCTGGAAAACTTGAGCAGAGAGACAAGAATAGGACCTCACAGGGCAAGAGAAGAGCTGTCATGGAGTTTGAAAGAAGAGCAAGGTCATAGCCTTCTCCCTCACCCCAAGCTTCTCTTCAGTACCAACCTCAACTATACACCCCTCCGAGCTCCACCCACGACCCAATGAGACATGGCCCTTCTCTGAGACCAGACATGCAAAAGCTGTTCACTGCTGTATAAGAAAGGCTTCATAATTGCTGATTGCGTCTTCTCTGAGTACAAATTCTCTCTGCTCCTTCTTCAATTACAATTGGAAGAGTTCCTTAACTGTCAACATTTTCAATCACTGTTACTTCTATTGTTTTCTTCTGAATCAGTTGCATTCTGATCACACTATTCAAAAATGGTGATTTTTTTTCTTTATAAGTCCTTTTATAGATGACAAAGCACAATGGAATTGCAAGGTCTCCTACTCTCAAAAGCAAATTACATAAGCAATGATTTTAAAGTGATATATCTTTTGTAACCAAAGAGAAAAGGAAACTTCTGGGGCTTTTGTATAGAAAATCTTATACATAGAAAGTGCTACTGAGGGAAACAATGTATGACTAAATTCTAAGAATTCTCCCTAATACTGTCACTGTAAGGCAGGTAGGCAGAAAGGGGAAAGCTGGGGACAAGGGCTTCAGTCATAGCAATAGATTTACTATAGCCACTCAAAGGCTTAGTACAGATAGAAGATGTTACTCAGGGCTCAATTGCAAATTAGACAATAATCTGAAGCCTGAAGCCATCATTGCATCTTTAATACATAATAAAGTAATACACCACTTAAAGAATAAGATGAGATATTAACAGAATATCAAACAAACTTGACAGTGACATCCTGTGAAGAAGGTTGCTATAGTTCCTCACACAGAAAAGAGGGCAAACATACACCCTGTGATCAAAGACCAAGCAGTCTTAGGTAAGTGTGTCAAAATTCAAACAACCAACTTATGCTAAACCTATAAACGGGGTATGGTGACGTGAGCATATAATGCCAGCCTTTGGTAGGCTGAGGCAGGAGGATCTAGAGTTTAAGACCATCCTGGGCTACGTGGCAAGACTACGTAAATTGCCCACATTAGACAAGAACAAGATAGAGATTGAGGGAGATAAAATGCAAACATGTTAGAAGGAGACAAGAGGACATGCATAAAGAATGCAAAATCAGATAGAAGAAAATATACAATAACAGGTCAGCAGACCTATATTGAGCTATAAAGAGCAGACTATGAACAAGAAGTCATATAACATGAGCCCATAGAAAAGACGATAAAACGTTTCTACAAGTGGTTTCTTAAAACATGAAAATCAGTATACCATTATTTCAGAGCTAATTAAAAGTATTGGAGTCAGAACTAACTGAAAAATTGTTTTAATGAAAATGCATTAATATATACATTAAAAAGCTGAGATAATGACAATGAACAAAGAAGAAAGGGGATTAAGATAATTAGCTAAAACATAATTTATATGCTCAGCAATGATAAGCCAACTTACATATAATTAGAAGAATTGTTTCTCTGGAATAAAGATGTGAATTCTTGGGCAAGCTGAAAACTGGAAGAAAGCCCACAACAACAAAAACAAGCATAAAAGAACAGCAATGTCAAGTGTATTATTATGTACATGTGTAATATGTATAATAATATATCTCAGTGAAAGTTTATTTATTCATTTATTTGTTTTGAGACAAGGTGTCACTTTGTAGCCCTGGCTGGCATTGAACTCAATATATGGAACGAACTGGCCTCAAACCCACACAGATAAATCTGCCCCTGCCTCTGAAGTGCTGAGATTAAGGACATGCAGCACACACCACCAGGGTGATTCTTTTATTTATCTACTTTAAAGTTACTTAACTACTACATGGATTAACATTCGCCTAACAGCAAAATGTTAAAATGATTCTTGCTGGTAATCTTTCTGACATTTCCTTTGTCTTTCTGTATCAACTGAATATTTCAAATTTATCTGTCTTCTAAAAAGTACCATGTTTGATACCTGCTTTATAGCATTATCATCTACAGCAGCCTCAGTCCTGTATTTTCAATAGTATGACCTATGATGTTGAAGCGGTCAAACCACATAGTTGATTTATTTTATGCCAACACTCAAGACTGTGGCATGTCCAGCATATAACCACCACCAATAAGAACATCAGTTGAGTAGGACTGCTACCCTCTAAAGCTGGAGACCGCAAGGAGCAGAATCCTACAGGAGCCTCTTCAGGTACAGGCAAACAAATTCCTTTACAAACCACTAACTGTGCCATAGAGGATATTTTAGTCCCAGAATGCTCTATTGGTCCAGTGCTAAGATATAGAGCAATTAAAAACTTAGCCCCTCTATGTCAAAATTTCACTGCCAGAGGCTCAATCAGAACTCATTTGGGGAAGTCTTCTCTGTCTGATATCAGTTAAGCATTTGGTTTACAATTGATCCAACAAAACTGATGGGTGGAGTCAGGATGGGTGTGTTCACATAATCTGATACATTGGCAAGGACACGCAGAAGGCTGGCTCCTCTGTGAACATATGATTAGTGTTTGGCTAGAGGAGAGCTGCTCCACATAACCTTATGAGAGGACAGGAAATGTCAGTCTAGTAAACCTATATAAATGGCAAATATATCTCACAGTGTTTGTTCCAAAGGAACCCCATAAACGCCCTAAGAACTTTTCTAACCTAGTCTTAGAAGTCCTCTTGCTAAAACTCACAAAAGGTTATCCCAAATTAACAGGAGGAGTATTTCTCCTTAATGGGAGCTAAGATTGTGACACCATTTTAAATCTACTGTAGGTATTTACTTGCACAGCATCACTAAACACTAACTAAAGCTCAGGCCTCATTACTATTCTGATGCACTTCAGAATACAGCTGCTGCTAATGATTTAGAAATGAACTATGGAACGTATTTGACTGCGTTCTGTCCTAATGATTAAGTAAGTCAATGATGGTGAACAAATGGCTTGAACTCTCTTCGTCTCCACCTTCCCACTTGTAACCTGGCAGTTGTGTTCCTATTTTGGGAAACATTCATCATTTTTCTTAAAGTAATAAGATTTTCCCTCGGGGAGATGTGTGAAGTATGGAAGCAGATTTTAGGAGGGACACTCTCCTTCCAACAGGCATGCTGTGTGTACCTGGAATGTGCTTGTTCTGTACTGCCTACACGAAGATCTCTCAAAGAGATACTGAGCTTAGATGGTCTCCAGTTCTGTTGCAGCTCACCAGTTCTCAATGGTCACCTGAAACGTTCTATCATATAAAGTTGACTCAGTTTAGAGGAAAACAGTCAAAATAGTGCATTAACCCATAAAAGTTTACTTCCTAATTTCTTAATAATAATGCCCAACGAGTGTCAACAAAAGGAGGATTTGCTCCACAAAGTCATTCAGAGAACAGATAGGGACATTATCTAGTCCCAACATTGCCTGGGAACTCATCACCATCATCTGAATTCCCCCAAACCACTGTGCTGACAGAGAAAGAAAGGAAACCAAAAAGATCACTCAGTTGCCCTCCAGGGGCTCTGGGGAGGAGGTGGATGACCCCATTCAACTTTCTGTTATCCAGAGCTTGGTTACACCGGGGTGAGTGTTTAGACCTTGTCAGTAAGCCAGGCACAAAAGGAAATAGATGTTGGTGGTGAATATGCAGCTGTCTAGAACATTATCTGTTCTTTAAAGCTGGAAAACCTCATGTGTTTTCGCAAGTCCAGATGAATTTGAGAATGAAAACAGAGAAAAAATATTTTTAATTTCCTTTGTGGGGGATGTGTAATTCCAAGAGCTAAGTGAAGAACCTGAACAAACAAAGCTTTCATTTATTTGGTTTTAAAACAAAACAAAACAAAAGCCCTTGTGTGTGAGAGTATAGACCTGTCGATCAAGTAGAGAAAACATACTTTTGGTGTACTGTAGGTGTCAAACTGCCCAGAACATGATAAGGAGTCAGCTAATGACTAATTTATACCAATCCAATTAACCACCCTTCCTGATGGCCCAGTGAGCAAGAGAAGCACTGGGAGGAAGCCCTATACCATCTGCCCACACCGTGTTCTTATTCACAGGCAGCACTATTGCCTGGGCTTTTGTAGGCAGCACGTTAACACACCTTTTCAACAGAACCATTGTGTTCCTGCAGTTTCCAAACAAGAATTACTCAAAGGCTTAGGAAGTGCACTGTAATCAGAAGCCATTCAAATTAAGCAAATCTGTATTTGCGTTGGTAATGACCCATTCACTCTTCATCTCCATCTTCATTGATGCTTATTATTCTCGAATCTAAGGTTAAATATCCATTCAAGCCTAACCAGTTTGCTCCTGGTATTCATTTCACTTATCACACAATGATGTGAGTTTACTCTCACGATCACAAATTGGTTAGCTTTTTAAAAATGTATTTCATGTCTAGTTGAGAAAAAATGGAATGAAAAACATTATAAAATGTACCAAAGGATGCTCACAGTGAAGGAGTTGGCTGTTTTTCCATCGTCTTTCAGAGAAGGAACACAGGAACAGCAAAACTGATACTCACTCGAAACAGTCGGGAACACAACTGGCCCCCTACTCCACCTCCTGAAGCCGCCTGCGGCCATGGGTCAACTGGGTTCACCTGAAAGTGGGGCTGGGAATGAAAGGGGGATGGAGGGCAAGAAGAGATGAAGCCAAGACGAGTATTCTGATAAAAGCTCAATGCTTTAAAGTTCAGCTCTCAGGTAACACCATGTTCAATTTTCTGAGGTATCGCCAGACTGCTTTCCATAGTGGTTGTACCAGCTTGCAATCCCACCAACAATGGAGGAGTGTTCCTCTTTCTCCACATCCTCGCCAACATCTGCTGTCACCTGTGTTTTGGATCTTAGCCAATCTGGCTGGTGTGAGGTGGAATCTCAGTGTTGTTTTCATTTGCATTTCCCTGATGACTAGGGATGCTGAGCACTTCTTTAGATGTTTCTCAATCATTCGAGTTTCCTCAGTTGAGAGTTCTTTGTTCAACTCTCTACCCCATTTTTTAATAGGGTTATTTGATGGTCTGGACCCAGCTATACCCCTCCTGGGTATATACCCAGAAGATATTTCAACATGCAACAGGGCCACATGCTCCACTATGTTTATAGCGGCCTTATTTATAATAGACAGAAGCTGGAAAGAACCCAGATATCCTTCAACAGAAGAATGGATACAGAAAATGTGGTACATTTACACAATGGAGTACTACTCAGCTATTAAAAATAATGAGCTCATGAAATTCTTAGACAAATGGATGGAGCTAGAAAATATCATCCTGAGTGAGATGACCCAATCACAAAAGAACACACATGGTATGCACTCACTGATAAGCGGATATTAGCCCCAAAACACACAATACCTAAGATGCAACGCATAAACCTCATGAAACTCAAGAAGAAGGAGGAAGACCAAAGTGAGGGTGCTTTTGCCCTTTTTAGAATGAGTATCAAAAGATTCAACCAGAGCTCCCAGAATCTAAACCTCCAGCCTGAGAACAGACAGGGGCAAGCTGTCCTCTGAGAGGCTCTAACCAGCAGCTGACTCAGACAGATACAGGCATCCAGAGCCAAACAGTGGATGAAGCTTGAGGACTCTTATAGAAGAATAGGTGGAAGGATTGTGGGCCCTAAGGAGATAGGAACTGCACGGGAAGATCAACAGAGTAAACAAACCTGAACCCTTGGAGCTCTCAGAGACTGAATCACCAACCGTGGAGCATACCTAGTCTACAAAGATCTACCTCCATGGGCTGAACCTAGGCCTCCCTGCACATATGTTGTAAATGTGCAGCTTGGTTTTCATGTAGGTCTCAAACATCTGGAGTGGGGGCTCTCCCAAAACATGCAGCCTGTATATGGAGTATGGTCTTCTAAAAAAAAAAAAAAAAAACACACAGTTATTCAGTTAAAAAAAAAATAAAATATAATAAAGTTCAGCTCTCAATTTAAAGGGAAAGGCCCCACCAAAGCCCTTTCTGGTTTAAGCCAGAGATGGGTGGAAATCCATTCTTGAGCTGGTCACAGCCGGGAAAATATCTCAAGGCAAGCCCAGGGGCAGTTCTTCTTCTAAGTTCTGTGCAGCCAAGGTGGGTAACTCCACCTAGATCCTATCACTTGGTTTGTTGTGGTAAACAAGGTCTCTGGGGACAGGGGTGGGGGAGGGCACAACCTCCAACATTTTCTCTGATCATTACTATCTCTTATATTTACTGATGGAGAAAATAATCAAACAAGAACATTTCCTACAGAGCACGATGGGACTTCCTGACTGGTTTTAGGTTTCAAGTAGTATTGTGTAAAGTATAATCACAATTAAGGTAGAGATTTTCCCTTTAATTACCTCTCCAATGATGACACCATAAGAAAGCCTCACTCTTTTCTACTGTGTTTCTGCTTTCAGTACGTTTTATTTTTGTAACTGGGGTCTGTCTACTCGAAGCCATAGCAAATTTTGAAACAAATTATATAAAATCAACTTAAAGGAACTATTGAGTGAGTACTGTTACAAGTAGAGATGGCTATAAGCGAGAATTTTGAAGGTAAAACAAAGCTGAAGAGACTTGAGCAATCCTGTGTGAGAGAACGATGCACTGTAGACCTGTCCATTACATCTGTGGCTCTTCTTGCCCTAAACAGCACAGAGAGTGAGGCAGTACCCATCAGGGGTCATTTCCTGGTGCTAAAGTTTCTTGTTTCTGTTTTGTCCTGCTCCTCAATGATAAACTAAAGAAGAGTTATTTATGTGTATGAATCCATATTTAACTAGCTAGGATACAGGTTGCATTGCTGTGACTTGTGAACAAATCGGAAAGTAGCTTAAATATGTGTATTAACTTTTCATTATTGTAGTGAATAAATAAAATAAAGAATAACAGGCCAAAAAAGAAAGTGATAATAAGTAAACATAACAGGATTGGAATGAATCAACTTGATATATGTATTATACATGTAATATATTACATGTTAAATATAATTATCATACATATATATCATGTATAATTTACCTAACACATATCTAATATACCACATATTTTATATATATATATACATATATATATATCATATTATATATTATGTTTTATATTACATACTATATATTATGTATTATATAGTATATGTTTATATTATATATCATACAATATATATTTATATATTATACATTGTACATTATACATTGTGTGTTATGTATAATACATAAAGTCTCACTCTTCTTGTGTATATAGTATATGTTATGAAGTATGTGGTATGTAGTATATAGTTATAGCATATGATACAATGTACATCACACATCACATATTGCATATTCCACATACCATATCACATATCATATATCATTTATCTTATGTCATGTATCATATCACATACACATGTTGTATGTCATATTATTATATATATAATGTTTTTTAATAATATCTGAAGTCATGGGCTTTTTACCTACGGAAAGGCAGCTTATCAATATGGAAAGTGCCTGCTTGGCAAAGTAAACCTTCCACTAATGGAAGGAAAAAGAAAAAAGATCCTAGTTAGAATCTCACTATTCTCTCAAAAAGATACCGTGATAATCAAAGAACAGCCCATGTCCCACACCTAATAAAAGTTCCATCATCTGCCAAAGTATTACGTTAGTGAGTAAGCCTTTTAACTTGTGGGCTTCTAGAGGACAATCCAGATGTAAGTTATGGAAGTGTGGTAATATTTATTTCTTTATCCTATAACAGTCCAGGTGGTCCAAGAGGATTTTATGTCTCTTGTTGCTCTTCTCACATCACTGGTATAGGTATAGCCTAACAGATTCATTAGCATGCTGTCTTGCATGCAAGGGGAGAGACAATCCAAAAGCATATGTTTCTTTCCATTTAAAGAGTGCTGTCATTTGGTAAGGACTCACATTTTTATGATCACATTCAAATAATAGCAGCCAGTTGTCACATCATTTATCAAAATATTCCTTACTATAGAATAAGAAAGTGGATTCTGATGGTGAATAATATTGGTCTGTTTAAAGATTCAGGATGCCACAGAAAAGATAAAATTGTATTGGGTATAATTTTTAATGGCACCTTGCTGTTCTGTTGCATAATAAATGAATGCAAACCTCTTGGGTTTGTAATGTTCATGTCCCTTCACAGTTGTCTACCCTGTAAGAGTGTCTCATTATATTAACAGATATTTTGAAATGACAGCATACTTGAGATGCTTCTTTAAAAACTGTATATGGGACTGAACTAATCTGGGCAAATCTGATAGATAGTTAAACAGATGGGAATCTGAGCAATTAAGAGCAGTGTTTAGACTTCACATCTTGGAGAGCTTAACAGACACTAAAACCTAGAAAGATATTTACGTCTATATAGCTCTGCTTAATGACTAGCCAGTCACAGAAGGTAAGCTTGAAGCTCCCATGGAAGAGGCTGACACTGACAAATGAAAATGAGGTTAAATAGAGTCATTATAAAAATCCCTCTGGTAACGCTTCAGAAGAACAGAAGTTAAAGCCAGATGTTACTGTAGCCCAGCTCATCCAATGTAAGTCTACTCAATCATCAAGAAAGTTCCTTTCTGAGATCCATAGCAACTGTTTAAGGTATAGGGAATGGAAGAAGGCCTGGCTGGTATTTCCCAAAGCCAATCCGTTTTGTAGGATGCCTCCAGGTCATCTAAACAGAGTTCTTGAGTTATGAGAAGCCTCTGAAATGTATTTTAAACATGTCTTATGTTGTATTCATAAAGATGTAATAAACTGACTGCATTACTTTCAATGTCTCAGGGACAATGCTAACATGTGACAAGCAGAGAGTGGGATATCACCCAGAGATAAACGTAAATCTCATTTTGATGTAAAAATGAAAGTGTTAAACTAGTAACTACTAAAACAGAGTGATGTGATTACAATGAGTCAAACTGCATCAGAATTCATTAGTTTCAGGGCAGAACAAGTTCTTATTTAAATGAATCTTACTGAACACCATATTGTTCCAAATCTTAGGATAGTGCTTTTTTAATATGAAGACTTGTTTTCAAAAACTAATGCTGAAGCCAAGCATGATGGTGCACACCTTTCATTCCATCGCTTATGAGGCAGAGACTGATGGATCTATATAAGTTTGAGGCCAGATTGCTCTACAGGGTGAGTTCCAGGACAGCCAAGACTATGTAGAGAAATGTTTAAAAGATTCTGGGCATGAGGAATCAGCTGAATCATTATGAGGTGTAGCTGTGAACAAAGTTACAGAGCCTCAGCTTTCATTCCACCCTGGTTCAGCTATTTAATATTCATGTTAGTGTTTTCCACCAGTCAGGTATTCTGTCTCCTTGTCATCTCTTCCCTGTTCTCCCAACCTAGCCTCTAACCTCCCACATTCTGGTTCTGTTGTCAGGGATCATGTTATAAGCAATAGTGATGGTGAATTTGTATTCTATATTTGAAAGAAAATCCTGACTGTTAACAGATGGCTGCCATTTGTGCTTTCATATCCACCCTCTGTCCCTAACAGTATCCTGGTGTGGGGAGTGATACATATATAATATATATGGCATCATATATAAAAACATTATATAATCTTCTATTAACAGGTTGAGTAAGACAAAGCTTGATTTAAACCAATTATGAATATGCTTCTTGGCGAAGTTAAAATTCCTCCAAGGTCAGAACTTCCTGAAATCAAAATATGTGCTCAAGGTTACACTTGGTGCTCAAACTTGCATTCTCCTCATCAACTGTGTCACTTGAAGTCAGCCAATCCCATAAGAATGTGAAGCTGAGTTCTGATGCAGATTGAAGTACAAAATCACTTTGCATTAAGAATAAAAAATGGACATGTAGCCCCTTGCCCCTGTACGTGCTTGTCTGCTTGATTTGACATGGTGATGCATTCTTCGGTAGGTCTACATTTTTTACCCTGATAAGATGCTTTGGGTTGTGTGGTCATTCTTTAGAGACCCCAGATCCTTCTCTTACACTGGTATGCTATAAAAGAATTCACTCCCCACTCACTTTTGGTCATTTCAGTGGAGAGAACATTTAGCTTTCTTCTTGTCATTGGGAGCCAAATGTCCATACACTACCAAGTTCTAAGAAGCAATAGAGAGTAGAAGTATTGTGGGGCTGGTTGTGCTTATAAGCATGGCTGCTTCTGGTCTTGTAGTGGATTAATACCTTCACGAGCCTATCACAATATGAAAACATCATTACGTTAAAAAAGTATTGAATACCACTAAGCCTACCAGACATTGTATTTTACCCAGCCTACATTAAACATAACCTCATATAGGCATGGTATTTATGTACATTTGTGACACATACAAATTCTCACTGTTAAATAATCTCAGCAGAAGAGGAACTTTGTGATCACATGGACTCGGACTCACAGATAACTTATTCTATAGATGTCAGTCACCTCTGGCTCGATCTACTCCATCCTTGGCCATGTGTCCCTTCACAGTGAGTTATGTTAATAGGAAGGACAGTTTTATTTTTACTTAGTCGCATGAACTTCACTCACCAAGTATATATTTCTTTTAAGCACTCAGTTTTCTTGATGATAATGATGGTGATGATGATGATGATGATGATGATGATGATGGTATTTTATTCTTCTCTCATACAATACATCCCAACAAGTGTTCAGTTTTCTAACAGCAGAAATTAACACTCTACTACATAAAGGAAGTTTTTTACTCTCTTAGAAAAGACACTTTATCCATGCATTTGCCTTCCATACCTGTGGCTCTTTGAACTAAATCACCATTGGATTTATACAAAACTATCCATCATTAGGCTATTCCGACCTGCACTGCTTCTCAGCAAGAAACTCAGTTCAAAGAGCACTTCCCCAGTGAACTTATTCTAGTAGAATCTACTATATATAATATGGAAATAATGACTTTTTGAGGATTAAATTGCAATGCCAGCTGGGTAGCAATATACTGTGGAGATGACTGCCATCTTCCATGTGGGTTATATGCTCTCAATTGGCAACTTATATATGACAGCAATTTTCTGTTAACCATGATTACCAAGCCCAGAGGTTACTGGGTGAAAATAAAAATGATTCTTTTCACTGTGGTCCTTAATAACCATATAGCAAAAGTTTTGCTTATGGTTACCATAACTTTGAATTTTGTTGGTAGAGTGGTCTTAGTTCCCAAGAGATGAATATTGTCACAAGTGGTACAGATGTTCTATTAAATTAGAAATAATGAGTGCCACTGGGTCATTTCACATTCTTTGCTTCTCATTTACTCTCACTGATAACTATGCTTTAAAGAGTCTTTTTGCCATCATTCCTATTATGGTTCTTTCTGGTCAACCTAGTGGTGTAACTTATGCCCTCAATTCTAACCGGTCTGATCCATCAATCGCTATGTAATTTGAGCATACATTGTTCCAGTTGTCTATTCATTAGGAAGGAAGAAGCTCCATACCTCAACTGAACCCCACGATTATTTTTATCTGCTCCCATCCCATAAATGTAGTCTATTTACTCCTTCTCACCCTGAGCAGTAAAAATTATCTCTGCGAAGATGATGGCTATTCTCTTCTACCTGCCCAAAGATACAAGGAATCTAAGCTTCTGAACATGGAACAAGAACTCAATGGGACAAATAGACCTGTTACATCCCTGGAGGATAAGATCTAGTTTGCTTTTTTTTTTAGAATGTAACTTGACCATGGCATTCTAAGTATTCAACTCTCTGCTGACTTGTGCTGAGAAAAAAAAAAAATACAAAGCCCAGATAATGGTCAATAAGACCCCACTTCTTCATCTGATGCTTTCCTCATTATCCTATCTCTAGGACCTATAAGATCTGGAATCAAACATTTTCTATAATATTCATAAATGAAATGATCACTTTTTTGTATGTGTGTATGTGTGTATGTGTGTGTGTGTGTTTATGTCCACATGCATGTGTGCATGACAGAGGTGTATGCCCATGACATTCAGAGACCACAGAGGATGTCATGCTCTATCACTCTCACCTTATTTCCTTACAACAAGGTCTCTCACTGAACCTAGAGATAAGCTGGCAAATAGAAAGCACCAGAGAGCTACATACCTGTTCCCAACTCTCATAGTACATGCGATACAGGTGCATGTGTGATCATGTCTTTATAAATGGGTTCTGGGGCTTTGAACTCACATCCTTATGCTTGTGTTGCAAGAGCAAGAACTCTTTTTTTATCCACTGAGCTGTCTTCCTAAGCCACAAGTTTCCTCTATTGACCAATATCGAAAATAATCTCTCAAGTGATTACCTATCCATATTGACAAGTTTCCCAACCATCTGCCTATATGTTCCAGGCTTATCTAAGAATTTTAAGCTGTATGCTCTTTCTGAAGTGGCTATAGTACTTAGATTCTAAAGTTTGTCCCTTGCGATTTCTTGCCTTAATCCCATAAGCGACAGTGGGTATGATGAAACACTAGAAATGTTAATGTATCATACTAATATACGATACGGTGTAGCAAAGTAGACAATGTAAATATAGCCACTAATTAGTTGACTTTAGGTTAGTAATTGGTTGACCTTAACACATAGAGATCACTTCAGATCATCCTGGTAGGCATAATCTAATCACAACATCCCTTTAGTAGTATCAGAAGAAAGTAGAAAAAAAAAAAAAATCGCAGAGCTATGAAGCCTGAGAAAGATCTGACATTTCATTTCTAGCTAACATTTAGAAGGACTGCAACACAAAGAAAGGAAGTTGAGCACTGAAAGAGATCTCCTGGCCAAAGCAAAGAGGAAATCAGTGAACTCTTGTTTTTCAGCTACAACAGTCCTGGTTACATTAACAACCGGAATGAGGTTACAATCGGGTTTTTCTGCAGAGCTTTCAGATTAAGAAAAATTGTTCCCTGTCCAACACCTTGATTTTTGGCCTTATAAGATTCTGAACAGAGAATCTGCTCATGCTGTGATTAGTCTCCTGAACTATAGAACTATGGGCTAATTAATAGACAGCAGTATAAGCTTCTAAATTTATAATGACTTGTTAAAAACAAAAATGTAAAACTAACCTAAGATTTATTACTGCCTCCAATACCCAGAGCAGAAGGAGTGGGTACTAAAGGGACAAACTAGTTTCCTATTTTCTCCACACATGATACAGACCTTTCTTCTACCATTGGTACTCTCTTCTTTTTACTATTATTATTAGAAACAGTCTATCTTTCCTGCCTAACACAATCTTGCCCACCAGAATGACAAAGGATGTGGTACTCCCAGAATACTGATGTCATTCCTAAGAAACACCTGGACTCCTAAGCTTATGATTAATGTATTCCAGATAAAGACTAGGTTGATTATTTCCAGAGTCTAATACAAATTTAAAGTAATCTATGAAGGCATCTTTTTTTTCGCCATTAATGTGAGGGAATCTCATTTCCTTCATAGTCGTCTAGCCAAAAAAAAAAAAAAAAAAAAAAAAAAGTACAGAATATTCTTTATTTACCACCACATTTTGATTTTGTTTAAGATGAGTGGAAGGCTTTGAGTTCAATCCTTCCAAAATTCAATTGAAGTCCAAACTCTAAATGCCTTAGAACGTAATCTTATTTGAAAATATTCTCTTACAGAGATAATCAAGTTAAATTGATATTCTCAAATTTGAGCCTGATGCTTCATAAAGGGGGGAAATTAAACACAGATATAAGTGTAGAGAATGATGCAAAGATGTAAAAACACGGGGAGAAGACAAACAAGGTGAAAGACTGGGAACAGACCCTCTGCTCAAAGTTTTCAGAGAAAAAGACACACAGACACCTTGATTGTGTGTATCTAGTGTGTATATATATATATATATATATTCTGTTAAGGTGGTCCTTGCAAACTCATAGACTGGGTCCATATTTTCCATAGACTTCTCTATTGCATTGTGTCTTACGTTACCCATCTGGACCACTGAAGATAGTTGAATCCATAAACCATAGAAATGAATTTAAATTAGAGGTCCTGATCTACCCTGACCTCTCATGAACAGCCCATGGTAATGATTAATGTTCATAAGATTATCTGGTTTTGTACTGAACATTCTACAACCTAGAAGGTTCTTGGGCTTAGGAATATTAACATGCTTTCTGTTCTGTGGTCTCCTGCCATAGAAGCTGAACTGAAAATGTATCAATCAGAACAGTTATAATAATGTCAAACTCACAGAATATTTGTGTCATTTTCTTTGTCTATATCAGACACATTAGCTCCTGATAATTTTCCTACCTCTTCTTAAATGTCTTATTTTCTGAAATCATAGGTTCTAAGAAAAAGTGACTACTTCCACCTGTTATGGACACTTCTTCCCAGAGCAAGAAATGAGTATGGTATTACATCAATGCATCAATACAGTTTTTTGAAAGTATTTCTTCCAGGGCAGGTAAAGATGGCTCCAAGCAGCCATGCACATAAACAGAAGAACTGGCATTTCTTGTTTTTATATTGCTTTGTTTGGAAAACATTTTAAAAATAATACACAAAACTGTATGCATTTATGGAGCACTGTGTGATGTTTTACATGTGGACATGGTATAATTGTGAATCAGAGGTCAGTATATTTACGTCCTCAAAAACTAGTTGAGACTTTTCTCTCTGTTTCTGTCACACATATAATCACACACGTGTATACAGCTTTTCTGGGTTCTCTGCTATTTGGAAAATCCTGAGGGCAGAAACGACCGTCTGTATCTTTCTTCATCATGTAGAGAACAATTTCTAACAAATGCAATAGACTTTCATTGAATGAGATTAATGCGTTTATAACTAAACCCACAAAACAGTATGGAAATAACACTAAACTGATACAGTAAATTAAATTGGAAGGAAAAATTATGGAGTGAAGAAAAAAAAAACCTGAGGGACACTGACTTCAAAATTGTTGTCAATGATGAAGAAAGGAAGAATAAAAAGAAAGTTAAAGATGGAAGGCCAGCCTGGGTTTCTTCATCTTGATTTGCCTTCTGAGTTTCATAAGCTTCGTTTTAATTGCATTTGGAGCCGGCAGATCTGCACTTTCTCATAGAGCCATGCATTTTGGATGAGTGAATATGTAACTATAAATTCTATCATGACTTTGATACTAAATTACTCTGTGCATGCTGTAACCTCAATTATGAAACATATGTTTCCATATTCTGGCTCAAAATCAAGGTGCGTGCACATTAACAGCCTTCAAAGGCAAATAAATACATATAAATGCCCAATTTAAACATGAATATCAGTTTTCGGTTTATAAAGCAGGGAAAGGCTTAAGAAGTTCTATTTTCTCTTTCCCATCGAGTGCAATGAGAGTAAATAAAATCTGAGACGCTTCCTGTGGACATGAAACAGATATTTCTTGAATATAGATATTTGTTGAATAGCTTTACTGCTATTTTCTCATTCTTTTGGCAATCTAAAAACTTTATGCAGCCTTTACATACTTCAAGTTTGTTTATTAATTTCACTCACCCTGATGAAGATTCTTTGAATCTCAACAATAATACTGCATTCTCAAAGGCAGCAGATCAGCACCAAAATTCCCTTATCACACTTGAGAGAGAGAGAAAGAGAAAGAAAGAGAGACAGATTTAAAATTATAAAGAAATGTTCTGTGAACATGCTCAGTACACGATGCTCAAGTGTCAGTTTTAGAAACCTTTCTCTTTTTTTCATATCTATCTTGGGATGCTAGCTTTACAGTTTCCTGTTTTAATATTAAAAGAGAGCAAAAGTAAATGTAATCAGTTGCTGGAGACTTGGACTTTTTTTTTTCTTTTAATATAAAATGAAAATTGGTTTGTGTCTCTTGCTGGAACTGAATAGCAATTACTAGCTGACTTTTCAGTAATTCTCTGTTAAATTCTCTGAAGTTGCAAGGAAAACAACAAGCAGAAAGAGATGACATTGGGTTATTTTTAAAGATGCTCTGGCAGAAAAAATGCAGGGACCAATCTTAGCAGCCATATTATTGGTCATGGGTCCATGGGCCCATCCCTTCTGGAGCTGAGATGGCATCAAGCTCCTCAAAGAACCAAAACGACAGCTGGATATTTCAAACTAAAGTCTAGCTCCATGCTCTTAATAGCAATTTCAAGTTGAAGAGAATATTCAATACGAAACTTCCCAATTCAGCTCAGGGTTTTCTTTTTGCTATTCTGAAAAATACTTTAACAATTCGTTGAGCATTTCATGCAATGTATTTTGATCATATTCCCCCTAATCCTCCCCTAACTACTTCCAGATCTATCCCATCTCCTTACCCTAAACTATATCCCTTGTCTAGATCTTTCTTTTTTTTTATTACTTTTATTTCTTTTTCTTTTTTAAATATTCCGTGGAGTATAATTTATGCTGCCCATATAATCTTGGGTGTGGGGTCTTCCACAAACTGACTCTTCCTCCCCAAGAAGCATCAACTATCAATAGCATCTCAGTTGGGATAGAAGCTCATGAATTCCTTTTTCCTCCATACTACGACATTGACTGTCTTGATTTTATGCAGGTCCATACAGGCATCCACAATTACTGTGAGTTCCTAAATGCAATGACCCTGCTCTGTCCAGAAGATTCTGTTTTGTTCTAGGCCTCCATGAATGCTATCTCTTACAACTTCTCCATCTCCTCTTCCATGATAGTTTTGAATATATGGGTGGTGTGATATAGATGTCCTAATTGTAACTGCACACTCCACTGACACCTACTCTCTGGACACTGGCCAGTTATTAGTTACAAACAAACTTCTCTGATGAAGTCCAAGAGCTGTACTACCAATAGAAAGGTACAAATTTAGAGAGCAGTTCAATACTATTTCCCTCTATAGAATAATAGTGGCAGGTTCACTCCTGGAGCCTATGAATCATATATTCTTATAACCAGACTTACAGTACCAAAAATGTTTCCTCCTGTGGAATGGGCTTTAGATATAATTATATAGTAGTTAGTTACCCAATACCATTCATAATTTTTATTATATTTAATTATTTATACTGTGGGAGGTGTGTGTGTGCATATGTATTTATGTGTGCCATTCAGGCATATGATAGATAGAGAAAAAATTACAAGACTCATTTCTGATTCTCTTTTTTGTCATGTAGGATTAAACCCAGGTAGTCAGGTTTGGCAACAAGTACCTTAGTACATTCAGTCATCTATGTGACCCTAGGCTGTTTTGTATCAAGTTATACCAGTGGAAATAGGCAAGTTTTAAGTTCATGATGCCAATTTTCTTTATATAGGGAACCTGTCCATATCCGGATCTTGGATAGTCATTGTTTGATTATCTGCACCAAGAATAAACTTAAGATTTCAAAGCATACACTCATTTATTTAGGCATGTTTTCAGTCTTTTTCCTTTTTTTTAATTGATTGATTGATTGGCTGACTGATAGAGCATCTTTTTACCAGTGCAGGCTAGCCTGTAACTCTATGTAACCCAAGCTAGCCTCAAATTCTTATGATCAACCTGCTTTCAAGCTCCATAGTTCTGGAAATACAAATGTCTGCCCCCCTACCCTGATTGAGTTATGTTTTGGTAAATTCCTCTGTGATTTTCATAATTTTTGTGGAAGGTACTGTCTAATAATAAAACTCAAGTTCTAAAATGTGAGTTCTTGAGATTAGCCTGTGATGATTATTTAAAATGCATATTTAAATCCATAGTATCTAGATGTTTTGATTGAATCGATGAAGAGGGATACCAATAACTACACTTTTAAAAAACTACCTTCTATGTTACAATGAAGTGGTAAATGATTGTACATTGAGAATGGTGAGTCAGAGAAAACCTGATGTTTTCTTACTGGGTTCTTGCTGTTCAGAATTATTTGAAATTGTGCAGAGCACTAATTAACCATGAAATCTTGCACAAATGTCTATTTCTGTGCATGACCAAGACATCCATAGAGTGATAAAATAACTAATGAGAGATAAAAGATAGTTTTAGATGTTATATATCACACACAGAAAGAAAGAAGGAAAGAAAGAAAGGAAGGAAGGAAGGAAGAATGAACGAAAGACAGCAAAAGGCAGCTATAACTCACAGCTATTCGCCCCTGCACTGTCAGATTCTATTAGAATAGAATCCGTTATAAGACTCAACTCAGCTGGGCTTGAAAGCCTGATGAGATCGTAGCCCAGTGGCAGATGGTATCGGGGAGACTGGAGCTGGAAACAAGAGAGTTTGTGTATTGGGAGGGAGCACAGGACAATCATTACCCAATAAGAACCTAATTCTTGTCATCTAATCTCACTGACTCTTTTAGGTAAGACGATGCTTTAGATCTACAGTGCTCATCCACCCTCGCCATAAATTTGGGATAATAATGCTTGTTTTACAGGACACCTATGAAGAGTCAATGAGTCAACCCTGGTAAGATAGTGCCTAACAAAAACTAAACTCCATATAGCTTTTTAAAATTAACTATAGGAGGCCCAGGATACTCTAAGAAAGATGGGCTTAAATGATAACAGTGGTAAATTAAACAGATGGCCCAAATCCCTTCTTCTCTTTCAATTTCAAGGTTTATATGGTTGCTCTGCCATTCAAGGCAATAGGGAACAGTAGGACACTCCTCTCTGCAAGAGGGTCCTTCACACACTGACTGATTTCAAATGAAGGGAAACAGTTGTGGATGGAAAGCCCTTCAGGGAAAAACGTGTCCCAATCTAATTTCACAAAGTAATGGCAGGAAGGAGACAATCAATGTAACCCCAAAGTAACTCCCAATCAAAGTGCTTCAAAGTCTTGTAAGCCACCGTTAGGCCCACAGCCTGAAACATCACTGACAGCCAAGATAGAGCCCTACAGCTACTTACTACTACACCTTGATGCTTAAATCAGAAGTTAGGGAATAGCCCAATCTGTTAGATCAATACAATTTATTGGAGCATTTATTTTGAAGGTTGCTCTATTTTATAGCCTACTTAATCTTAAACTTGGTTAATTCTCTCTCAGGGATTAAAATGAGAACATTATACATGCACTCTGTCATTGAGCTATATAACCAACCCTGCCTTTAATTTGGAGTTGGGGGGGCTCACTAAGTCATTCTTGCTGGACATAAAGTGTCTTAATTACTGTTCTACTGCTGTGATAACACATCATGACCAAGGTAACTTATAAAGGAAAGCACTTGGGTGAGGGCTTGGCTTGAAGTCACTAGTAAAAGGTTGGCTATCAGAAATATCATTAGAAAAAAAATAATCATTAGAAACAAAAGTTAAGACACACACAAAACACGTATAACATATATTTTAGATAGCGGTAGCTTGGGATTCCCCCATCGATTACTCATCTTTCCCAGCATTCCTATAATTAATTTAGAGAATAAGCAAAGCTCAGAGTTAGAGGGCAGCTATAAGTACAGGAGTTTTGTGAACACTTGATAATCGTCTTCTGTTCGTCAGGGGACTGATAGGTTAATCTTTATCTCTCATCAGCTGAACAACCCCGTTCCCAGGACTTCCCAGACTCCAAGTTATTTCAGTAAAATATTCCAATTCCTGTAAGAAATGCCATAGCCTTTCACAACACAAGCAGAATTGTTCCTTTTTCACGTAGCTACAGAAGAAGTTTTACATATCAGACATTAATATATGTGAATCTTTTGTTGTTTCCCACAAAACATAATCGGAAAACTTATAACAGAAAACAATCAGTGTTTTGGGTTGATATTTTCCTATGAAGTATAGTATTTTTTCAAAATCACTTAAAACACCTCTGCCTGTGATGTCCTTGGGAAATGGCAGTTATAAATTACTTGAAATCATGTAATGTGCAGTTTAAAAGGAGAATCCAAAGATTAAACTACTTGAATTAAATATTTTCAATAGGCTTCCTGTCATTGCATAGGCTTAAAATGTTTACCTTGCACTCCTGAATTAACTTAAATATAAACTGATTGTTGTATTTTATGTTCTATGAAATTTTACTCATATCTGTTCCACTGTCTATTTTTAAAAATTGGCCAGTTCCCTCCTTAATTCTCATCTCCACAGAACCATCTATGCCGTTTGAACCATGGAGAAAATACAAGCATCCACAGTGTTTCTTATGTGAAGAAACATTCCATCCTTTAAATATTTGATTGCTGGAAATTTTCTGTAAAAATAAAAGCGTGTTTCTTAGAATAAATAGGATTTAATGTATTATCACCAAAGAACAGGCTTTAATAAAACTAGTTCATATGCATAGTTCAATGAACTTTGAGTAGATAAACTTTAAGCTAAATTGATTTCATTGCTTATTAATTTTGAATACTGTTTACTAAAAAAAAGTTGCATGTTAGCTTTAGACCAAAGCTAAATCAGTTAAAAAGGACTCTTAGTAAAGGAGTGAATATTTATTTCAATGATTATTTTTTAAAAATAGGATTGAGGAAAGAAAGACATTAGTTAAACCTCAATGGCACTTACGAATTTATTATGTTTTACTTTAAAAGTTGATGAGTAGAAGAATCAGATCTAGTAACCTGAAACAGAAGTTGATATCTTCTCTCCCACTGTTGTAATTTACTTAGATAAGAAGCAACTCCATAGACATGAGACTATTCGCCAAAGGAGAAAACATGATCAGCCATTTCAAAAATTTCACTTATTTTTAAAATTCACTTCATGGGGCTCGAGACAGAGGTCAGCAGGGATGGGCACACACTGCTGTACAGGAGGCATGAGTTCGGTACCCAGCACTTTTTTTTTTTGGATCTTTTATTTATTTATAATACAGATGTCATCCTCTTTCCCCATTTCCCCTCCCTAGAACCCCTATCCCATCCCCCCTCCTCCTTTATGCTTTTATACCATTTTAATTACATGCATGTATTAAGATTAATTCTAGATTGAAGGTCTAGCAATACAATAGATGCAAATAGTCAAGGAACAAGCAGTACAGTAAGCACATTTAGTCAAAGAAAAAGTAAGGCATTAAACCTAATTACGTGACTCTTACCAAGCAGCTTACAACCACCTGTAACTCCAGTTCCAGGGGATCTCCCACCCTCTTCTAGATTTTGAGGGCACAGCCCCTATGTACATTTAAACTCACACAGACACACATACATACATGTAAATAGAAGTAAAGCATTTTTAAAGTTCACTTAAAGTAACTATATGATTGTTTACTTTCAACCTTGTCATTTGTTTAGATTTTATGGAAACCAAGAAACAAGCAAACAAAGCAAACCCTTAGGCTGATGGATGGGCAGCCACTAGCACGATTCTGCCAACAGAGTAATAAAAGCACTGAGCTTCTGGCAATTAAAAATACATACTAATTATCTTGAAATATATATTAATTTTGTAAACAGTTCCTTTCTTCAAATGTGCTCAGAGCAAGTAATTAATGGATTTTTTTTAAATGCTTCAACACAGAAAACTAAAATTCATTTTAGATTATATAAAGGTGTTTCATAATTTACTGAGTGGCCATTAAAATGATCTTCTACAGTTGGACATGGTGGCACATGCCTATATACTAGAATGTGGACAGGAGAGACAGTAGGATCAGGTTCAAGGGCAGTCACAATTACATATTGTGTATCCCAGCTTGGGCTACATGTGAGACCCTGTTGACAAATCTTTTTACCTGATATAGTGTCTTCAAACATATCTGTTGAAATGTAAGTTTTGTTCAAAATACGCTAAGGAGAAAATTCAATTTTGTAAAAAACCGAAATTTAATATTCATGTTTAAAAATAAAGAAATGTAATTTTGGACTAGATGCAGTGTGGTGGGGTATCATATTTATTTGTATTTTACTGTGGTTACTTGTATTTTACTGTGGTTACTTGTGGTTTACTGTGGTGTGGTGCAGTGAGCAAACACTTAAAGTTTGTTAAAGTAATCCAATAATTATTATGTAAATGGAGACTGACTTAGAAATGGTCTCTAAAATATCACCTTAAGCTTGGATCCCTTCACATGAACAAACAAACAAACCTGGAGTTGGTATTATAAACCTGTAAGTCACATACCACGCAAAAATCCCCATCCTTACACCTGTAGGCACAGCCCCACCTGTGTTTATAGTGGTTTAGGTAGGTGGGATCAGGTACAAGCATTTGTGTAAACAAGATCACATGGGGTCTCTTCCTGTCTGCCACTAGAATTCCAGCTGACTACTGAACGTCACTTGAATCCAAACAAGCCCAGGAGCACAAGGTGGTCCCACAGAAAGGTGAGAGGAAATTGACTTGCTTTGAGAAATAGAAAGGTGGGAGAGGATGGGAAGATGAGACCATTTGTTCTAAAGGAGAATACAAAAAGTAATTATTGCAGACTACTTTCCAAAACTAATCAGGACTCCAGATGCTGGGATTTAAATACGTCATCAAATTTTATATATCGCAAACTAAATTCCCAAATGCAATAGTGTTGAGACATGAAAACTTTAAAAACTGATAAGGACACGAATATCCTGTCTTTTAGGTGGTTGATTTAAGTACTGCAGAGATAGGAAGTTAGAATTCCTCTATTCTCCTCTTACCTGAAAGATGCCTTTTGTCATGTTATGCTACAGCAAAATGAGCCTCACTAGATGCAGCCTCTCATCCTTGGACTTTCCAGTCTCAAGAATTACAAGCCAAGTAACTGAATGTCATTGCATATCAGACTTAGTCTGACATGGTGGCATAAAGCAGAATAACACAGGATCAGGATAACTTTGTGGTCTGTTTCTGCTTAATCTAGCATAATAAGTTTCTGTTATATATTCACAGGTAAGAAGCATAAATAAGAAATACTCTGCTAGGAAAGCATATATTATTCTAACTAATTTAATGCAAAGTATTAGAAGAATTTCTAGAGGATCTAGACGACCAAAAAGATGCAACGAGAACATGAAATGTCATATCATTGAAGTGTCAACTACAAGTGTATGGCTGCTACTTTACTCAAGGGAGCAAATATGGAGACAAAGTTCAGGATAGAAACTGAAGGAGGAGCCGTCTACAGACCATTCCACCTGGATATCCATCCCATGTGCAGTCACCAAAGATAGACATTGATGTGGATGTCAGGAGGTACATGCTGACAGGAGCCTGATATAGCTGTCTCCTTAGAGGTCTGCAAGAGTCTGACATATTCAGAGGCAGATGCTCACAGCTAACCATCAACTGATCATGGGTTCCCAATAGAGAAGATAGAGTGAAGGCTGAAGGAGTTGAAAGGATTTGCAACACCATGAGAAAAGCAACAATACCAACCAACCAGAGCCCCAGGGTCTAAACCACCAGCCTGGGAGCACTTAGGGAGGACCCATGGCTCCAGCTATATATGCAAGGGAGCTATATATAAGTGGAAAAGAGATCCTTGGTCCCATGAAGGCTGGACATCATGGGGGGGGGCGGTATTCGAGGGTGGGGAGGTGAGGTACGGGGAAGGGTGGGTGGGGGTACCTCCATCATAGAGGCAAGAGGAGGGGGAAGGGATAGGGAGTTCCTGGGAGGGAGGGGGGAAAATGGGGTAAAGGGAAAACATCCGAAATGTAAATAAAATTTCCAATAAAAAAAAAGGGGAAAAAAAAAGAGCACGGTTGCTGTTGCAGAGTACCTGAGTTTGGTCCTAAGCACCCACATCATGTCTCACAACCACCTGTAACTCTAGCTCAAGGGATCCAATACCCTTTTTTGACCTCTGGCACTAGGCACATAAGTGGTACATATCACACATACACACATGCAAAACACTCATACATAAAAAACAAGAAAAAAAAAGACTACAATAATACAGAAGAGAGTCTAATACTTGGAGGAGAGACTCCCTGGATGCTGCTCTAATTATGTCCTGAGTTTAGAGGGAGAGCATGAGGAAGCTGGGATTCAAGTGTCTCAAGATACAGTAGCAGACAGCTCATGCTGGCCTCTTTAACAAGGCAAAGGAGGACTGGAGGGGTTTTGAGAAACAAGTAGTAGCTGGAACCAACTGCTATCATTGCCCACTGCAATTTCCAGGGGGGCGGGGGGGCGGGGAATACATTGTTCAGGTGATGTTACAAGCTAAGAAAAACAGGAAAAGAACATGTCTCTGCATGACTTCTAACCTTTTATTCTTCATGTAGACTGCACTTTTGTCAAAGTTTAACAGGGACAACTGGCAGAGCAGAAACATGGTTTCAGAAGCCTAGTCCTTCTGGAACAAGGAATAACATAAAAGATGAGGTATGAAGCAGAAAAATAGCTAATAATCAATACATGTGATAAAACAAAGTTCTATTTTAGTCATTACTTTTTTCTTAGGGCAAAGACATAATGTAAAAATATTTGTAAAATGAATGAATTTGAGGCTAATGAAACATTAGAAACCACTAAGTAGACTGCTTAACAAATTCAAAGGAACTTTACTATTTGGGCAGACTAAATTGAACCAAAAAAATCTTTCAATTATTTAATTTAATCTTAAGTTTAATGAACTGTAAATTTAGAAGCAATTATATGCTGAACTAAATGGAAAAAAGAGTGTCAATGTATATATATTTTTAAAACCTGAGACACTATGAAAATTCCAAACCTAAGAATAATGAGAATAGAGGAAGGAGAAGAAACCCAGCTCAAAGGCCCAGAAAATATTTTCAATAAACTCATGGAGGAAAATTTCCTTAACCTAAAGGAGTAGACAGATGCCTATGAACATGCGAAAAACATACAGAAAAGAAAGCCTCCCTTCATGTAATAATCAAAGCACTAAAATCACAACAAAGAAATGATATTAAAAGCTGAAAGGGAAAAGAGCCAAACAACATATAAAAGCAGACTTATTAGAATTACACCTGACTTCTCAATGGAAACTCTAAAAGCCAGGTCGTAGACAGATGTGCTGCAGACGCTAAGCAATCAACAATTCCAGTTCAGACTACTGTACTCAGCAAAACTTTCCATCACCATTGGTAGAGAAAATAAGATATTCCCTAAGAAATCCAAATTTAAACAATATCCAACCCTACAGAATACACTAGAAGGAAACTCAAATCTAAGGAGGTTAACTATCCATGAAAACATAGGTAATCAGTAATGTCACACCAGTAAAGTCCTTGGTCATTGATATCTTCAAACATTTTGAATTTTGACAGTGTTTATCTGTTAGCATCATCTGTGTACTGGACTTACATCAATTAATGTATTTTTTTTCCTTTATTAATTTTGACAATAGCAATTACATAGTACTACAGATTTACAGTTTCATAAGCAGTTCTTGCCGTTGTAATAATGGAAGGCAAAAAAGCAACTAAAACTTCTAAAACACGAATGAATTGTAAAAAACGGCCTGGTATTGGTACAGAGACAGGCAGGAAGATCGGTGGAATAGAGTTGAAGACCCAGAAATGAACCCACATGTAGGCAGCCATGTTTATGATAGCACCTGGACGGTTGCAAAGTCTTATGACTAGCACCTAACAATGTAGGCAGCTGGCTTCCAGCGTGGCCAGCTCAGCTAAACTGGTAAACAAGTCCTTTGTGTATGCATTGGCCTTGTGCCCCTCTCAAGCAGGCTTATGCTAATGAGGTATTGGCAGCTTAACCTATCCTGAGAGAACACCTCACCCAGCCTGCCTTGGGAAGATATATAAGCAGCTCGTTTCCACTGCTGGGGGTCCCCGTCCATAAGTCAAGATTCGTTCCTGGAATAAAGCTGTCTGAGAAGGATCCAACCGTGACGTGTCTTAATTGCTGGTCAAGGCAGATGCAACACCCACACAACAAATGGTCATTTGATCTTTGACAAAGAAGCTAAAACCATCCAGTGGAACAAGGACAGCATTTTCAACAAATGGTGCTGGTTCAACTGGAGGACAACATGCAGAAGAATGCAAATCAATCTATTCTTACCTCCTTGTACAAAGCTCAAGTCCAGGTGGATAAAGGACCTTCACATAAAACCAGACACACTGAAACTAATAGAAGAGAAGGTAGAGAAGACTCTCGAATACCTAGGCACAGGGGAAATTTTCCTGAACAGAACACCAATGGTTTATGCTCTAAGATCAAGAATTCACAAATGGGACTTCATAAAATTGCAAAGTTTCTGTAAGGCAAAGGACACTGTCAATAGGACAAAATGGCAACCAACAGATTGGGAAAAGATCTTTACCAATCCCACATCCAATAGAGGACTAATATCCAATATATACAAAGAACTCAAGAAATTAGACTCTAGACAACCAAATAACCCTATTAAAAAATGGGTACAGAGCTAAACAAAATTCTCAACTGAGGAAATGCGAATGGCCGAGAAGCACCTAAAGAAATGTTCAGCATCCTTAGTCATCAAGGAAATGCAAATCAAAACAACCCTGAGATTCTACCTCACACCAGTCAGAATGGCTAAAATCAAAAACTCAGGTGATAGTAGATGCTGGCGAGGATGTGGAGAAAGAGGAACACTCCTCCATTGTTGGTGGGATTGCAACCACTATGGAAAACAGTCTGGCGGTTCCTCAGAAAATTGGACCTATCACTACCTGAGGACCCAGCTATACCACTCCTGGGCATATACCCAGAAGATGCTCTAACACATAACAAGGACATATGCTCCACTATGTTTATAGCAGCTTTATTTATAATAGCCAGAAACTGGAAAGAACCCAGATGCCCTTCAACAGAGGAATGGATACAAAAAATGTGGTACATTTACACAATGGAATATTACTCAGCTATTAAAAACAATGAATTTGATAAATTCTTATGTAAATGGATGGAACTAGAAAATATTATCCTGAGTGAGGTAACCCAATCACAAAAGAACATACATGGTATTCACTCACTGATTATTGGATTTTAGCCAAGAAGCTTAAAATACCCAAGATTCAACTCACAGACCACATAAAGCTCATGAAGAATGACAACCAAGTCGGGGTGGGGGGGCTTCAGTCCTTCTTAGAAGGAGTAACAAAATACTCAAGGGAACAAATATGGAGACAAAGTACAGGACAGAAACTGAAGGAGGGGCCGTCTACAGACCATTCCACCTGGATATCCATCCCATGTGCAGTCACCAAAGGTAGACATTGATGTGGATGTCAGGAGGTACATGCTGACAGGAGCCTGATATAGCTGTCTCCTTAGTGATCTGCAAGAGTCTGACATGTTCAGAGGCAGATGCTCACAGCTAACCATCAAACTGATCATGGGTTCCCAATAGAGAAGATAGAGTGAAGGCTGAAGGAGTTGAAAGGATTTGCAACACCATGAGGACAGCAACAATACCAACCAACCAGAGCCCCCAGAGTCTAAACCACCAGCCTGGAGCGCTTAGGGAGGGACCCATGGCTCCAGCTATGCATGCAAGGGAGATATATATGTGGGAGAAGAGATCCTTGGTCCCATGAAGGCCGGACCTTGAGTGTGGGGGGGTATTCAAGGTGGGGAGGTGAGGTACGGGGAAGGGTGGGTGGGGGTACACCATCATAGAGGTAAGAGGAGGGGGAAAGGGATAGGGAGTTCCTGGGAGGCAGGGGGAAAATGGGGTAAGGGGACAACATCTGAAATGTAAATAAAATTTCCAATAAAAAAAAAAGAAAAAAATTGTTTTACTTTTCATTAAGCTGTATGCTTCATGGATTATCCTTAAAAATCTTTGAAAAACATTGTAGAATCAATGAATAATCTGTGAGTTATAATATGAAAAATTAAAAGTAATTTTTTTCTTTGGTAAACTGATACTCACTGGATATTTTCTTTCCTTAAAGGGATTTGTCAGTTCTGAGCATGAACTAACAGGTGTGTTGCACAGATGGCCAGAAAACCTCATATCATCCAAGTATGTATGCCCTTTACAGTGCAATGTTACATTGCCCACATGAAGATGTAGTGGACTCCATCTACCCATCCCTTGATTACACTCTTGCTTTGCAACTTACTTAAACTTAAAATTGTAGCTAAACTAAAAGCTTTGAGTTCTGTAGCCCAAGACTTAAAAAGTCTTATTTCTTAGAATAATGACTCGATGCTTCCATGTAAATGTATTTACCTAACTTAATACATTATAATAGTTGAGGATGCAAATAATGTTGGTTCCCAACTCCATTTGTAACCATGGACAATAATATGAGTAAATCAGTTATTCCCAGCTGAGTGATAAATGACTCTGGCTCCATGAGGATTCCAGTTGAGGTTAACAGAAATGTCTCCTGGCTGATTCCAGGATAAAGTGCTAAACCACATAATTATAATAAAATTAATAATTGCCCTCTCTCCCTTTTTTAAGGCCATCTAATTTAGTGTGAGTTGTTACACAGTGACTAATATAACAATGTCTGGGCTACACAAAGGGGTTCTACTAGAAGATAAACCGATGGCACCTTTTATAATCTATGTGGGATGGTGTAACAACTTACAACACAAAGTTTTCCTAAATATATGTCCAAATTTCTGACAGATAGCACAAAACAAGAGGAGGGGGTGCGGATCATCTGCAAACACCTAAGAAACAAAAAGGAAATTCTCATCATATTAGAATACTTAGGAAAAACTCTTGCCAGTGGGAGAGTGTGTGCATCAAATTCATATGCAGATACACTCATACTCAAGAAGCATGTCAGAATCAAAGGCTGTGTGAAATGGGCTGGCATCATCTTAAACTTACATATCCCAATGGGCAGACATGTTTCTCACGTATTCTATGTCTTAAGTCAAAGAGATCCGACAGAGCCAGTGACTGAACTCTCAGGGGCCACATGTTCAAGAGGTGGATGAAAAACAAACCTTCTGAAACAAAATGGAGAACAACTCTTACGAGTCTATTATTAGACTGAAGTTATCAGCTCTTCTTTTTGACTTAATAAGATAAAGAACAAGACCATCCTGGGGAAATTATATCAAATACAGCCACTATGATAATTCTATATCTGATGCTTGCCATAAAATAGGAGACATAAAAAGATTTAGAGCAGCATGGAAGTAATAAAACGGATATTGTAAACAATAAATGGGGATCTACAGGTAAGTCTGGTATTGGAGTTAGTAAATACAATATTTATTTATTTATTTACACTCCAGATTTTATTCCCCCCTCCCTCCATCCACCCTCTGACTGTTCCACCCCATACCTCCAACCCACCCCCTGTCTCCACGAGGCTGTTCCCACCCCCAACCCCCACTCCACTTGACCTCTAAACCCACTGGGGCCTCCAGTCTCTTGAGGGTTAGATGCATCTTTTTTGATTGAACCTGGACCTGGCAGTCCCCTGCTGTATATGCGTTGGGAGCCTCATATCAGCTGGTATATGCTGCCTGGTTGGTGGTCCAGTGTTTGAGAGGTCTTGGGGGTCCAGATTAATTGAGACTGCTGGTCCTCCTACAAGGTCTCCTCAGTGTCTTTTAGCCTTTATTCAACAACAGGGTCAGCAGCTTCTGTCCATTGGTTGGGTGCAATATCTGCATCTGACTCTTTCAGCTGCTTGTTGTGTTTTCTAGAGGGCAGTCAGGATAGCTCCCTTTTTGTGAGCGCTCCATAGCCTCAGTAATAGTGCCAGGTCTTGGGAGGTCCCCTTGAGCTGGATCCCACTTTGGGCCTGTTGCTGGACTTTCTTTTCCTCAGGCTCCTCTCCATTTCCACCCCTGCAGTTCTTTCAGACAGGAACAGTTGTGGGTCAGAGTTTTGACTGTGGGATAGCTACCCTCTTCCTCATTTGATGCCCTGTCTTCCTGCTGGAGGTGGGCTCTATAAGTTCCCTCTCCCTACTGTCAGGCATTTCATCTAAGGTCCCTCCCTTTGAGGAGGTGAGGAGTTGCTCATCTCCCAGGTCTCTGGTGAATTCTGGAGGATCCTCCCAAACTCCTACCTCCCTGGGTTGCCTGTTTCCATTCTTTCTGCTGGCCCTCAGGGCTTCAGTCTTTTGCCCTTCCCCAATACCAGATCAGGTTCCCCTACCCCCCACTCCTGTCCACTTTCCCTCCCAAGTCCCTTCCACTCTCCCTACTTGTGATTGCTTTCTTCATTCTCCCCAGTTAGACTGAGGTGTCTTCACTTGAGCCTTTCAGCTTGTTGACCTTTTTGAGTTCTGCGGACTATATCTTGGGTATTCTGTATTTTTTTTTTTTTTGGCTAATATCTACTTATTACTGAATACATACCATGCATGTACTTTTGGGTCTGAGTTATCTCCCCTAGGATAGTATTTTCTACTTCCATCCATTTGTCTGCAAAACTAGGATGTCCTCATTCTTAATAGCTGAGTAGTATGCCATTGCGTAAATGAACCACATTTTCTGTATCCATTCTTCTGTTGTGGAACATCTGGTTTGTTTCCAGCTTCTGGCTATCACAAATAAGGCCTCTATGAACATAGTGGAACATGTACACTATTGCATGGTGGGGCATGTTTTGGGTATGTGCCCAAGAGTGGTATTGCTGGGTCTTCAGGTAGATTTATTTCCAACTTTCTGAGGAATCTTCAAACTGATTTCCAGAGTGGTTGTACCAGTTTGCAATCCCACCAGCAATGGAGGAGTGTTCCCCTCTCTCCACATCCTCACCAACATGTGTTGTCACCTGAGGTTTTGATCTTAGCCATTTTGATTGGTGTAAGGTAGAATCTCAGGATCGTTTTGATTTGCATTTCTCTGTTTACTAAGGACTTTTGAACATTTCTTTAGTTGCTTCTCAGCCATTAGAGATTCCTCTGTTGTGAATTCTCGGTTTAGTTCTACACCCCATTTTTTTTATTGGGTTGTTTGGGTTTTGGTGGTTAGCTTCTTGAGTTCTTTATATATTTTGGATATTAGCCCTATGTTGGATGTGGGGTTAGTGAATATTTTTTCCCAATCTGTAAGTTGCCAATTTGTCTTATTGACTATGTCCTTTGCCTTACAGAAGCAATACAATATTAAAAGAATTTTTAAACAAATTATTTAGTAAAACAAACAAAACCTAGGTAATTCTTTTGCAATTGTTTAAAAGCTAAAATTATATTTTAACACAATAAAACAGAATCAGTCATTAAGAATCTGTCATATAGAAATATCCATATATATTCTATATACATACATACATTCATACATGCATGTATGAATATATACATGTATACATGCTAAAGATGTAGCTAAGTTATAAAATGCACCGCAATCATTAGGACCCAAATTTGCAACCATAGCAGTCACTTGAAAAGTTGGATACCTGTAATTCCAGGCCATCAGAAACTGAAGGGTCCATGAGGCTCGCTGATGAACCAGTCTAGATAATCAGTAACATCTGGGTTCAGTTAGAGACCCTATCTAAACAGTTAAGTTGAAAAAAGACTGCACTCTTTAACAGTATTTGTACTGCAAAATTGTGAATATATAGGGAAGAAATACTACAAAACTTACAGGAACTCTCAAAAAAATATGCAGAGTGAATACTTTGTATCATTTTAGATCATAACAGACATGAAAAGAAATTAAGTGTTTCTTACAGTAAAGTTGATACAGTAAGGTATCAACTTTACAGTAAAGGTGATAAATGTATAATGCTGCTGACAGGAGTCTGGTCGGCAAGAAAGGCACATTTAAATCCACAATGAACTTGTGTTTCTCTGAGAATAAATTGCCTCTATAAATGATAGAAAGGAGCCAAACTCATGAACTTACCACCAGATGGCTCCACACTGACAAGAACAGCTGGATTGAAACTCAACCTTGGGCTCTTCCACAGAGGTGACTCAGAAGGGGATGAACCTCAACCAGCTAGACCCTGACAGAAGGCTTTATGAGACTCTTGAAATATGAGAGTTTGATTCAGAAAACAAGCCCTAATGAGCACAAAATGTCACCAGAGCCCTGATACAGTTATAGTGGGTGACTTCAGAACCCTGCTGCCATTGTTAGATGACACCCATCTGGAAACAAGTTAATCTATACCATAAATCAAAAGGACTTAACAGTGATCGACAAAATATCCCATCTAAAGAAACAGAATTCAGTCTTCTCAGTAGGCCTTAGAATCCTCTGTAAAATGGACAGTTTGTAGGTGATAATACAAATTGTAAATAAAAAGAATTGAAATTATTTTTGAAATCTCATCAGATCACAATAACATAAACTAGAAAGAAAGAGTAAATGAAACTTCAGAAACTGCACAAATATTGAAGGCTGAATAATACATTTTTTGGATGACCTTTGGGGCTCACTAAAGAAGTTAGGGAAGATTTTTTTTTTTTTAATCATAGAATCAGATAAAAATGAAACCACAACTTACCAGAGCCCTTGAGATATAGGTAAGGTCTAAGAGGAAAGTTTGTGGCTATGAGTTCTTACATTAATAAAAAGTCAAAGAGAGGTGTTAGAGAGCTGACTTAGCAGTCACAAGTGTATGCTGTTCTTGCAGAGAGGTCTAGTTTTATTTTCAATACCTATATCCTGACCTCCGAGGGTACTTACACTCACCTGCATATATACATGCATGTGCGAGAGCACGCACATACACAATTAAAAAATAAAACACATTCTTTTAAAAGCTCAGAGAGATCCTAATATCATATTAAAACACAAAAGAAACTGTATAGCCAAAACACATCTGGCTAAAAAGAGCAATGCTGGAGTTATCACATTATGCCGTCTACTTACACCAGAGAGACACTTTAACTAAAACTGCATGGTACTGGCACACAAAGAGATGCGTAGATGAATAGGATTGAATAGCACAGCACACGCACAGCACAGCACAGCACAGCACAGCACAGCACAGCATCAGCACACCGCATACCATAGCATACCATAGCATACCATAGCATCCATAGCATAGTATAGATATGGCTAGTGTCACATTTTTAAAAGAAAATGTCAAGATATCCATTGGACAAGAAAGTATATATTTTTTAATTCACTTTACACACAGCTCCCCTCCTCCCTCCGGGTCCCACCCTTACCAATCCCTCCCTCCAATGTTCCTTCCCCTTCTCAGAGAAGGGAAGCCCCTATTTGGACACCACCCTGGATATCTAGTCCTAGGGTTATGCACATCCTCTCCCACTGAGGACTAACCAAACAGTCCAGGTAGCAGAAGGGAATCCGATGGCAGGTAAGAGAGTCTGAGACAGCCCCCACTTAGTCATCAAGCCTGATGACTAAGTCAGTTGTTGATTGGCCGTTCCCTCAATCTCTGCTTCATTTTTATCCCTACACATCTTACAGGTAGGAAACATTTTGGGTTGAAGGTTTTGTGGGTGGGTTGATGTTCCCTCCTTTCTCTGGAAGTCCTCCCTGGTTACAGGTGGTCACCACTTCAGTCTCTCTATACCCTGCTGGTAGGAATCTCCATCATAGACTCCCCATATCCTTCTCCTTCCCAGGCCCTCAGCTAGTCCCAGAGATGCCCCCTACCTATTTCTATTCTCACTTCCATCCCTCTCCCACTCTCCTTTCCTGGCATGTGATCACCGTCCCCATTCCCCACATCATCTCCTCTCCCACCCAGTTCCCCCTCTCCATCCACCTCAGATGACTTTTTTGTCCCCCCCTCCCACCTCTTTGAGTGAGATTCATACATCCTCTCTTGGGCCCTCCTTATTACTCAATTTTTTGGGGGTCTATGGATTGTAGCATGGTTATCCTACAATTTATGGTTAATGTTCACTTATAAGGGAGTACATATCATATGTGTCTTTTGGGTCTGGGTTACCTCACTCAGGATAATATTCTCAAGTTACATCCATTTGCCTGCAGATTTTATCATGTGTTTGTTTTTAGTCACTGAATAAGTATTCCATTGTGTAAATGAACACTTTTCTTTATCCATTTTTAGTTGAGAAACATCTAGCTGGTTTCCAGTTTCTGGTGGGTTCATAAAGCTGATATGAACATAGTTGGACAAGTGTGTCTGTGGTATAGTGGGACATCTTTCAGATATATGCCCAGGAGTGGTATAACTGGGTCGTGAGGTAGAACTGTTCCTAATTTTTTGGAAAATCACCAAACTGATTTCCAAAGTGGTTGTACAAGTTTGCACTGCCACCAGCAATGGAGGCGTGTTCCCCTTGCTCCACATCCTCGCCAGCATGTGCTGTCACTTGAGTTTTAAATTGTAGCCATTTTGATGGGCATAAGATGGAATCTCAGAGCCATTTTAATTTACATTTCTCTGATGACTAAGAACATACAACATTTCTTTAACAGTTTCTCACCCATTCAAGATTCCTCTATTGATAATTCCATTTAGAAATGTACCCTATTTATTAATTGGGTTATTTATGTTGTTGATGTTTAATTTCTTAAGTTCTTTATATATTTTGGGTATTAGTCCTCTATTGGATATAAGATTAGCTAAGATCTTTTGCCATTCTGCCATTTTGTCCTATTGATGGTACTTTTAGTCTTACAAAAGCTTTTCCATTTCATAAGGTCTCATTTATTAATTTTTGACCTTAGTTCCTGAGCTATTGGTGTTCTGTTCAGGAAAATTGTTTCTTGTGCCAAAGAGTTCAAAGCAGTTTCCACTTTCTCTTCTATTAAATTTAGTGTGTCTAGTTTTATATTGAGGTCTCTGATCCACTTGGACTTGAGTTTTATGCAGGGTGATAGAAATGAGTCTATTTGCATTCTTCTGCATGCAGACATCCAGTTAGACCAGCCCATTTGTTGAAGATGTTTTCTTTTATCCACTGTATGGTTTTGGTTTTCTTTCTTTCTTTCTTTCTTTCTTTCTTTCTTTCTTTCTTTCTTTTTCTTTCTTTTTTTTTTTTTTGTCAAAAATCAAGTGTATATAGGTATGTGGGTTTATTTCTGGGTTAACCTGTGTGTTTTTACACCAATACCATGTGGCTTTTATTACTATTGCTCTGTAGTATAACTTGAAAGCAGGATGGTGGTACCTCCAGTTCATTTATTGTATAGGATTGTTTTAGCTATCCTGGTTTTTGTTTGTTTGTTTGTTTTCCCATATGAAGTTGAGAATTGTCCTTTCAAGGTCTGTAAAGAATTGTGTTGGAATGTTGATGGATGCTACATTCAATCTGTAGATGTCTTTTAGTGAGATGGCCATGCTTACTATGTTAATCCTACTAACCCATGATCATGGGAGATCTTTCCATCTTCCGATATCTTTCTCAATTTTTTTCTTCAGAGACTTGAAGTTCTTATCATACAGATCTTTTACTTGTTTGGTTAGAATTATACTGAGATATTTTATGTTATTTGTAGCTATTGTAAAGGGTATTGTTTCCCTGATTTCTTTCTCAGCCTGTTTATCACTTGTATAAAGGAGGGATACTGATTTCTTTGAGTTAATTTTGTACCAAGCCACTTTGCTGAAGCTGTTTATCAGCATTAGGAGTTCTCTGGGAATTTTGGGAGTTGCTTATGTATACTATCATATCATCTGCGAATGGTGATACTTTGTCTTCTTCCTGTCCAATTTGTGTCTCCTTTAGTTGTCTTATTGTTCTAGCTAGAACTTTAAGTAGTATATTGAATAGATAGGGAGAGAGTGGGTAGCCTTTTTTTGCCCCTGATTTTAGTGCATTTGCTTTAAGTTTTTTCTCTCTGCTATTGGCTTGCTTTTATTATGCTTAGGTATGTGCTTTGCATCCCTGATCTCTCCAAGACTTTTAATATGAAGAGGTGTTAGATATTTTCAAAGGCCTTTTCTTCATCTAATGAGATATTCATGCAATTTTCTTCTTTCAGTTTGTTTATATGGTGAATTACATTAATGGATTTTCATATATTGAACCATCCCTGCATCCCTGGGTGAATCCTACTTGATTATGGTAGATGATCTCTTTGATGGGTTCTTTGATTCGGTTTGTGAGTATTGAGAATTTTTGCATCAATGTTCACAAGAGAAATTGGTCTGAAATTCATAGTACAAGCAAAATTGGAAATTGAAAACTGAAGCTGGATCCATATCTCTTAAGTTGAACAAATGTCAATTCAAAATACAATTTAAAAAATGTAATGGAAGGCCTCAAACATTGTAATTGATAGAGGGAAGTGGATCTAAAAAGCCTTAATGATATAGGTATAGGCAAAGACATTCTAAAAATGATCCTAATTACACAGAAAACAAAATTTGGCAAATAGAACTCCAAGAAATTAAAATTTCTGTGCATGGCAAAGGAGACAATCACCAGAGAGAAGAAACACCACTTAGAGACCTTCTGCCTAAGGTTTGCTCAATTTGCTTTCTGATGTGATTCAGGGCTACCTCCTTAGAGGTGGCACCACTCACAGTATGCTGAGCCCACTCATGGCAATCATTAATAAAGACAATTCCCCACAAACTAACCTAAAGGTAATCTGATAGAGAAAATCCCTCAGTGGAGATTCCAACTTTTAGTTTGTGTGAAGTTGACAAAAGCACACAAAGCCTACATTTGAGAGCAGACTGATACCTAAAATAAATAAAGGCAGTAAAACTTAATTACACACAAATCATCCAATCAATAAGTCAGCTAATGAACCAAACAGATAGTTCTTAAAAGAAGGATCACAGATGATCAAGAAGTGCTTGAAATGGTGTCCTGCGCCTTATTCCACATTCCACTTGGAGACAAAGGACTTCGATGCTGGTGAGGTAGGGGATAGCAGATGGTACAGCCACAGTAGAAATCGTTGTGGAGATTCCTCAAAAATTTCTGAATAGAACAGATTATATGATCTAGCTGTACCACTCCTTTGTTTATGCCCAAAAGCCTCGAAGTCAATACCACAGAGGTACTTGCATGCCCATGTTTCTCGGTACACAATGCAGTCTATGTAGGGCCAACAGGTGAACAGATAAAGAAAATGTGGTACATGTATTTGAATAGAGAATTGTATTCAACTCTACAGAAAATCAAAAATCATGACATTTTCAGTAATAATGGATAGAACCAGATATTATGTTAGGCAAACTAAGTCAGACTCAGACAACCAGACAAACATTGCATTATCTCTCATATATAAAACCTAAACTTAAAATATTGGCTGTCTTCTGCTCAACAGTTTCTTCTGCTGAACAGGAGGTTTTTATGAGAGAAATAGTGGAAGAGCTGGAGGATGGGAAGGAATGTCAAAGGCTGGTGAGGTTTTGTCTTTTACTCTCTATTCTAATGATAGTTGTGGGAACCCAAGATCTGGAGTCTGCAAGTAGTTCCAGTGACCCTGTCCTCCAGTTAATTGTTATTGGTAAATAAAGATGCCAACAGCCAGTAGCTGGGCAGGAGAGACATAGGTTGGGTTTAGGTTTCTCAGGCTTGGGGTTGGAGGAGAGGACCATGAGGGAAGGAAGAACATACAGGAAAGGAGGAAGGAGAAACCAACTTGGGTTAGCTGAGCCATAAAAATGTGGCCATGTGGGCTGGCCAATTGGAGTTAAGAGAAACCCAGATGGAACATAGTAAATAGTAAGTAATGACTTGGTGTTATCAATAAGGAAGTAGATTCTAATAGCATGGAGGGTAGGCAGCTGCCCAGCTTTTGTGCTGCTTAAAGTATATTTAAAATACATAGGGTGGAGTGTGTCTTTCATTCAGGAACTCAATAACCAAAGGCGGGATAGAAAACCCCGGGCCAGGATTTTAAATAATTTCTACTACAATGTAGGGGGCAGAAGGCTCATTACCCACACACCTAGCTCAGAGGATACTGGAAGTAGACATCTAATCAGTGGGGAAGAGTTAGTTTTCCAGAACCAGCCATTGGTAGGTTGTTCATGTCCAGTGGATAAGACCATGCTTTTCCATGTATAGGTAGCACTAATTGGACTTTTGGGTTATAAACAACAACAACAACAAATCCAAACAAACAAACAAAAACAAAAAAAGCATAAAGTTGTGAGGGATATGGGAGATGTATTGGGAGTACAGGGGAGTTGGAAGGAAAGAGTAGGGAGTTGATATAACCAATGTACATTGTATACATGTATAAATTAAAGATAGTTTATTTCTAAAACAAGAAATGCAGTCGGTATAGGCCTTAGAGAAATTGTGGCACTAGAAACATTTTAAGTGATTCGTTTGGGATCTATTTTAAAATAGCAGTATTAATTTACCTTTGTTTTTTATGTTATCCTCAGTGATTTTATTTGGAAGCTGACACAGAAGCAATTTGCCAGCTAAAGTTTCTTACTCTAAGAAATGGTGATTGAGGATCATTCCCTATTTAAAGTGGTGGACATAGATTGGTTGAGCTGCCTCCAGAGGTCACTTTAAATGAATTAAGCCCTAAGGGATCCATGCAAAGTTTTCCTGTGTGCATACTCATTTGAGTGTGTTTCACAGTGCCAAAGGCTGCATGAGACTCCCCAGCAAATACAGTGATTTCGTGTAGGTTCAGAGAGAGAATGAAACTGAGTAGGTCAGTAGCTGCAATACACCCTCAAGATTTCCTTCTATTCTAAATTTTCACAGCAAAGTAATTTCACAGGTTGAGGTAAATCTCAAGAGATTGGATAATGATTCACACACCCATTGCAATGTTTCCATTTTAGACATAGCCATTATTCTGGTAATGCCATTGATTGCTTAATTCTGCTAGTTTCTTTAACAACAAAGGGAAGTGGAAACCGTTCCTGTAATTGCAATGCACACTCTTACACAGAAGCCAGTTGAACTGGAAAGAAGGTTATGCCTGACTTTGAGTTAATGAGGTTTATCAATCAATCAACAATAGTTCCTGAATGCTTGTTGTAGCTGTGCTCTAACCTAGGTAAATTCTGTGAGGTTGTTGCTGTTTCTTTGTTTATTTGATTTTTTATTTTTATTTTTTTTTTATGTGGAGTAAGGAATGCCTCTGGGGAACTTGGGAAACTAGGGGCTTGGGGAAATGAGTTTGTCTTAAGAGACAAACTTTGAAATTGATGCATAAACAATCAGTAAGCAAATTTGCCTAAGAGATTGGATGGCTTTCCTGGCTAATTGTAACCGAATTGAATGAAACAGCCATGTATTTAAAGAAAGAGTGTGTTAATGAATGGAAAAGTGAGTTTTAAGGGACAATGAAGCGGAATGCAGGCATCTAGAGGGAAATTCTGACAAGAGAGTCCAATGCAAATTAAACATGAAAATGTTTCAACTCTATGGGCAAACAAAAATTAAAAATAAGAGATTTAGTTTTCCCTATTGAACAACAGAGAGGAGACCACTCCCTTCTTTTTCCTTACAGCATCCCCTTCAATGATAACAAATTCCTAATCTTCTTTTTGTCAATTCTTTTAAGAGTTAAATAAATCCCTTGTCAGTCTAATGGTCCCCAAATGAAAAGCAATCACCAGGGAAGATGGAGATCCCGGCTCTCACTTTCTGGGGAAGGGTATTAGTTCAGTGTAAATGGAGGATGGGGATGCCAAGTTACAAAGGTATCCTGTGATAAAACTGAGAGCTTTGCTTCCCTCTGATAAGACCAATCAGCTAACACCAATAGTCACCTCGATTTGTAAGTGGAATGAGGTGAACTAGATGTGATAAAGGCTGAATCTTCCTAGAGAGAATTTATTCACCTTGAGAGCCTGTATAGACATTGTACCTACTTGGCTGTAAAAACATCCTTTGTCTTTGCAGTCTTATCAGCCCCAATGCCTTTGGTGCACATTTCCTGTTTTAATGTTTTTTCAATAATTATTTTCTTTCTCTTCTACATATGATATGGGAACACTGAGTGTCTTTGAGAACAATGGGGCTTTCTGGTGAGCTGAGCTAAATGGGCTCTATAACTTGGGGAAATTATTTCTTTCTTCACACCTATGTTCTTGGTCTCCTGCCTCTCCTGGGAGGGAGCTGGCCAAATTTAACAAAAACCAAGTTCTTAATTGAATGGCTGGCCCCTCCTGGTGGACTTACTTGTCTCTTAGGTTACAATTATCAGTTAGTCAGAAGTTTTCCTTTCAGAATATCAGGCCTGACATACCAGAAGATGTGGACAAGATCCAATAACCATCTAATAGGCCGTTAAGCAGGCCTATGGACTTGAGTCAGAACTCACGAGGCCATCCCCTTTCTTTCTGACACATAAGAATTAGATATTTTTCCAGTGTTGAAAGACTCAAAGCTGAGTCCTCAAGTAGACCTGTTTTATCTGACTGAAGAAGTGGTGTGTCTCTGGTTCCCACATCACAAAGTGAGGTCTTAATACTTGGGCATCTTTTTTTAATTAATTACCTGGTACAGGGGACACGATATATCTTCATAACCCCATAACCAACAGAATCTTGTGGCTCCCAAGAATCCTCTAAGTTGCTTGAGTCCTTTAGGAAATGGATAAGAGACAATGGGCTTTACCCATTTTTTACTTGATGCTTTAGTCTCCTGTCACCTTTATGGGGCACAGAGAAAGTTGTCATCTACATAGAGTTACATAGAATGTTGTCATCTGGGAGAGCCTGAACCTGAGGATGAGAGAATTTGGTCAAAACCTTCCAATGTTTGACCAAATAGATGAGGCTAACTGTAAGCCCTCAGTGTAGCATTAGACAAGTCAACTGAGTAATACATCTGAAGAATATTAGGAATCAGGATGCAGAGGAATACAATAGAAAGTATCTTTTAAGTTGAGAACCAGCAATTCTTTAGTACTGTCAGAAATTTGCGTCAGTAAGGTACATGGGTTGGGGACTAGAGGACAGATAGGACTACAAGGAACATAATCTTATCAATAGAATAAAAGTCCCACTCTCCATTCCCTGTTGTTGTTTCTGAACTTCTAGTATAGGGCACTGCAGGATACAATGCAGAAGTTTTAAGGTTTTCCTTAGACTGACACAGCAGTGGAAAAGTGAAGGCAGAAACAGAAGCAAGGGAACTCAGGTATGGCGGGTGTAGACAAACAGAGTGAAAAACAAGCAGCTGAGGGTCTACAGTCTATTCTTACTGCAGTTGTTGCAGCCTCCTTCCCTCCAGCAGGGGTTTGTCTAGCTAGCACCAGTCAATTTATTGCTCCATCCCAGGTGGGATCTATGCTTCTCCCAGACTCTTCCCTGGGTCCTACATATTCCAATGGACCTTTCAAATCCCTCAAAGTACTATTCCTCTATGGAAGTTTGCCAGCGCTGACTTTTCTAGATAGGCACAAAATCAGTGTCCTATAGAGCAGGCACACTCCTAGCTCCTGGCCTTGTAAGCAACTGGAAGGGAAAACAAAGGAGTTGTATTCAAATCTCCCAAAGAAATCTGCCTAGCTTCCAAATGGACCCTGTTACCAAGTGAAAGGGAGATTCAAAGGAGGAAGGAGACAGAAGATGTTTGTTTCTTCTGCTTGCAAGCAAGGATACTGGCAAATGGAGTATGAAAAAATTGGAATAGCAAGAGTATGCTTTCCCTGTACTCAACCTCCTTTGATTCTCTGGCAGGATCTGGGAACATGTAAACAACATAATCTGGAAATCTTAGCTCTAGGTGAGTTTAGCTTGGGGTGGCTGGGGCCCCAGAAATTTTCTTGTCTACCAATGCCACCCTGAGTCTTAGGCTTTTGGATTCCCACCTCTCAAATTCGAAAAAATGAAATTCACAGAGCAAAGAGGTTGAGTTTTACAAAGAAGCTCATTATAGATTCATAGATGGGAGTAAAAGAGAAAGACAGAAGATGGAGCTCCTGTTTAGCAAGAACAGATCCATGAAACTGGGATTCACTGAGTGCCTTGGAGTTAATCAGGATTTACTGGATGGAGGCACCAAGGGGAGACAAACAGGCTGGTCCAGTTGGCCCATTCACAGGAGTCCATATGCCTCTCAGTTTCAGTGGCATCTCCGTAGTTTCCGGAAACATAGTACTTATTCAGGAGAAAAGGAGTTAAAAGAAAATCCAAGCCTCCCTTCTGGCAACCTGATCTCAGACCAGAATGAAGCCAAAAGTCATTTTGACTTAAATAGTTCTGACATCTCTGGCCTCTAAGAAGAAGGAAACTGCCAATGTGACCAAGACACTTTGAGCATTAGCCAAGGAAAACATGTTCACATTTGGGGTCTGCTACTCTAAATTGCATAGTCAATGTCTATGCCGTATTCTCCTTAACTTTATTGGGAGCATTGAGAGGAGGCTTATTTTCTCATGCTTCCAAAACACAACTCCTTGCTTGTTTCAAACTCCAGATCATTAAGAGTCTTCTCTAAATTAGCCATATCCAATGCATTAAATAAATGTATTTTTATTTGTATTTACTATGATTCCTGTGCTATCTTTAGTTTAAAGATCAGTCTCAAATGGCTGCAAAGAGTAATGTTTCTATATCCTGTGAGAAGCCTTTCTTTTTATTTCTTTGAGACAGGGTCTCACCATGTAGCCTTGGTTGGTGTGAATTATGATATGTAGAAAGGGTTGACTTCAAACTCACAGACATCTGCCTTGCTCTGCTTCTAGAGTGCCTGGATTAAAGGCACATGCCTCCATACCCAGCTTCTATGGGAAGTCTTAATCAATAACTATGGGACTTGAGAGGAGGTCACTAGGTAGGAGGACTTATTGAACATGAAACTGGAGTTCAGATCCCAACCCCACAAACAAACCACATGTCCCTGTAATAACCAATAATTCTAATTCTCAGTAATTTAAAGCCCTCTTTGAACTCCATGTATGAAAGAGCTGAGGGCCTTCACATTTTAGAATTCATCAGAATTCTTCAAGGGAGAAAGAGATATTTTCTAAAACTTAATGCCCTCTTCCTAGCTGGATAGACAGTAGACGCAGAACATATCAGCACATACAGGTAGGCTTACACTCATACAGACAATCACATACACATAGATAAAGTAAATCTTAAGAATCAACTAACCAGCCTTCTCTTGTGAATTCCTGTACATTTGAATATTGACCTGTAAAATTCCTTCCTATCAAGAATTGATAAGTGTTAAAAATTAAATGATGTTTAAGAAGGAGAGCTGGTTTGGTGGGAAACAGCATTTGTTACTCTCTAAAAGACCCCAGTGTTGTTTTCCAGCACCCACAGGATTGTTCTCATCCATCTGTAACTCCAGTTACAGGAGAGCTGACTCCCTCTTCTGATCTCTGCAGGCGCTGAGATTCATGTGGTCTATGAATATACCTACAGGCAAAAATACAGATATATAATGTAAAATAAATTTATAAAAACCAAAGGTTTGTTCAGGTCTTGATAAAGAAAGGTAAGAGCTGAGGGCCTTCACATTTTAGAATTCATCAGAATTCCTCCAGGGAGAAAGAGATATTTTCTAAAACCTAATGCCCTCTTCCTAGCTGGATAGACAGTAGTCAGAAAACATCTCTTTATTTTAAACTTAGCATTACTTTGCCCATGCAAACACAGCATGAACAGAACATACAACTCTAAATTGTGTTTTGTTTTGCTGTATCTCTGTTCATATCCTTTGGAGACAGAAGAACCTCGCACCCCTTCAAAGGTGCCTAATACACCTTGAAGTCAGCTTCTATCAACCTGGTTACACCTTTTTGAGTTTTGAAGTTATTTTTTTGACCATAGACTATTTTATTATTTTCTATTCTCATCTTTCAGCTGTTTGTATTCTAAGAAGTTCTTCAGTCTGTGAATTCTTGCTATTGATACTAAGTTGAAATTTGATGATAAAATATGTTGGTAATGTGTTCTGGAGTAACTAATTTTTCAAAATTATTACCTATTTCAACATAAACTAGAAACCGGAGGTGATAATGATTATATATGGTGAGTTCTTAAAAAACAGACAATAGATGAATAGGACAATAGCTCTATGGCTTCTCCTAACCTCAGTCCCTAAAGAAATAAAATGTATAGTCATTGTCTCTTATGTCAACGAAGCTGAAACACAGACATAGGGGAAAAAGAGTGCATTTACTAATGGAAAGAATTTAGATTTGTTGGCATTCTACAAGGTATTTTATATATTTTTAAAATATAAACTAGACAAGCAAAGAAGAGATGAAAAAGAATGGAGAAGTTTGTTTTTATTTGTTTTGTTTTGTTTTTAAATAAATCTATATTCGAAGTTCCTAACCTAAACTACTTCGGAGCTTCAGAGTATCCATCTATCTGCCCACCTACATTACACACCGGGAGAAAGATTTCTCTCTACTTTGTTTCAGAAATTTCACTTGGAACTTGAAGAACAAGAGAAGCCTCATTTTCACTTCCAAACAAACTCACCTAATTTTTAGCTACTCTTTAATTGCAACGACTTTTAATACTGGCCTTAATCATTGATTTTATCTTACCATTTTCAGTGCTAATCAAGCAAATTATACATAATTTGGCTGTTATAATTACAATGTGCTAGTCACATTATGACATCACAAAGTGTGATTTATTCCAAAATTATAAAGTTTTGTGACTTGCATAAATAAATTATGTTTACTAGGTAACATGCCATTTCATCTCACATTGTTCAGGAGTGTTAGAATATTTCATTCAATCAACAAGACAAGAGAGAAAATTAGGATTAAATTGAAGTCTGATAAATGTGAAGATTCAATGATATTTGTCAATGTGCTATGAAAATTAGTAGATCAAATTACTGTTTTATTTTAGTATACCTGGGGATTAGTTATAAAGAATCCAAATAATCATATCTAATTACCTCACCTTTTTTCTGTGCTGGTTGAGTGATGTCAGAAAGAAGGTCACTGAAATAAGAGGAAGTATGTCTGCCCTTTATCAGATCAAGGACACGTAGCTGGCTATGACCAGCTCTACAGGGTGTCATTACACATTCAGTGTGGCCTTGGCTTCAAGCGTGTGTTGTTCTCACGTCTGTCAGGTGATTGTGCATGCCTTGAAGAAGACAAGATTCTCTCCCAATATGATTAAAACCCCCTTCTGGCTACAGGAAAGCCAGGTCTTGATTCCAGATGCACATTGTACAATAGCAGTACAAAACCCTGACATATCTGATTAGATCAGAGCGTCCCTTGAACCCCTGTCCCATGTGACATCAATAAGGATACCAAAGTGCATAGCTTTTGTAGTAAAAACAAGAATGCTTCTCCAATGAATTTACTGATGAGTTTCCCCATGACTGCCTATGATTTTAGTTTCTTTCAAAAACATGACCAGGAGCTTTGAATATCATGATACTCAAAAGAATAAATTAGGCAAATTGCACTGATATAAGAAGTAATCTAAAAACAAAATTATTTATACATAATTGTGATACACATACCTTGTGAATATTACAGAGTAGTTGTCAATGTAATTGTAATTGTGTATCAAGTTAACATGAACTCAAGAATAAGAGGTTAATATAAAGTTATGAAATAGAATATAATATGATACACACACACACACACACACACACACCACACAATATATATTATATATATATATATATATATATTTTAATGTGAAGTTCATGTTTGTCACATATTCTTTGATTTAGAAAATATTTGAAAGACACAGTTTACTTATAGTAAGTCCCAGATAGGACAGTTATGAGAATAAGAACCATTATAGATGCTTCTTATAACATACTAATAACATAGGCTTGGGAAAGACCTGAAGTACATAAAATCAACAAAAACTGTCCTATAATTAAGAGACCATTTAGAAATTCACTTCAAGAGAAGGAGAATACAAACTGAAAAACAAGACAGCAGAGTGAACTCGAGAAGTAAGGAGAAAGGAAAACATGGGCAGGTGGGAGAAGGCGCTCCTAAAGAAGTAAGCACAGTTGTGCATGAAGGTTGACAGAGACAATTTTAAAGATATACAGAAACAGAATCGATGTAGAAAGTTAGTTAACAGTGTGGTGTGTCAAATAATGGCCTCCCTCAAATATCTACATTGATAACCCTTGGTGTGTGTGGGGTGTGTGTGTGTGTGTGGTGTGTGTGTTTGGTGTCTTATATGACAAAGAAAGATAAGGTAGTAGAAAGAACTAAAGATGGTGGGGAAATAATTTTAGAATAGGGAGATTCCCCAGCTACTTTAGGTGGGTACAGTGCAGTAAGAAGTGTAGGACAGTGTGTAAGGGGAAATCAGAAGAGTGACTCTGAGTGATATGAGAAAAGCATTATATTACACAGTGAGATTTTAAAATAGGAGATAAGGGTTCCAGATAAAGCAACAAGCTAAAGCCTCCGGAAAGGAATGCCACCTTTGGTTTTAGTTTACTGACACGCAGAACTATGGTCATTGGTAAAATAGATGTGTGCTTTAAGCTGCTTAGTTGTGTAAATTCATTATGGCCATAGCAATATGCCAATTTAGCCATGTTCCAGTTAGTATTTACAGTATTAACTGTGAATTCTAGAAGAAGTAGTGTGGAAGAATTTTATACATAAACGTTTTACTGATGGGGAGAGAGCACGCTCAACATGTCAACCAATATTTCTTAGTTATTTACTGAAAAGGACAGTTTTAGGAAAGTTTGTACAAGTTTAAAAAAATCAGAGGTAAAGATTTTCAAATCCAAATTTTCTTTGATGTTCCTCATTTTCTTTGTCTTATAGGTTTCAGCATTGGGAAAACATTGAATGACTATCACAGAGTTAACTTCTCAGATTAATTCTCACAGTTAGCTCTGCAATTTATCAATTTATCCGGAGTCCTTATTTGATATGCATCTATCCTTAATAACTCTGCCTTACCCAATAAGCTGCTTCCTGAATACAAGGAGATGTACCGTAAGCACAGGTTGAAGTTCTGCCCTTCAGGCATGATTACATGGATGGAGTCATTGCATTTTCTTAAGGCAAATGTTGATAGCAGGAAAGATATGTTCAGGATTAAAGTAAAAAGGACTTTGAGTCTGCCACTCGAACATGGGGCTGGGGAGGGAATAGGTACACCTTCCATCCATGTAGTAGAGAGGACAATTTATTATGACTTAGAGAGGAAGCTCGTTAGAGCTTTTTTTTTCATAAAACTTGATACCTCACCTCATTGAGTCTCTTTATCCTCTAGTTCTCTTAATGAGCTGGTAAAGATTTAGCACACTAAACTTCATGCTTCAAGTTTTGTACTTCATGCTTGTTTCTAACATCCAGCCCTTTCTCTCCTTCTACCAAAACCTTGTCTTTGAAGTCTTGATTATATATATAGTCCCTCCAATCCAAATACCCGAAGAGAAACTAGTGCTTCTCAACACTGGAGGGTTGGCTTGTTTTGATGACAGGGCATACATCAGTGATTTGTGTAGGGATCCAACTCTAACCCAATCAGCACAAGGCATGTTTCTGATAGAAAATTCAGTCAGAATTCCATAAATTTCAGGCTTGCTGAAAGTTCTTGAAGAAAAAAAAATTCTCTAGCTTACAGATGGATCCCCAAATTAGTCTCTTTCTCTAGTGTGGAGATGGAGAAGTGCTGTTATCATCAAAGGAGCAGCCTGGGAACCTTAACATTCAAGGCCCAAGTCAAGACTCTGAAGGTACCAAATTCACAGGACTTAAAGCCGGTCAGGCCTGTGTACCTGTAAATGATTTCATCAGTTAAGCCAATTTGAAAGTTTAAGAACCTGCTGCTACTTGGACTCACGCATCAAGAAAGAGTTGGTGTATTCTCTGAGATTATCATGACTTGGTCTGCTTGACCTAGGAAAAACAAACACAAACAAAAAAGTGCACTTTAGTCCAAGAGATTATTAACCATAAAAGAGAGGCCTCCAGTAAAAGCACAGACCCACGGCAGTGGGTTAAATAATAGGTCAAAGAACTGAAGGTGTCTCAGGAGCCACTCTTTTAGAAAAAATATCCACTTGTTTACACTTGATTTGTGGTCCAAGTATATACAAAAGTTTGGATTTCTTTCCGGTGCTTCCATTTACTAAAGCAAGTGAAAGTTGAGTGCCGTGCAGAGCCAAGAGATAGTGTCAGCCTGTGACTTGAGTCCTGTGTCTTTTAGATCAATATCTGGATAATCACATTTGCATTTCGTTTCCTATCTATGTGAATGGTACTTCATTTTTGTTTATTTTACCCATGCTTCCTATTACCATTTGCTTATCTTAATTAAGCTGTTCTCTAGAAGTAAATTTCAGAAGAAAATAATGACAAATTTTAGGCTACTGAAAATTTACTTGAGTGTCTGTCTGACCCCGAGTCATGGTATTTGAATTACAGGCCCCATGGCTAGTAATTTTTTTCATCTTATCTCTTGTTTCCCAGGACCTGGACATATTTTTAAATAGATTTTTTTCCAAGAAAAAAAAAATCAAAGATTTTAGATAGTGCCTTCTCTGAAAAGATTGCCTGGATTCTGGATGGCCGCTCGGTCCCCTCCTCTCTGCTTCCCAAGTGTTCTCTTCACACTTCTGCAGTGTAGAACTTTCCTTGTTATATTTAGATTTTTATGTAACTGTCCCAATCATAGTCTGTGAGCTCCCCAACCATGTGCCAGAGCCTTGTAGATGTGAACCTCATTACCGAATGTAAAAGCTGACACAAGTGTTCTATGATACTAGTTAAAGTCCCATAAGGGTTGTGTCTCCTTACGGACACTCTTCACTTAAGATACTTACTATACTCTTCACCTTGGGTATCCTCTATATACTGCAAGTATACAAGGCTGCACTCTAGAGTAAGCTGATTTATCCTCCAGTACTGGCTCTGCTTTTGACTGGCTGAGCAACTTTGAAATAAATTACTTAACCAAGTCTACACTTGTTCAGCTGTAATTTTGGTAGAATTAATGACACACCCTTATAGGTATTTTGTGAGTGATCGTTTTTCTGTAAAGCTTCTTCTAGACATGCTGCTGGCATATGATACACACTCCCCTCCTTTTTGTAGACGGCAGCGTTTGAGAGGCTGATGGCAGCTGTTTGTGACTACTGTTCCTAGTAGCTAATGAAATAGTTTACTTTCAGGGTGATTAGATATCAATTTCCAAACAACAATGAGATTGCATTAAGAAAAAGAAGGTTGTGAATTTTGGATAGCTTCAGGATAATTCTAGATAAATTTACTGCTGAGCAGTAGAGATATTGCAAGAAACAGTGACCTTAGACTCACATCTTTGCTTTTCCTTGGTTGTTTTCCACTGCTCATCCGTGCAATGCCTTGCTGGAGGTTTGGCAGTGCATATGGATATTGCTCCACAAACCTTTATAATTCATTGATGACGATGGGAATGAATGTCCATAGTGTTTTATTCTGCATCCCGGAACACTTCAAATGTCCCCCAGCCTCCTCCATGCTGTATCACTGTTGAAAAGATTGAATTATGAACAGTTTGGATAACCCACTGTTACAGTCATCTATTTTAAAAATGTTGTTTATTTAGTACTGTTCTCTCAAATCATTCCTTTGTTTTATCGTCTCAACTCTAGTTCCTGAAATCTTGTGGTTTGGACAGACATCTGTGTAGGTGCATGTATACCAGGAGTGAATTCACTTGTCCATGATCAAAAAATAAACAAAGAAACAAAACCCTCCAAATATGCAGATTTTGTTGCAGTTCCAAAAAAATCTCTTGTTAACCTTGTTCAACATATTAGTTCTTTGGAACACTGAAGCTGAAAAGGGCTTATTAACTACAATTAATTGAGAATGTTGTGCTAAACCTTATTCATGACTCTGATGAAGTACCAGGAAAATAGATTCTTGTGGAAACAGGCCCTAAAGTCTACTCCATTCTGTTTAAAATTTCTTGGGAAGAAGAAAAAAAAACAAAACAAATGTAAGATCGATTTGCAGATTCAAGAATGCCATTTGTGGAGGAAAGCAAGAGAAACCAGCCACGGTTTCCTCTGAGACATGCTAAATTAGGTCCAAAATTCATGAGCTTTTTGTAAGCCCTCCCACATTACTATAACCTTGGGAACACTTTTGAAATCTGAAGATGATGTATGAGGCATTTATTTTCTTGGTCAGCACGTCCATGTGCATTAATGGATTACATACACTAAGTATTTTAATCTTCTATCAAAAGTTTATGTAAGATTATAAGCTGAAAAAAATCAACCTTTTTGTACAATCAGTACTGTCAAAATAATGGATTTTTACAGTGTGTGGGAGGGAGGAGACCATGAAGGCGACAGAGGGGAAGAGAAAGCAATGCCTGTTTCACCCAGGGGTAGAGAAAAGCAAGGTGAGAGGCATAAGTAAGAGTTTCATTTAATTAGAAAACAAATGTTTACAAAAAAATGTATTTGACTTGGTTGTGCCCCACCCCCTTTTCTTTGCAATGCTAGTTTTTAGGAACTAAGGTTTGTTTGTTTGTTTTTGATGTTTAATAATACTACTTTCCTCTAATTGTGTAATAAGTATACCTGCCAATAAAATGTTAGTTTGCTACAGGTCATTTTAATTAAACTCAGTGCTTTTTGGAATTTCTTTTACTTTGTAAGTTAACTTTATTGAGTTATAATTTACAAATGGTGAAACACACACATATAAATTATGTAGTTTGTTGAGTTTAGGCAGATGTATGTAACTCTGAAAATACTGCCCATATAATGATAAGTACCATTTTTTAAACCTGAGAATATTCCCTTGAACCCATCCCTTTTTCCTGTGTCTATAGCATCATAATGAGGAACTTTCTCTAGACAGTTATAAAGAGGATGAAAGTCACATGCACTATTTTTAAAACCAATCTGTATCAGGCACAGGCCTTCTTGGAGCAAGTGACCCACAGGTGAGAGAATTGTTGATTGTGCTTATAGCACTGGGTAGGGAGGTGGTTGTTATTCAACTACCTACCTGACAGAAAAGACCAGAAAACATAGGTGTGAGTAAGTGCCATGGTGCTATTGACAAGGAAAATAATGAGCTATTTTTCAGGCGTGCAAACAAAGAGAACCATTGGCAGTTAAGATAAAGGTCTCTACTTTAGGAGAAAGTTTTGAGTATTGAATAAAGAGGCTTAATCCAGGGCAAATCATTGTAAACTCTCTGAGCCTCCTTTAATATCTCTCTTAGATTTCACTACAAAACTGCCACAAAAGTAAAAGCCATAAGAGATTCTCCAAACATACATGGCTAAACTGCAAGTTTAACAAAAATACCCATCTTGTTTCTTGTCATATCTTTAGTGACCAGTGTCTGTAGGTGCTTACTATTTTGTGGGGAAAAAATGGCGGGCAGCAGTGCGGGCCCTGGGCCTACACGGCAGCGGCTCGGGGGCCCGCGTGGTGGAAACGGGTCGCAGAGGTGGAGTCCCGGGCCCACGCAGCAGCAGGCCCGGGGCTTGCGCAGGCAGGCCTCCAGGCCCAGGCCCAGGCAGCAGGCCCCAGGCCTACGAGGCAGTGGCCCGGGGCCTGTGAGGCGGAGGCTGCCTGGAGGCTTCCAGGCAGCCTGTGTCACATACCGGAGGAAGGTCCCGGGTTTCCAGCGGCTGGAGGCTTTGGCGGCGGCGGGCCCGGCAGGCCCCAATGATACGAGGAAGTCCTTGGTTCCAAAAGGGTTTATTGTCATGGCGGATGGTAGATGGATCTGGAAGTACCCCCCAAAACTCAGGGCAGGCCTGAGTTAAATAGGGAGGGAGAAGTAGGAAGGGTCTGGGGGCAATGCTTAATTGGCTCCGCCCTCTGACCTTCATTAGTATGTAAATCCCTAGGGCCTGAGGCCTGTAGTTACACCCTGTGCACTTTGGGAGGGGCTGTAATGACCTTCGTGACTGAACAATGTAGGTCTATGGAGATTAGACTGCTTGTTAGGACCCTGAGTCCTGGGGGCGTGGCCGAACTCCTGCCGTTTCTCTCTTGGAGTCTCGGGGTTCTAGGCCCATGCCCAGCCAAGAACCAGGATACCCTTACGCAGTCCCACACTATTTGTCACCTTAGATTGAATGAAAACAATTTCCTCTGCTTAGAAATTTGAAAAAGCACCAAGGATGTTTTGAATCATGGAAATAATTTATTTCTGTTCTTGACCCAAAAAAAATAGGCAAAATAATGAAGGAAATCACATCCTCTCTTTGCTGTAGACTTACAACCACGATCCAGAAGATGTTTGATTTATTTTCTTCCCCTACTATTTAATGAATGACACCCAAACTAATGCTCTGCAAATCCCAAGATGATGCGAGCACTGTTGTGGTATTTTAGTATGAGGCTTTCTTGTCCACTGAGTGTTTTAGTAGTTGGAAGCTTTTTTGAATTTACCGTATTTTGTAGTTTGAAAAAGAGTTTTATTTGTACAATACAGTGTCTGGTTTGAGAGCCCATATCTGTAAGTCTAGACATTTATAGATAAAGGATTGGAGAAATAGCTTAGGAGTTAAGAACATTTGCTGCTCTTTCTTGTAGGACATCCAGGTTCAATTCTCAACACCTGCCTGGCAGCTCACAACCATCTCTAACTCCAGCTCTATGGAATCTATGCCGTCTTCTGGCATCAAGAACACCAGATAAGCACATGGTATACTACACGCAGTGCAAAACACTCATACACATAAAGTAAAATAAATAAATCTCATAGCATTACAAAAAAAGAATCACTTACAACTTTTGGTATCGATGTTGGTTAATGATTTCTAAATTACATTGAATATCATATTTATTTTTTAAAAGATTTGTCCATGTATTAATTCTTGACTTGGAAAATCTGTACGATTACATCACACACAGCACATCACACACAACACACAACAACACATCGAATATACTAACTGATTCATATCCTGGAATCTTTATCAGGATCAGGAGATTAACACAGTTTCAACTGTCCTCACACAAAGTTTGTCAGGTGCTGTGGTCCCAGATGCAAAACAAGTACAACCAAAAGGAAGAATTATACACATCGTAGGTTCTTTAGTATTTAAAGCACAACAAGCATGTGTTCGCCTGAAGTTTCATGGTAATGAAGAAGATGCCAAGACCAAAAAGTGTTATTTTTTAAAATTAGATTTAACTATTATTTATTTATTATAATGGAACAGTTCAAGTTAATGTTTTACACACTTGAGAACACTGGGTGGAAATCCAACATTCTTTTTCTAACTCTTGCCTGCCTAAAGCCGTTCTTAGTTGTTGCTAACATTTGACGTGTGTAACAGTGCATTACTGTAGTGCAGGTGTGAGGAGTGTAACGTCCGTTTCTCCACGATGTATTCAAATTATACATCAACTTATTTTCCCAATCATTTCACTTCTCTCTGTTTTACCCTCACCCGCTTTTGCTGATTAATTCTACTGCAACCGAGTGTTTTTATAAGTAATAGAACATGGAGTATTTAATACTCACCTTATCTTAGACTAAAATAAACACAAGACTCAACTAGGGCACGGGAACCCGCCTGAACGTCTTTAGTTCTAAGCTCATCTCCACTCTGCTCCTCGGGATCTGAGAACAAATCTAGCTCCTCCTCATTCGGAAGCGTTCAGACATTCTGCCTTTTGCCTCCATCCCCGGTGTGTCTGTGCGTGTGCATGTGTGAGTGTGCGTGTGTGCACGCGCACTCACGTATGCGCATGCATATGTATTATGCTTTTGTTGTTGAAATGATCATACTCATTAGAACATATGTCTAATCTTATTTCATCCAAAGTACCACCCACTCCACCCCTGCTCCATAATTTTGAAGCAAATCCCAGACACACACTATGAAATATACCTCCAGAAGATGTCTGTTAAGGGCCACTTCCTTTCTTCCTTTTTGCCAGACTGTATTACACCATATTTTTTTTTTTTTAACTTTACAACAGTCTTGGCATGTATTATGGCTTTGAATGTGTTTAGATATAACATATATTTTTTCCACTAAACTTTCTGTTTCATAGGGTTGTGGGGGGTGTCTATTTTGCTCATTACTCTATTCCCTACAGAGTGCTATTCCAAGAGTGTTTGGCTCTATGTGAGATCCACATAAATAGCTACTGAATCAATTAAGCAAAGGAAACGTCTATAAAAACACCCAGTGTCTCTTGTTGCTTTTTCACCATGTTTCATGATTTTTTGTTTAACATCAGCTTTTCTTCAGCTAACTCCTGTGCTTTGAGGCTTTTAATCTTATGGGCTGATTCCTCTCCTCTCCCTAAACAACCACCTTGTATCTTCAGATCTGAGGGACAGTTTTGCACTGTAAAAAATGAATGCATAGGCAAAGTTCATAAGTAAAGTTTTTCTTCTTTTAAATATGTGTAATATGTATCTTATCAAACTATTTACCCACTGGATACACAACATTGTCATCAAAAGTGGCCTCGGGAAAGTATTATGGATGAAAATATTTATTATATGCCCTGGTAGAACCACCAAGATTGTCAAGGGAATGGACAATAAGTAGCTAAAAGACTGGTGGATCGTCTTAATGAGGATAGTTAACAATAAAATTACTTGACTTTAATTTTCTTCCTTCCTTCTTTATTTATTTTTGTTCACTATTAAACCCAGCTGACTTCATTTCTTAAATTATTTGTTTTTCTATTAAATGAATATAATTTGTTATCTTATTACATAGACCTTAACACTATTTAAGCATTCTATCTCTATTTGAATACTAACACTTTATGTTAGCATTCAGGAAGGAAATGTTTCTTAAAATTATTTTATAATTTTTTAAAAAAGGACAAGTATATTGCTGTTAGAAAAGCTAGACTAAATAGAGAGCTTATTACCAATAGACATTCATGAAGTTTTCCTACTTTTAAATATCATGTTGTGCAGGATTCTTTCTATCTTATAATTTGCCATTCCTACAAACATCTATTCAGTTTCCTATAAAGTTATAGCATTACTTTGTACGAGAGATCTAATAATGGTGTCCTCCAGAAGGAGGAAATATCCAAAGAGAAAAATGAGAAAATAAATGGAAATCAGACCCATGAAGTTAAATATGCCTCCTAACAGTACATGCCTGATTTGAGATTTGCATATACTTATTGATAGCACTTGGCTCATACTTTGCATATGTCCCTGTGGCTGAGATCTCCATGTATTTATTGATGAAACTTGGCTTGTACTTCGAATATGTCTTTGTGGCTGTCATTGTGTGTCATGACCCCTAATTCTTCCTTTTACGAACAAGCTTCCCCTTGTCATCTATTGACAAAAGCTTTTTATTCTTTTGAAATAAACATATTTATCTTAAAAATATAGAAATAATAGCCATTTCCAATATTCCATTTATAAAATCTGTTTCAGTAATTAAATGGGAAATTAAACATTACTTGTGAAGGCATCACCCTATATCAGACCTTAACATTAGCATATTTCAGTTATATTCCCATCACTGAAGAAATGATTTTGACTAGATATTGCAATTTATTGAGTTAATGCTTAATAGAAATTTCAACATTTGAAAGAAATTATTTGCATACAATGACATTTCTAACTCCCAACCAGACTGTGTATTTCAAAGAGCTTTTAGAGACATTATTGACCTTGGTAGAAATTGATGTCTATAATTCAACCATTTCCCTTGTTTAATATGGTATGTGCAAAGTGACTACAGTTCAGAAAATGCCTGTTGAAATGAGAATTTTGATTATTTTTTAATGTGTGGTTGGCAGCTAACTCTGGAACAAAGATACTTTAGTAATTATATGATATGTAAAAAATTGCTTTTAAAATTCTGATTATCAGCTAGACAGCCTAAGACTCTTATTAAGGGGGTAGGGAATAGTATAATCCAGGCTTTTAACCTTATTTGTAATAGATATATTTCATTATTCAAAAACCTGACCAAATTAAATTAAAGATACAGCACCATCTTATGGATATTTCTGTATTTGTAAATTTTGGAAATCCAAAATCCATTTTGTGTTTGGAAACAGAAAAGGTTTAGTGCTGGCAGAAATGTTGTGCTCAGAGCCTCTCAGTGCAGTGAGGTCAGATATGCGGTGAGTAACACATGTGCTTGGGCTTGTGCACATACACATATACGCATGCCACTGCGCTGTTCTGGTATGCAAAGGCATACACAGAAATTTAGCATTATTTCCCTTTGGAAAACTGCTATCACAATACAGGTTGGTAAATTTATGCAATCACTGGCACAGACTACTGCCAGTCTCAACAAGATACTGAGACATTCCTGGCTGTCACCTTTCTAGCGTGCTGTAAACATAGAGGATAAATGAAGAGTAGAAATGTTTTCACAGCTATGAACCACAGTTTCTGAAGAGTGCTGAGAAATTTAGATGTGAGCACAGAACTAATCAATTGTCTGCCAAAACTGTGAAAGTGCTAATAAAGTCTCCTTATACTTACCTAACATTTAATTGCCTTCATAAATGATTTATACCCATCAGTACTGTTCAGGTTTTAAACACAGACATTTAACGATAAGCCTTTCCTAATCATCTTTCTTATTATGTTAATATAAATCACATTGCCAGTTTAAGGAGGTTCTAGGGGAAAATCGTGAATAGAACTCCATAGCGAATTATGAAGGAATAGCTACTTATATACGGCTTACATCATTAATCTTTACTTTAGTTACCAAATATGAACCTGAGGCATGCTTACAAGTCTCATTAAAAACAAGTACCCAGTTAGAGTGGTTCTTAGCTTTGGGGTGTCTTGTATTCCATGATACAAATTTTGAATTCTTTCCTTAGAAATGCCACATAATTCAGTTTGTGTGCAATGCTACCTAGGGTGTAGTTTTAAATTGTACCTTTTGACATTTATTAATTTTTTTGTTCATACTACTGAGGAGTGAAAAAGCATTCACAATCCCCTCATGATGCCATGACTGTCGCTTTGATACATATCGTGTCTCTCTCCTCTCTCCTCCATCTTATGCCTTCTCCCTCTCAGCCATATTCACGTTCTTCTCCCCAGAAGCACACCATAACCATGCAGATTCTCATGAATTCACATATACAAGTACCCTCTTAGGTTTTCAGTCATCGTTTCCCCTCTATCCCCACTCCCACAAATAAATCACATAGAAGACACATTATATAGGTTTTAGAAGTTTATTTTATGTAGGCTATTTTATGTCACTTATCTAAAAATAAGATGTGAAACTGTGATGTTGAGTACAAAGGAACAATGTAGAAAAAATTGTTTTAATAGTATGGGTTCTAAAACCTCATTAAAACTCATTTTCTATATATGCAGACTCTTCTTTCTAAATTTCTAACTTCTGGTTCACATATAAATGCGTCCATTCCTGTCTTAGTTTCTTTTCCTCCTATTGTGATAACATAGTCTGACAAAGGCAGCTGAAGGAAGAAACGGTTTTCTTTAGCTGATGGTTTGAAGCATGGCCCGACAGAGTGTAGAAATCACTGTAGTAGGTGTTCAAAGGAGCTGGTCGTACTGAGTCTACAGTTAGAAGAGAGGGATGAATGGATCTATGCTGGTGCTCAGTTCCTTTTTATATGAGAACTTCTGAGTAGGGAATGGTGCTGCCCACAGTAGGCTGGTCTTCTCATCTCAATCAATGTAATAAAGGTAATCCTCCACAGATATGTCCAGAGGTCGACCTGGGCCAGAAAACTCTTCATTGCTAATCCCTTCCCTGGGGATTCTAGATTGTTTTCAAGACAATTAAGATTATCTTTGTAGTGTCTGAGTACCACTATACTCAGATATTTTTAGATGTGCACACTAATAAAACATTATTGAAAAGCTATAATCGTATCATGTAAATATTTTTACTTTCATTGCTTTGGTGTCAGAAGGCCTTTTTTAGTTTAATATAAGAAATTTAATAAATTTTAGACTTAGTATAGTGTTCAAACACAGGTCAAAAGTTAAATTACAGTTTTAAGTCTATAAAACAGAATTATTTTATGTAAATATTAATTTTATTTATTAATATTATAGAATAGTCTTGCTAATTTAACAGAATGATTTTTCAAAAGTCTGACTGAATAGAAGTTCATGAAAAATTAGATATTTGAATACTTAAACTAGGGAAGCAAGCATTTTTAGATTCTGTATATTTAAGTATCACAGGTCTACTAGATATATCAGATAGTGTCATGTAATATCAACTAAACCCTGAGTTCACTAATTCATTGAGATGGGTCCTGAAGTCCTACTATCTCTGTCTCCAGAGTCCGAGGATTACAAATGTCTGAGGCTATGCCTGGTATCTTACACACAAGTGCAGGATTGAACTCTCGGGTCCTCACCCTTGTACTTTGAGCACTTTAGCAGCTGAACCAGCTTCCAAGCCCTGGATTTTCAGTTCCGGGTTTTCAACAGCCCTTTTAAAAATATCCAAATAGAGCTGTCACTTAGTGAAAAGACTGGCGGTATTGCTGCCCATGATAAAACACAAATTTTCAAGTGAAAGTTAGTCTTATAAAACTTTATTTTCCACTGAGTTTGTCAGTTCTTCAGTACCGTGGTGGTTTGAATGAGAAAAGTCTCTCATAGGCTCAGGTATTCGAACAGTTAGTCCTCAGCTAATGGTACTGTTACAGCCTTGCTGGGCGAAGTTTATCATTAGGGGCAGACTCTGAGAGTTTATAACCTTGCCTCCTCCAGTTTACCGTCTCTTATTTGTGTTTGTGGTTGAAGATGTGATTTCCCAGTTTTCTACTCCAGTTGTTGGTCATGTCTCCCTGCTGTAGGGTCTCTTCCTCTAAAACCATAAACCAAAAGCAAATCTAGCTTTTGTAGTTGTTTTTGATCATAGTAGTTTATCACAACAGCAGAGTAACTAATAGAAGTCCTTAAAGATTGTTCTCTTGAGGTTGGTAGTTAGTGTTAAATGTAATTTTTGATGGTATATAATAAACTGTGTCATCATTTGGAAGATCTATGATTCAACAAACAAAAATTTCTAAGTGTCGCATAGATGTCATCACATATAGGGAAAGGATCCATCCAGAGTACAAAATGCAGCGATAACTTTATATATATATATATATATATATATATATAATATATATAATTGATATGATTTAATGTCAAATATATCTAACTTAGAGAAACTACTACATGCTGAGATGCTGAGTTTGATGTAATAACACAGAAGAGTATTCATATTGTATTTGTTATTTTGTTGTTGCTGCTGTGATAAAACACCTTGGGCAAGGCAACTTTAAGAAGAAAGAGTTTATTTTGGTTTGTGGTTCCACAGGGATAAAATCCATGATGGCAGAGCAGAGACATGACAATATGTTACAAGCACAGCAGCAGGAATGGGAAGCTGAAAGCCCATTTTTTGAAGTGTTGACTCAAAGGAGAGAGATATAGACGGGAGAACATGGTGCGCCGGGGATCGGCACAAGACTTTGAAAGCCCCAAAGCTTGGTCCCAGAGATATGCTTCCTCCAACAAGAACAAAGTTGACAAGCTACTAAATACTATCTTTACACTAAATATTTATGTGAAATATGTTTTTGAGTCCATTTGAACAAAAATAATGTATATAATGTAATATTATATATAATGTAATAATGTAATCAATATGAGATTCCAGATAATTCTCTTAAGCTGGAAATTAAAGGAATCTATAATGTGTAAAATAAACCCACTCTTTTCATAAAATCTATTTTCACAGTATTTTTCTATTTTAGGAATATAGAATATATGTTATATAGAAGTTCTTTATTGTGATGACTTGAGTGGGAATGGTTCCCATAGGCTCATATGTTCAAATACTTAGTCCCAAGTTGGTGGAACTATTTGTGAAGGATTTGGATGTATGATGTTGCTGGAGGAGGTGTGTCAATACCTTGAGATTTTAAAAACCTCTGTCATTCCTGGTTTACTGTCTTTGCCTCAAGCTTCTAGATCAAGATGGGAGCTCTCAGTTGTTCCTGCCACCCTGTCTATGCTTCTCATCGGGGCTCACACCCTGAACTACAAGCCCCAAATTAAACAAGTTTTTGTATCCGTTGCCTTGCTCATAGTATCTTATCACAGCAACAGAAAAGTAACTAAGACAGTTAGTTTTAGATGAATATCAATTTCTGTTTTATTTTCTGATATGAACAGTATCGAAAGTGAATACAATCTACATAAACAAAAAATTATTTTGTATCATTAGTAACTTTTAAGAGTGAAAATGCATCCTGAAACTGAGTCTGGTAATAAATGCTAAGGATAAAAGTAAACAAATATTTAATAATAAAGCATCTTTATTTTCCCATCTGATGCCATTTGATGAGAATTTTTGGAGAACATTCTTCACTGTAGTTATTTTCTTGAGAACTATTGTTGACATATTGTATCTTGTTTATGATAGTAGAATTCTCATCTTACAAGTGGGACTTGTTTGAGTTCCTAGTCAATCAATTCAATTTTCTCTTTACAGTGCCCTATCATAGTGCTTAATATAAAATAGACACTCAATACATGCTTTTGACTGGCAGAAAATGCACTTAACAACAAAGTCAATATAAGTACAAAGGAACTATGAAAGCTGAAGGGAAAATAGATTCTACCTCCTTACTGCTTTGTCCATTTTGGAGCATACCTCCTGAACACTATCCATTGTCACAAAGATCTCACACTGTCTGGATAGTCTAGCACTTAAAATATGAGTCTTGGAGGTTAATAGCAGCCACCCCAGAGACTGTGATTATACACACATCTGTATCTTCAACTAATGTGATCTCTCCTCAGGTCAGTTTGATCACCTCAGCACAACGTGTTTGTACTTTTTTGTAATTCCTTTCTGCACTTTACAGTCCAATTCCCTCTTGTTTGCTTCTTTCAAGGTTTTTATTGCATGTAAAAAATAGACACCAAGCAAACTGCAGCCAATCACTAGTGAATGTTTACAGATGTTTTGGGAACAGACCCATGCTAGCTTTTTGTTTTAAGCCGAACCTTCTTATAATAATTATAAAATTTCTAAAATCATAATAAAATGCCGCAATTAATATTTGTGAGTTGGTCTGGTTGTTTGAAGGCTAACAGTCCGGACATACAAAATCTGAACTGTGTAAAATCCAATAAATAAATGTATATAACTCTTAGTGACTTTAGTTTTTTGTTTCTCTAGTTCCATGTCCGAATGTAGAGCCAATAAAAAGTGATCCTAATAGCTGTAAGAAAATAGAATTTATAGATACCCAAAAGTCTTACAACTACTTCTTCTCATGTTAATCTTTACAACTTCTCTTTGAATGCTGAACAATTTCTTATAGAACTCAAAATCTAACTGAAGAGAAGAAAAAGTATTAATATTGAACTAAATCTTTCACAAGGATTATAGCCTTATAAATGATCATCTCAAAGTTTTAAAAATATTGATAATTTTTATTTTATGTTTGTAAGTGTGTGCTTTTTAATTAATTGTGTTGTACTTTGGCAGTTTTTTTTTTTATAAATATTACAAAACAGGTCTTCTATTCAAATGAAAAATGCTGCTTTTTGCTGCAAAATAATTTTAATTCTAGTTACATGACATAACATAATAAAACATTCACTTCCGAATTGCTTAAGAATATTTTGATAATTTTTTTTAACAACACAGATAACATAATTAGTTGTTCTGTTCTTATATCTGTTTCATATTTATGTTCTTAGAGGCTACATTTATCATCTTCAGAATAGTACATATTCTATTCAAGGAAAGAATGGTTTTCATCTATGACTGAAAGAGTTAAGACTTTTCCTTCATGTCAAAAGCACCCATCAATTCAATACAGAGCTGCCTACATACAGGTATTCAGATCACACACCTGTTTAAATATCATTGCCAAAACACATTTTAGGTTTTATTACTGTTCATCCATCTTTCCTTAGCATTTGAGGTGTTTCATTAAAAAGCTGTATAACTTCAATTTGTTTTTATGCTCACCTTTACCAAAGTAAAAATAAATCACTGAATAACCCCAAGTATATTGCATGCATTTGTGAAGTGGTACAAACCAATCATAGTTTTATGCTATACATCCTATAATCAATTATTCAGAACATCAAATATCATAACAGTGACCTGAAAAGGTAATACGTTAAGGGGAATATGGCAAAAACTCAATTATAAGTAAAAAAGAGAAAATTTAATTAAAATTATTAGCATAAAATGAACTAATAATGAATTGACATTAGTTTTGGGTACCTTGTCTTCAAAGTTTCCCTTAAATAGAGAACATCCAAGAAGGCTCACATCTTCAGCCCTCAATTCATTCTGAACTCAGTACTGCGGGACCTTATCATTGACTTGTGACTTCAACTACTATGCATGTGCTGATGGTTTCCCTAGCTGGACTCAACAGTTACATTTTTAACTATGTCTATATGACTTTTCTGATATGTAACCAAAGCATTGGTCTCTGATTTCACTTGTCTTCTGAACGTTTGTTTCAGTATCTCCCATTGATGTTACTCTATTCTGGGATGAGTATTCTGTTCTTGGGCCTCCTTTTCCTGAGTGCCTCGTAAGTAGTCCGTCGATTTCTCCCTGGCTTTCTTTTGCAAGTTCAATTAGTGTACATCCCTTGTACATAACAATGGTTCTCATCATGATGTTCTCTTACATATACGTCATAACCTTTTATGTAACTCACGTCCCCTTACTTTGTCTGCCTCATTATTCCCCTCACACTGGCTCTGTTTCTTTTGTCACATAGTTTTCAGGTAATTTTTGTTAGCATAGCCTGAAGTCTAAACACTAGGAAAAAACATGTTCTATTTGAATTTTCTTTGGAGGGGGTCTTGTCTTATTTAATTTAGTGTGATGATCATTTTCCCTTATCTTGTAAGCTTCCCTCCTCCTCTATGAAATTTGAGCACTCATCTCTCCCAGACTTTTTCAGTAATCTCTTGGTGACTTGTTTCTGATTTCAGTAACCCTAGATTACTTGAGATTGATTCTTTCTAAAAAAATAATAAAATAACATATTTACTTATTTATTCATACAGACACAGTCTCATGCAACCCATGTGGGTTGGCTTCAAGCTCCCTATGTTCCAAAGTATATGATATTGAACTTGTGTGCCTCCATCTTTTGAATGCTGGAATTACAGTCATGCACTATTATGCCTGACTTAATATGGTCCTAGAGATCAAACCCAGGTGTTTATGAATGCTACGCAAGTACTTTTCCACTGAAGCCCTTGCATGGCTTGGGTCTTGGAGTTGTGAGAAGGGGTGAGAAGGAGTGAAGAAAAGGCAAACACAGAGATGTGGAGAAATCCTTGGATCTGATTTACTGGCTCTCTGATGGAGAAGCTGTGGTTCTCTGGAAGCTCAGTATGTCTATTACATCCCATTAAATGGGGAGGAGAGTGTTATTACATGCAGCTGAACAAGGAAGCAGGGTTTATGGTATACAGAGAGATCGGCATGGAGGCAAGGGCAGTCTCTGTAGGAAAGCCAGTCTTCAGGGTAACCTCCTTGGATGCATGGAGAAGCTACAGTGGATATATTTTTGTACATGCTATCATCATCTGCATACAGAAGACTTTGCCACTACTCTGAACATCTCCTAGGGAAGGCTTTGCCATTAGAGGAATTAGAGACCTCAACACTACTCTGCCCATGTTGACACCACATAGGCACCCAGGTCTTCACCATGCAGGACTTTCTCTGCCTTCCATCTTTCTTATTTCTTAGATGTCCAGAATGGATATGTAGGCGTAATCCAGGGGCAGTGTGCTCTAATGTTCAATACCAGACTGTATAGATAAAAAGGAAGGTCACAACTATGCCCAGCAGAAACAAATGATTAAGACAGTTAAGGTGACTGACGTCTTGAAACTCCTCAAGATATTTTTTTGTAATATTAGTAGGAGGAACCAATCTAAGATGAGCTAACATAATTTGGCCTCATTCAGGACCTCATTATTTGTAGGCCCAAACACTAAGAGCCCCTGCTCACAGCTTGTTCAGATGGCCAGTCATGCGGGCTTGCCACCTGCCCAGAGCACCACCATCAGGAGTTGGTGACCTGAGCTTTGTTTGTATTTTGTCAATGGCAATATGATAGCAGTTACACTGAAAACAAAACTAGGCACATGTTTGCTTGCTTCAGCTACATAGCTACCCATTTTTAAAATTTATTTATTTACTCAAGTAGCCCAATTCATCACCAGTCCCTGGAAACCAAGGGAATACACCCCAAACAGAACCCAAGAACTAATGAAGGTGCACTGTCTCCACCCAACGTCTGTGTTTTCCCCAAATAGCCACCAAAGCACCAACATATAACTCCTTTGCTGTCTTAGTTGCTTTTCTATTGCTGGGAAGAGACAGCATGACCAAGGCAACTTACAGAAGAAAGAGTTTATTGGGGGCTTACAGTTCAGAGGGTGAGTCCATGATCATCAAGGCAGGAAACATGGCTGCTAGCAGAAATGGCACGGAGCAGTGGCTGAGAGCTTAGATCCTGATCTATAAGCAGGAGGCACAGAGGAATACTTTGGGAATCGGCTTTTGGAACCTCAATAGCCACACTCAGTGACACACTTCCTTCAACAAGGTCACATTTCCTAATTCTTCTCAAATCGGTCCACCAACTGGAGACCAAATATTCAAGTCTATGGGCCTATGGGGCGGGGGACATTCTCATTCAAAACTCCACAAAATTCTAGTTCCAGATTTTACTTATCTTCTAAATCTTAAGCTATAACTGCCTATCAATAGATTGTACCTGTACCCTATTTTATGAAATGTGCAGCCCCTCTATGCCTTCATTTGTTGTTTTATCTTTTCTTTCTGTCATATTTTTGTGTATGTAAATGATGCCTTTTATTTTCATCTTCTTGGAGAAAACAGCATGCATGCTGTCTTTTCAAAATTTACCTGTTTTTCTGTGGGATCTCCAAAGCTTGGAGATCTTGAGTTTTAATAATCTTTCATAGGAAGAAAGTAAACATCAAATGGAGAGAAAATGCTCACCTGTCACACCAAGTAGTAGCAGTAGTAACTAATAAACTGAAAAATAATTTGGAAAGAAAGTAAAGGAAGGAATGACCTATTTACTCTTATATCCTTAGGAATTGTATCCCCAATTTAATAAACACCACATTTTAATATACTGAAGAGAAATTACAACAGAAAAGACTGCTACTAGAAATGAGAGCCTATGTCCTTAGTCCATCAGTTGTTGATGCTGTATACCGCCCCCCCGCCCCCAGGTTCCACATGTGTACTATAGAACTGAAAATAAATAACAGAGATAAGGCATGTAGAGTTTAGAGCAAAATCTGGTACAAAGGGCAATCATCAGAATAGTGTCACCTACCTGCCTTAGGAGGTTACTTTGATAATGGCATTGGATAAATATTCTCACAGAGTTTAGCAAACTGAATAAGGTTAGGCCCTTAAAATTTCCACTTATATATTTTAATTTATATATTATATTTCTTTAGCATTGACCATCAGCTAGTAGGCATGAAACATTTTTTTTATTACTAAAGGACCAAATGAAGGATTAACTAATGGAGAAGGCTCCCTAGGAGTAAATGCCCTCTTTTTTCTCCATTGAGGGACAACGTCAGTAGATGCAGAAGGAAAGTGTTTTTGTGTATGTAACCACCAAGTGGCCTAGAACAGTTAAAATTGCTGCTTGGCCCTGGGACAGAGAAGCTCAGAGCTGGTGGCTGCTTCATTTGTCCTGTGTTAATTTCCTGGAGATCTGCAGCCTCCCGGCAGGAGTGGCTACTGCACACTGTTCCTTGTGTTGAATGCCTGTTTTGTGTATTTCCCCTCCTGTCTGAGCTCAGGACAGAAGTTACAGAATGACAAAAGAAACTGCTAGGCAGTTCTGGCACTGAGAGATCTGCGCAGATAATCCAGGCTTCAGGTGCAGCTATGAGACGCCCACTTGAGGCCAGGAAAGAGAGCGACTTGGTGTTGTATGTGCCCTCGCTTGTGCCTCTGCCACAAGCCAACAATGTCGGACAACCGGCCGGCTCTTGGATGTTTGTTGAATGTCTGTACCCCCAAAACAACCTGTTTTGTTTGAGTCAGTTCTATCTCAACCTAGGAAACAATTGAGCTGTATTTGTTCTGAATCAGAGTTTCATTTTGCAAATATAAAAATCTAATTTGCTCGCGGGATTGCAGTAAACAACAGGAATATATATACCAGTTTAAAAGACCCCCACCCCCACCCGCCGCTGCGCCAACTTTTCTTTTTAATGCCCGTGCTGTGACGATGACAATTTTGGACTTCTTGGAGAGTGTCCCACTGCAATGAAGAAGGGAGAGAGACTTTTTCAAGTCTCCTAGAAAAAAATACTTCGAGGTGAAGGCAGGTGGTCCCACTTTTCAGCACTCAGGTTTCACAAATCCGGTCCCAGCACTGTCCCGGGAGCTCGCTCCTGCTCTGCTTACATCAGGACTTGGGGACTGCGTCCCCCGCCCCTATCCCACCGTCATCCCTACAGGAAGTCTGTGGACAACTGGGTGCTCGGTGGCCCGGGGTCGTCTGGGCTCGGCACCTCCCGCCCTCTGCAAACTGCGCGCTCCGGGGCGCCCGGCACACCCGCCGCCCGGTCCTGGCGGTGGCGGGCGCGGCGTGGCGCGCACGCGCAATTCCGCGTCCCCGCGTCCGCTCCTCGACATTCCGTTCCACGTGTTGCTCGGGAGGCGCCACAGGTTCCTCACCTGCGCGGGCGGCGGGGGTCGGCGGCGGGGCTGGGCGCGCGCGCAGGCGGGCGAGCCTCCCGAGGCTGGGCGCGCGGTCCCCGGGCGCCCCGAGCGCCCCCGCGCTAACTCCGCCTCTCGCCTCCCGCCGCTCCGCTCGCCCGCCCCGCGTCCTGGCCGCGGCAAACACTCGGGCGCCCGAACTCGACGTGTCCGGAAAGCCCGGGCCACTTTCCCTTTCGTTCTGCGGCCGCCGCGCACCGACCTAGGCTCCCGCGGACCCGCGGGGACAGCTGAGCTCGGCGACGAGCCCCCGGGGATCGCGGGCCGAGTCCAGGCGTCCCAGCCAGCACCATGCTCGACCCGTCTTCCAGCGAGGAGGAGTCGGACGAGGGGCTGGAGGAGGAGAGCCGCGAGGTGCTGGTGGCGCCGGGCGGCTCCCAGCGAGCGCCGCCGGCCACGGCTCGGGAAGGGCGGCGGGACGCACCGGGACGCTCCGGTGGTGCTAGCGGTGGCGGAGCGGCCAGACCCGTGAGCCCGAGCCCCTCGGTACTCAGCGAGGGGAGAGATGAGCCCGAACGGCAGCTGGACGAGGAGCAGGAGCGGCGCATCCGCCTGCAGCTCTACGTCTTCGTGGTGAGGTGCATCGCGTACCCTTTCAACGCCAAGCAGCCCACCGACATGGCCCGGAGGCAGCAGAAGGTGAGTGGCGGCGGGACTGGGAGCCTCCTGAAGCCACTTACCCCCCTCCCCTCTCGTCCCCGGAGGCTTTCTCCTGGGAGAGCTTAGGGGCACCTGCTGCCGTCCTTCTGTGAAGGACTGGACACTATTTTAGTCTTTGAGGGATGTCTGGGACAGGTTGGAGCGCTTCGGTCTTTAACCCCAGTCGGAGCTAGCCAGAGCTGGCCTGAGCTGGCAGGAGCTGGCAGCTGTACCTCATCATCCCCAAGACATGGACCGATCAGCTGATCCCACCTTGCAGGTCCTGCAGTAATTGCACCTGGGCAGATTAGGTTGGGACAGGGTTAGAATGCAACTCGCAACAACTTTAATGTGGGCTGCTGTAGGGTGTGTGGAGCTGGGCTTTGCCCTTAGAACAGACTGAGCGTGTAGCTAGCTGAAGCAGGTGGAGCACGGATACTTTCCTGGTACAGAGAAATCTCCACTAGGGCAAAGGACTAGAACGTTTTCTTTGGTGAAATAAAAGCAAAGTTACATCGCTAAGTTTCCTGTGTTGCCAAACAATCAGGGCATGGCATTCAAACAAGGAGGAAGCTATCCATCCAGAGAGGCTTTGAGTAGTTCCAGGCCATGGCAGGCTTAATGAAGTCCACGGTTAATGACAGATGAAGGACTAGCAAATGCTTTGCTTATGGCTTCTTCCCCAAAGATTTACAGAAGTTCTGTCAGATAAAATGCCTACCATAGTTATTTTAAAACAGGACCCCAGAAGTCTGATGTCCTGTATCATCCTCAAAAGGAACAACTAAAATCACCTCAATTGGATAAATGTGTAGAATAGAAAACTGCCTGGGGAAACCTTTTAGTGGAATACTGAACCTGAAATGCTCTGAAGAAATCTGTTACAGTCCCCTCCGCTTGTGGTGCGGGTGGGGATTGCACCAAGAATACCTGTATGCACAGTCCTTCATCGCTGTCCTGAAATAGTAACCTCTGCATGTGAGACCTTTCTTTAAGAATTTTGGCAACCTTTTGAATTGACTTTTAAGATAAAACTGTAGACCAGTTTCTCACCATGCCTCCTACCCAAACCCTCCGATCCACATTTGTTCAGTATTTGCTTTTTTTTTTTTTTTTAAATATGCTTGGCATATTAAAAGCTGTGCATAGTTACCGAATGTAACTCATTGAGTTTAGGGATAGGTGGAGAACTATGAGTTAGCCTGAGGTCAACGATACTGTATTACATACTTAAAATTTTCCAAGAGGATAGATCTTAAGTGTTCCTTCCAGCTTCACCAAATTAGAACCAAATCAGCAGCTCTTCTTTTGAGTGCTCTGGGGGCATTTCTTTACTACTGAAGGCTAATCACAGAAGCCTTTCAGGTAGCCCAGCCTTCTAGTTCATAGGACATTGAACTGATAGAGACCTAACTAGTTCTAGGCAGTCTCCTCTTGCTATCAGAGAGAAGTGGGTCACAGTAGCATTTCCCAGTTAAAGCTACTTGGCATGGCTAAAGCTGCCACCCTTCAGGTGAAGGGTGAGTTTCTCGGGGTTTATGGTGAGCCTGGGACTCCACTCCTACACAGGACCACCCATCCTTATGTGCTGCTTGTGTTGAGTTTGTACCAACTCTGTCTGTTCAGCAGATGCTAACCTCAGTACTCATTCTTAAACCGAGTGTGGGTTTTTATTTATGTTGTGTTAGGCGTCTGTACAAAGTCTATGAGCGTCATCCAGTGTCTAGTTTCACCTTTCACTTTACATGTTAGCATATATTTCAGTAATATGTAAACATTATTATCTGGTAAAAATCAAGAGGCTATTTGTGTTTGGAAGTGTTCCCTTTAGTCTCCTTTTGAAGAAAGTCATTTGCTACTGGCTCATTCCTACTGTACATACTTGTTGCAGTTTGTTAAGGAAGGGGACTCTCCCTTGGTTGTGCAAATAATGTAGCTCTTCTGGCTCTTCCTGTTTAAATAGAATGTTTGTTTCTCTAGAAATTATTGCAATTGGCAAGCAGGTGTACTCACAATGCTACTGAGGAAACTGTTGATGTAATGTTACTCAGACATTACTAAAATAAACCCAACTTCAGTAAAGGAGAAAAACACTGTTCACGTTCTATGCAAAATTATTTGCAATGCTTAGAAGTTTTTGTTTTGAAATCTTGAGAGCCTCAAGCACAATCAGACAAACTTTAGTGATTTATATATTTTAATGGGGGAGGTCCTGTAACAAACAGCCTAAACATTTATCTTATTCAGAAGGTCCCTCTCTCTCTCTCTCTCTCTCTCTCTCTCTCTCTCTCTCTCCCTCCCTCCCTCCCTCCCTCCCTCCCTCCCTCCCTCCCTCCCTCCTTCCCTCCTTCCCTCCCTCCCTCTTGTCTGTCTCTGTCTCTCTCTCTTTCTCTTTAAGACATGCTTCTTGCTAAAGGGAGCTGGAACAATTCTTGGCAGTCAGGGTACCTCCTAGGAAAAATAAAAAGGGAATTTAACTGCATTCATGTGAATTTGATGCACAAGCCAACAATTAATGCCAAAACTTACTTTAAGTCTTGAATTAAACAGTTGGGTTTTATAGGAAAAAAAAAAGTAACATGATAATTACAAAATCACTAATCCATTGTATACCTTTACTCTGTAGCCTCCAGTAGTCAGACAGGCAGCAAAACGATTTATAACTGCTTTCTCACCTTTCCCAACTTTGAGAACTTGAGAGGATCAGAAATTGAGGTCTGAAAGGGTCCTTATCCTGTAACTAAAGAAAATGAATCACAGAGATATGAACCTCAAGCTGGAGGCCAGGACTCGGGGTTGAAGGCAAAGGCTTTTGCTGTTCGTGCAGTTGGGCTTTTAGGAAGCAGAGCTGAACCACAGGGTTTGTTTTGTTTTTGGTTCTTGTTTCCTCTTTCACGTGGCTAAAGTGGCCCACCGAACCAGTAAGTTGCATCATTTACTATTTGAAAATGTTAAATAGTTTTAAACTCAGTTCAGTGGAAATATGTGTACCTGTGGTTTTTGACTAGCACACTTCAACACAGAGGAATGACAAACAGTTGATGCTTACGAGGCCTGCACTGACCGTTGATGCACTTACAGAACATCCTGGAGTAGACTTGGGTCGGTTTCTGTGACAGAGCATGGTACCAGGTGGTCTCACTGCCTTACTGGACATAGATAGGGTTTCGTGCATGATGGGTGTGCATGGTAACAGATATCACAAAATGGCTTCAGCAGGAAACATTGCTTGATTCTCCCTGTGTTCATTGCTTTGATTGCATTTACATCATTATAGAACTAACAATGATTATGACACTTAGGTAGTTCCAGACGATGGGTGGAGAGATCAATGTTATAGCTAGAAAAACAAATTTTAAAAAAATGAAGCAAATTACATATATTTAGTAAGATCATTGCTTGATTGAAAACCTAGAAGGAAAAGGAACAAATGAGGTCCTTTGTGGTTGGGGACCCTGGACAAGCAACTTGGCCAACATAGAAGAGAAGTCTATTCACAGATATATTTCTACTCTAAGACTATATTTATAACTATTTACAATGAGCATGATTTAAAGAGATAATAGTCTGAATAAAGCAGGACCTGGAGGTTTGTACTCTGTCATTTCTGTTATTTTTGGTCTCATTATTGACTCTAACATGTTGAGTAAAAGGCCAGCTCTCCTTTGAACTACAAATAAAAACAAATCAAATAAAAGAAGTTTCAACTAATGGCTTTCTGCATGATTCATATGTCCATACTCATGAATTTCTATTTGCATTGCCACTAAGATGATGCACAGTGCATTTTATGAAATAAACCTCTTAATATGATAGTTTCTCATCGTTTTGCATAATCCTTGGTATTCTGTGTTTGAGAAATGTATCTAAATAACGCTTTGAAGCTGCAGAAATGTCTTTGGTAAAACTGATTTGCAAGACTGTGGTGTGGGAATACAGTGTTGGATGAGATAGTATTCAATAGACATTTGCTTTTCTTTCAATTAGAGTACAGTAGTTTCAGGAAAACATCCATAATCTGATAATCCAGAAGCCTAAATGCTTAAAAATCTTAAAACTTTTTAAATGTCTACAAGTGGATCCTTTCATATCTAGTTTTATTTGAAAAAATCATAGTTTGTAACTATGTAACAGCAATTATTCTTGGGCTATGTGTATAAGGTGAGCAGAAAACATGAATACATTTTGTATTTATGCTTCAGTCCCATCCCCAAGATACGATGTAATATATATGCAAATTTTCCCAAATCCCAAATCTGGAGCACTTTTATAGGCTTTTTTAAGGCTCTTTGATAGTCATATTCAACCTTTGAAAAATTGACCACTTTTATCTCCTTTTGGAAACAGTTGACTTTCTGTTTTATTTATTTATTTTTAATCTTCTGATACCTTTTATGATCCCTGGGCTCGGGAAAGTCAGCCTTGTTAGAAATGAATGACAGGTTTGCAAGTCCTGAGAGGGCATCTTTTTTTTTTTTTTTTTTTTCTTGGTACCATTTTGCCTGAGTGGTGTGTTGCCTTCCTTTTGGGGGCTTAAACTACAGTTGTGGCCTAATGCTATATTTAAGTCTACTGTATTCTTAGCATATGTAGTGCATGGCATATAGAATCTAGTAAACACAAGCAAGTCTCAGGTTTAGTTTATGCCTCAAAGAATTAGTGAGATCTAGAATGGAGGAAAGAGAATATAACAGGGAAGTATCTATCTTCCAGTTTTCTGTGGAACATTTACCCTTAAACATGTTTTGAGATCCGTAAGGGTCCTTCTGAAGAAAGTGCTGACAGTGAAAGTCTCTATTGACACAGAAGCAATGACTTCAAAGAAACCTTCTCTATGCCGTTATCCATCTGGAGGGACAGGAAAGCAGGAAACCCCCACAATCTGTCTTGCTCTTTTGCCTGTTGTTTCCAGTAGACCTGGTGCTTTTGTAAAAGAGCCCACATCATTCATCCTTTGTGTTCCTTGGGCTTTGGTACAGTGTGGGACAAATACCAAAGGAATAGGATACAGTGTTTGCTGCCTTTAATAATAGGGAATACCTTGTTCTTTGGGGATCCAGTCGGAAACCACACATTAAAGAAAAACCTCAGACTGGACTTAAAATGGTATCTCAGAGAAAAATGCTTATTCCTTTAGCTGATTCATCCACCCCTCTACAGGGTGTCCTGGTACTGCAGCAGCAGCAGCAACACTTAATTTGGTAGAATGAGTTGTGCTAATGAGAACTCAAATGGATTAAGCAATATTGGAGTTCCTTTCAAGAATGAAACCGTTCTTTATTTTGATATGTTAAGACTGCTCGCACAGTGAAATAAAGTATCCTGACTGAATCTTACCTCTTCTGTTTCATTTTTGTTCTGCCTTTTTTGGTTGTTGTTCTGTTTTGTTTGTTTCATTTTCTTTTGAGAGCTCCACTTATTTGTACTCTCAGAAGATAAATAAAGAAAAACTATACTGTCATTAGTGTCTTTCCAAAGAAAATTGAGAAAACTGGATCCTTTGGACAGCTCAGCAGACAAAGGCACCTGTCACTGAGCATGACAACCCAGGTTAAATTCCTGGGACCCACCTGGTGGAAGGAGAGAAGGCACTCTTGCCAGTTGTCTTTGGATCTCTACACATACACCCTGGCATGTGTGCACATACATGTGTATGTATATCGCCATTCCATATAAATAAGTAAAAATGAAATTTAAAGGTTGAGAAAGATGAGTCCCAGGTTGTGAAATATGGAAATTCTGAAAAGAAAAAAAAATCACACTTTGGAGTGAGCCACTAGAGTTCTTGTACATATTTTATATAAATTTCAACTTAATTGTGACTTTTTTCCCAACTGGAAAATATGAAGGTATATACTCCTCACATGATATGTAATCATAAGTGAAAAACCTCGTGATTGCAAATTGTAGGCACATTGGTGGCACAATTAATATGTTGTTTAGAGGAAAGACTACTCTATTATCAAATGGTGGAGTTGTTCAAAATCATTAACATTTTTCTTATAGCTACTTTTATTTTGGTTACGTAAAGATTTTTATATTTGTTCCTTAAGAAAAATCTATAATTCTCATCTTTGGCTGCTTATTAGAATCACCCAGAGAGCTTTTTTTTTTTTTTTTTTTAAATCCCATTATTTAGGTGATACTTTAGACTAATTAAATTAGTCTCAGAGCTTGGGAAGGTATCTTTAGGCTTCCCAGATGAATTCAATGTTCAGCCAAACTTGAGATCTACTGTTCTAAAGAGAGATACAGGGGAGAAAATGGCTTATTTTTACCTAGGCAAGGGGAAAGTATTTGTAATCAATAATACTGTGTGATTAAGTGGGTATTCTGCATTAAGTAAAAGGTAACACCAACAGTAGGATATCTAAATAGTATGGAATTCTTTGAGTTGATACAGCAGGAAATCAGTGCAATATTTTAGACCTTTAAAAAGTCTCAATTCATTATAGAACCGTAGATAGATCACTAACAACAACATAAACTCTGGGAACTGAGGGGTGGGAAGTAGGATTAAGTGTTGTTTTCCTTTCCAAGTAACACTGGGAAGAAGATTGTCATGAAATCTCAGAGATAGTTTGAGACCAAACAATTCCTTGAAATAAGAGTCAATTTCACAAAAGTCTTGTACCAAAAAAAAAGAGTATAGTGTGTTTCAGCCATGCATGTAGTTTTCTCTAAACATAACTGCACTCAGCTATAACGCAACACCAGTGACCTACATGAACAACTGGCATGTCATGGTAACCCTAACGGTGCATTAGTGGTATGCATACCTTGGTGGTAACCAACAGCTCTCTAATTGAGCTTAAGGCCTGCTCAACAAGAGGGATGTGATACCTGGTATTGGAAACCTAGCTAACTACTTGGTGCTAGTGAAGCCATAGTTATTGGAGGAGAATCTGCTACCACTAGTTTACTAAACAACAATAAGACCTAACAAAACCTGTTAACATTTGTCTTTATATCCACAGATAAGTGTAGTCATCACTCCTCATCAAGGAATCTTCTCTTTGCAACACATGGAGACCACTACAGAAAACCACAACCAATCAAAATGCAGGGTTGTGTGTCCAGTCCCAATGGCTACATCTATACAACACTCTGGTACCTAAGGCTTAGAAAACACTATGGAAGAGCAGGGCAGGAAGTCTGTAAGAGCCAGAGAATCAGGGAGTTTTCTGTGAGATTGTGTCTCCCAGTAATAACAGAAGCTACACCCAGAAGGTAAAGACATGTGCCACATAAAGTCTCACCAACATGACTGCCTGAAAAATGAACCAAACAAGAACAGCACAGTGGACCTGCCAGAGTGGATAGGAAAAGCCGAAGAGGCCTCAGCTCTAGGTTACAGAGAAAAGCTGGAAGCAGGAGCCCACCAAGTGGTTGTCTCGTGCCAGATGCTCAGCTCTGGAAACATACAAGTAACATTGTACGGACTGATTAGGTTATACTTAGGAATGTATATATGTACACATTATATATATTCATATAATAATAGGTTATGAATTTGAAGGAGAACAGGGATATGTGTATGGGAAGGTTTCCAGGGAGGAAAGGAAATATTGGAACTATATTAGAATCTCAAAAATAAAAAAAAATAAAATAAAATTTATCTTCTATACTCAAAAACGTATATTATAGAAGATAGTCTCAAGTAACTTATTAAATAAAATCATTGGAACCATTTAAAGAAAGATGTAAGAGTAGGTTAATGGTTTCCTACCACATCCAAACTTCTGAAACATATGTATATTAATCAAAGCCCCTATTTTTCTTCTTCTTCTTCATATTAGTTGGATAACAACTGATTTGCATTTGCACACAGCTCACACTGTAAAACATCACAAGGGCAGAAGTTGGAGCTCTGGTGGGCCTGCTGTTTAGCATGTGTAAGGCTTGTGGCTCAATTCCCAGCAGGAGACGTGGGGGGAGAAAAAACACAACAACAACCACAAAAAAACAGGAATGAAAAGCAGAAAAGCATCCCAGTGGTCCACTTGGCTGATAGAAATGTTATTGCAAAGGTTTGTAAACATCATGAGTTTGAATATATTTTCATCATGTAACCTTCAAGTTGGTGACAAATTTTTACATAAGAAGTATGACTGGGGCAAAGGGCCTGAATGATTTAAAGGCTAATGTGGTCCTTTCTGATTGGATGTGAGACGGATTCCCCACCCTCTGTGGTCTTGTCCAGGTTTCCTTTTTCTACTGAGAATTTGGTTTGGCCTGCTAGTTCTGACATGCACTGGGGGTGGCATTCTTGAATGGGGATGTTCCTGTCACCAGCCTCTCACTTTGTTTTGAGGGAGACTTTCATTGGTATTTTCCTTAATAGCTCATTTCTCAGTGACCCACTGAAATACAAGGACAACCTTCGAATTACTCAAGTCTTAAAGAGTGGTTAATCATACTGTCTGTCTGTCAACTAATTATTTAGTTCCTATCATGTGAGTTTTACAGTAGCTAGTATTCTGAGCACATTTTAAAAGATAAAACATGGAAGTTCTTTCTTGGGCTAATAGTCAAAAATGTATATATTTCTCTTTCCATGTTAATTATTTTGATGAATTAACCTACTTTTTTCCCCCCTGTTCACGGTATCAGATAATTTTGATAATGGTTACTATATATCTTAATTTTTAATAGTGTTTTTACTACTTCTGTGTCAGAAGTTCATTCAGCATTCTTCTCTTCCTTCCTGACTTTTCCCCTTATCATTCTCTTCATTTGCATATTTCATCTCAGTGGTCCCTGGCTACTTCATCTGTTCCTGTGATTGAATGAGATACTGGGTGTAGCACATTTAGCATAGTGTCAATAACTTGTGTATTCTCCATTTGAAGTGCTATCATTTTAAACCGCGAGTCTAATGAAGCCTATTTGTCAACAATATTTGTACTAAATTCAGTTTCCTAGGAGCCCAGCCTATTTCTCCATTTCCTCAGTCCTTTTGTTTTTGAAATCTTTTGATACTTTGATTTTACAGAGCCCTTGTGTTTGTAATTATGGTGAATTTTGAGCATTTTATACTTTGTTGTTCCCATTGTAGCCTACAAAATTCTCTATAATTTATTTATCTAATTACGGAGAAATGGAGAGCTCTTTAATTTTTTATGCTCTAACTGGTCATTGATTGTACATATTGACGGCACACAGTTGATTCCTTTAATATTGATCTTTCTGGGTTTCTGTCTGGCAGGGCAAAATGGTGCTGATGGGGGAGCCTTTGTCCTGTGCAAAGCTGGCCCTCTTCCATCTTCCATCTCAGGGTATTGGTCAGAGTGCCCAGAATTAGTTACTAACCTGCTTTCTGAGGCTTTACTGGGAGTGCTTTACTAGTGTGTATATTGCTGGTTAAAATTTTAGGGTAGATACTCTTTATTCTTTTAATAAAGTACTTTATCTTTTAAATAAAAAAATTCATTTTTGTTACCTTAGTAAGATAAAACATAGGAGATACTTTCTGAATGCTATAAAGTTTCTTTTTTTATACATGGATGCTAATGATTGCTTTTGTTTTGCTGATTATGTCAGATACTTGGTTTTTCTATGAAATCAAATCTGCAATTTCAAGGTAATTTTTTACCTGCATAGATTTGATTTTTATCAACTCTGGTATACTTTTATTTTTTGGTTTTCATACTTGAGTTCTTAAGAGAAAACTCTGTCATTTTCTACTTTATAGCCATCATTGTAGAGTTGGGGGAAACCTGTCTCTGTATGTGTGCTCTCAAGTACAGTTGGGGTGCAGATGCCCTAGCATATGGATGTAAAAGAGTTATTCCTTACATTATTCAAATCCATGACCCGTTTTAGATTTTTATCAGGCCCAGATTCAAATAGGGTAATTGTCCATTTTCATAAAATTGGTCAGTTCTAGAAATCTCAAACTATGTTAGCATAGTTGACTTGTTCTCTACTCTCGTGATTTTCTTTCCCTTTCCCTCTCCTCTCTGTTGTCATCACTCTAGCAGTCATAGTCTTTTTCTCCCTTTCCTCCCCCTCCCCTTCTTCCTCTTCTGGCAGGATCTCACTATATAGCCTTGGATGGCCAGGAACTGTCAGGCTGGCCTTGAACTCACAGAGATTTTTTTCTGCCTCTGCATCCTGGTGCTGAGATGTACACTACCAGATGGACTTTATTTATTTGTTTTAAAATTTATTTTGGGTGGATTTGGGAATTTTGTCTGCATATGTTAGAAGAAGTCATTGGATCCTTTGGGAATGCCATTACAGATTGGTGTGAGCTGCGTTGGGGTGCTGGGAATTGAACCCTGGTCCTCTGGAAGAGTAGCTAGTACTTTTAAGCACTGAGCCATCTCTCTAGCCCCTACTTTCTTTCAAATTAGTTAAGCAATATTATCTCCATCCATGTTTGCCCTTTGAAAAGTTTCATTGGATGGTAGAGATGTCTCTGTTGGTAACGTGCTTGTTTCACAAGCGTGAGGACCTGAGTTGGGATCTGTGGCATCCATGTGAATACTGATGACACCCACCTCTAATTCCACTGCTGAGGAGTTGGAGCCAGGAAGATCAATGGGATTTCTAGTCTCAGTCTAGCCAAATTGGTAAGCTCAAGGTTTTCAAAGGTCCTGCCTCAAACAAGGTGGGGACACTTGACATCAACTGAAACCTTTACATGTAGCTACATACATATATACACATACACGAACTGGCACATAGCAAATACATATTCAAAATAAAAATAATGATTGATGAAGGGTTTGAGAATTGAATATGACCCAGGAAACCAGGCTGTCTGGGACGGTGACTCTGAGTCCATCTTCTCATGCCAATGAAAGTTAAAGGTCTGGACTCATGTGGCAGTGTGCAAAGCAGAAGTAAGCTTGATTAAGATTTATAGGAAAAGAGAATAGTTGAGGAAAAAAGGGGAGAAATTAAGAAAAGTAACAGGAAATCTGGAGAGTGGGAGAGGTTCCCAAGAGAATAAAATGCCTTTGAACTCCAGTGTCTAGGGTTTTTAGTGCCATGGCCGAAACTGGACAAAAGGTGATGTAATCTCTTGAGGTTGGTTAATTCCTTGTGCTGTCATCTGTGGAGCATTGGAAAGTCCACCTGCTATACGTGTGTCCCGCTAGTCCCACTAGCCAGATGATATAGGCTTGTTTCTCAGCCCAGCCAGTTGGGACAGTCACCCCTCTACCTCTGTCCATCCCTGACTCTAGCTTTGTTAGTTATTGAGCTCAGCTGTCTGTCTGGCATTAGCCATTTGGTCAGTGTTATCACCCTGCAGCTTTACAGCTGTCGTAGGTTTTGATCATTGAACTTTCTCTGTTGTCTCATTTTTGTGATTAGCTTTATCATAACAATCAACTCAATCACAGCCTCTAAGACATAGCTGCAATCTTTCTTGTTTACTGTATTAAGCTCCTTGTCTGTGTGGTGGTCTAAAGTGGTCTCCAAGGCTGGCATTTCTTGTTGGAAGCCACCTTTCATAAAATCAACTGTAATTGTTATAAATAGTTGCGTTAGAAGCAATAATATATGAAAGGAGGAAAGTACTTGGTGGGGAGAGGAGAACCTGGCCCCAAACCCCACCCTTCCTGTTTCCAGCCTAGTTTGGTTATACAATACCTAATTCCAAGTCTTTATAGGTGTGCATCTGTGTTCCACACCTTGCCATGTTAACCCTTAATCTTTTTTTTTTTCTTTAAACCGCAGCCTCTGTTCCCACTGCTATATATAGACCAACTTACAGTCTTCATTGTGGGTCATTCCCCATTTCTACCCACAGAGAGCTGGTTGGTTTCATATCAAAATACCCTTTAGATTAGCAAGATCTTTTTATACTTGTTTATACCTGTTCTTTATATACCTGTTAACTTCACAGATTTTCCAATGGTTCATAAAATTCAATGCTCTATTACATTCCACAGTTTCTGTTCTTGTTTCTTATAGTTGTTTATTTTTTTTAAAAGCAGGAACTGAAGGAAGGTGAGATAAGAAAGTGTGATTCCTTCTTCTGCTTTGTGATAATATAATGAAAACAAAGTCATAAGACTTTATCTCTTTATTAGATACTTTGCTCATTGATGTGTCAAAATAGCTGACCTAAGATAAGCTTAAGGGAAAGCTTATCTTTGCTTTCAACTTAAGAAATATATAAGGGGAGAAGGCATAGCAGTAAGGATCATGAGATTACTAGTCACTGTATGTCTACAGACATCGGATAGGAAGTGGGGCTAGCTGTGATAAAACCGGAAAGCCCACCTCCAGTGATGCTCCTCACCCCCCCCACCAGCTGGGGACCATGTGTTCATTCGAATAAACCAAGTACATTTCACATTCATATCACATCCACCTCTATGTATAGTCTGGCATCAGTCTAAATGTTACATTACAAAGCTTATTTCAAATTTAAATATTTAAGCTTATTTCAGGTCTTTCCTTTGCCTTGAACCAGCTAGTCAGAGGATAAACTGAGCATGGCAAAGGCTGAAGGAATTTTGTTTTCTCTTTTGTAATGGAGTTTTAATGTTATGCCGTCAAAGAATGTGATGACCTGAGCAAATGACATTATTGTATATAGATAGTTTTAAGTCATCCTAATATATTAGTGTATAATTCGATTGGTCTGTGTGTGTATATGTGTATGTGTACATGAACATGTATGTGGACACCAAAGTTGAACATAGCGTGGTTCCTTGCTCTTCATCTTAACTTTTTGAGATAGGACTCATTGAACCTGGGAGTCTTCTATTTATCTAGACTGATTGGATGGTGAGTCCTGTGAATCTGCATGTCCCTGGCTCTACCACCTTTGCTCTCCTGCCCAATACCTATGTCCCTTGGGTTACTGGGGTTAGAGATACCTGCCAGGACAATTAACTTTTTATGTGGGACTTGGGGATATGAACACTGGTCCTTATGTTTGTACAGCAAGTACTTTATCCACTGAGTCATGTCCCCACAAGCTTGCTATGCACAATGCAATATGTGTGTGTACATATGCATGTGTGCATGCACATATGTGTGGGTTTGTATGTATCTTTGTATGCTGGTGTGTGTGTATGTGTGTGTGTGTGTGTGTGTGTATGTGTATTGCATATGCATGCCCGTATATGTGGATCCAGACCAGAAGACAACATTGGCTGTCATTCTTCAAGTGACTTACACATTGTTTTTTTAAGACACAATCTTTTATTGGCTTGATTCTTGTGGGTGCATTGGACTGGTTGCCCAGTGAGCCCCAGGGATCTGCCTGTTTCTGCCATTCTAGTGCATCTAGTGGATTACTAATGCAAGCCACCATGCTTGGTCTCATCTCTAGTTTTGGTTTAAGATTATAAAGTTAACAAATATTCCTTTGAAATTGGGTTATAACTTTATCAATAGTCTATCCTCCAAAGTATTATTCTTCAACACACACACACACACACACAGAGAGAGAGAGATAGAGAGAGAGAGAAAGAGAGAGACAGAGACAGAGACAGAGACAGAGACAGAGAGACAGAGTGAGATTTTATCAACTTAGAACTATTTATACATAAGGTGGCTAAAAAAAAAGGCATTCTGCTACCCCAAAACCTATATTCTTACTACTTCAATTTTAGAGACACAGATTCCAAATTTTATTTAAAGACACAAGTCTTAATTTAGCCCTCTGCAAAAAGAAAAAGTCTAAAGCTAAAAGTACTGCTCCAGTTAAAAAGGTTTGAAAGATGCTGAATATCATTGGAAAGAATTCTCAATGTAAGACGGCAGCCATAGCCTACAACATTATCAGCTCCTGTTTTCATGATCAGGAGGATTGCGTGTGTTCTGGAATAGGAAGGAGGAGGAGAGTTGAGATGCCAGCTCATTCTTACTCTCTTATCTGTGCTTTCTCTAAGTCCAGGCTTCCTTTACAGGTTTTGTGTAAGGAGATTTTTCAGTGTAAAACTTCTTAGGAACCAAAGAACAAGGGGTTTGCTGTGAGGCTGTGTCCGCCACAAATATCAGGAGCTACACCCATAAAGTCTTACCAACATGCTTGCCTCTATAGGAGCCAAACAAGGACAGTAACATTAGCTGTGCTAGTGTGGATAGTGAAATCCCATAGGGCCTTAACTTTACACAACAACTAGAGGCGTGTTGACAAGAGTTTGAAAATAGTCTTCTGCAGGGAAGATCCCTGAAAACATATATACACCTAACTTTATACATACTGAGCAGATTGTATCTATGAAAAATACTTATAAAGTTTTGTATGTATGTATGTATGCATGCATATATGAACATATGTAACAACAGTTAGTGAAAACCACCTTGTATTGGAAAGAGTGAGGGGTAGGTAGATGGGAGGTTTTGGAGAGAGGAAGGCTGTGTAGAGAATCATGTAATGTTTCATAATCTCAGAAGATTGGCGTTAACGTTTCTTCCTAAGAAATAATCTACTTATTTAAAAATTAAGGTCATTGTTTTAGACCTTACAATATACTTACAAAATGACAGTCTCAAAATATTTTATACAGACTTAAAGTTATATGTCTTAAGTATTTCACACCAGAATTTCCATAAACTTTTTGTCAAATCTTAGAATCCTAGTCTTCAACTTGATTCTTTTTTCCCCTTCACTTTTAATGTCTACATTTAAGAGAGAAATAATACTGGATATGAACATGATTATTATCAGAAGCTGATGCCCATTTAGGGAGTTACCTTGTTTATGGTTCTTCAGATTAGTAGACGTCAAGGAGTCAGTTGTTTCCCAGTAGTGGTGGCACATGCCTTTAATCCCAGCACTCACAAGGCAGAGGCAGCTGGATCTCTGCAAGTTTGAGGCCAGCCTGGACTACAGAGCAAGTTCCAGAACAGCTATGACTACACAGAGAAACATTGTCACAGAAACCAAACCACCACCACAACAGAATCAACAAAACGAAAAGGTCATTTTTTATTGTTCAAGGGAGAGATTTGGGCAGATAATTAAAGAAGAGTTGTCATGGGTTTAGTCATTGATAATGGGGCATTGGTGTGAGATAGCCTGAGGAAAGGTAGACTAGGAATGACAAGATTTTAATGACTGGCCTTAATGTTTTGGGGGATTTAGAATAGACTAGATGGCTGAAATGACAAAGGAAATTGAAAAAAGAATAGCCAAATACAGAAGAAGAAAATTAAGATGCTCTGTGTCACAGAAATGAAAGATCTGTTTGACAGAGGAAGCTGAAGACAGAGCCAGATGCTGTAAAAAATATCAGGTGAGCTAGGGATTGGAAATATTAACAGGATTTATGGCTGTGAAGATGAATCTACCAATGTTAACCCAGGCAACTCAATTTAGTCTTCATAAATAATCCACCCTTTCATATGCTGCTATTCCTATGTGGTGCATTTGACACACTGATTCTGCTTCCTTTCTTCAGGTGACAAACACCTTGAGATTTCAGATGGTAGCCCTGCCACCTAACAGCTAAGTTTTGCTTTGTAAAGGATTCTTTGGGGAGGGGTGCTACATAAATAATAATGTTTATACTTACATATGTATATTTTGTGTTTTGTTTTATAATCGTGAATTAAAAATTAACAATAACATAGATTTCAAGTGTAGCTTAATTGAGATGAATATCATCAAGTATCCTGGCAAGAGCAAATCTTGGATGTTAATGTAAAGTCATTAAGTTTAGCTATTTTCCTACCAGTTGTGAATTTAAAAGGCAAATACAGATTAGATGGTATGCAAATGTTCAAATATATATTAACCTGAGTAAAACCAGGTTATAATATATTTTAGTTCAGTAGGATGCTGCAAAGGTTACATGAAATAATTTCTGGAAAGCATAGAGCAGAACTTTAAAGAGTTTCTCTTTAAAATTTTATCATAGATTACATTTAGGAAAAAATCAATTGCATGTATGTGTGCATGTTCAAAGGCCAGAGGTTGATGTTAGGGTCTTTCTCAGTTGCCTTTCATGTTACATATTAAGGCAGGGTTTCTCACGTAAACCTGGTCTAGCTCATACATCTAGTCTAATAACCCAGCTTGTCACTAGGGATCCCCAGACTCTAATTCCAAGCACTGGGATTACAGCTGGCTTGATACCACTTGCTGCCACTCACGTGGGCTGTGTGGATCTGAACTCGAGTCTTTATCTTTTGTGGCAAGTGCTTTATCCAAAGAGCTATATCCATATCTCAAAGACGCTTTGATTTTAATATAAACATATAAAGGCATTATTTAAACAGCTATTGTGTGGTAAACATCATTTTAGATACTGATGTATAGATGTGGACAAACAAGTTCTTGGTAGCTAATAATCTAGTACAGGTAATGAAGGATTGGATATAGATATGTATGCATGTATATTAACAAGATAGTGATGTGAGAGGATTCTCCTATCTGCTTCCCCAATGCTAGGATTATAAATGTGTGCTACTGCCCCTAGCTTTTTAATGTGGGTCCTGGAAACTAACCTCAGGTCCTCTTGCCTGCAGGGAAAGCACTTTGCTGACAGCTATTTTCCCAGCCTGTGTTTTTTTAGTTCTAGAAAACTCTTCAAAAATCTATACAAGCTGTTTCTAGTTTCCACTGTTTCCTATAGAGGAGTGAGAGTGAGATTTTAGCTTACTAATACAAACATCTGGTTCCCCCCGCCCCCTGCCTTTTTCAGGATATTGTTTACGGTTTTGATTTTGCTAGTGAACTTCTCATATGGTCAGTCCCTTCTTATAAGCACTATAATTTTAGTTGGGTATATGGCAGTTTGACTGAGGACTGTGTTTGCATTTTCTTGTTCCTTCACTTCAGTGCAATGAGGCTGAACATGGCTTTCTGTAGAAGATATGAATTGAAAACACAGCTTTGGGAATGCAAACAGGTTTTATTATTTTTCCGATATGAAAATGGAACCTTGAGACCATGAGTATCAATGAGAAATCACAGAGGCAATATTTCAGCTCTGACAAATGCAGAAGATAGGTTACAACAGTGGTTCTCAACCTTCCTAATACTGTGACCCTTTAACACAGTACCTCATGTGTAGTAGCCCCAACCATAAATTTATTTTGTTGGTACTTCGTAACTGTCATTTGGCCCATTATGAATCATAATGTAAAAATCTGATATGAGACCCACAGAGGGGTTGTGCCCGCAGGTTAAGAACCTCTGGGTTAGAGACTATTCAGATTTCTCTTAAGAAAGATTATCATCCCAAAGATGTGTCAATCACAGACTTGAATTTGTCAGGATCCTGTATTCGTTCCCACTCTTCACGCTAGGAAGAAGAGAGACAAGGGGCAGGGGAGAGAGGGCGAGGGAAGAGGACAATGAAGAGGACAAGGAGAAGTAAGGAGGAAAAGACTATAACAGCAACGACAATGAAGATGATGACTACTGAAGTTTGTGAAAATGGGATATTAATGAGAGTGATTTGCATATAGCAATGTTCCCTGAATCAGAATGACGTTTCCTACTTGGTGTCTCTTCTTCCTGCTACTTGTTATGTCAGTCTTAGTGCAACAGGAGTTTAAATGACTATTTAGACAAATAGATGGGTGCCTATTTTTTGTTTATTACTGTTTACTTTTTAGTGTTCCTGTCTTGACTAGTTTTATGTTTACTTGACACAAGCTAGAGTCATGAGAGAGGAGGGAGACTCAGATGAGAAAATACCTCCATAAGATCCAGCTATAAGTCATTTTCTTAATTAGTGATCAATAGGGAGGGTCCAGACCATCCTGAGTGGGGCCACCCCTGAGTTGCTGGTTTTTGAGTTCTATAATGATGGTCTATGTGTAAGCCAGATAAACCCTTTCCTCTCCACTTGCTTTTGTTCATTGCAGCAACAGAAACCTGTAAGAGTTTTAAAGAAACAAGGTAAGAGGAAGCTTGGCTCTCTGCCAACTTTGTGTGAACAACTCACCCAGCTAAGACTTTAGTGTGAGAGAGCCTAAGTGACTGTCATGTCTACATGGATTTAAGCAATTTTTAATTTTAGATGTTTGATAGACTTTATCTGTTAATTACAATGGTTTATAATTTTAATAATATACTTTATTTCTTTTTTTTACCACAATGACATGATACTCATTCTTTTTGTGCTGAGAGTGTTATTTTTGTTGTTGTTTTAAAATTAATGTCCTCCTTTCTTGATACAGTGTTTCAGTCCCAAGGAAGATAATCACTGTTACAGCTTCTCTTGCAGCTATAGTTGGTCATGTGATACTATTTTACATTATGAGGCAGGATGACTACATGGTTAGCGTTGTTCCTTCCCTCATCCCTTCCATGTCTAGAGACCTAACTATTGTTTCTGGAGTTGTTGCTACCATCCTCATTGACTAGGAAAATGATAAGGATTGTTTTTCTTTCATTTTTGAGACTGTAATATAATTATATCATTTCTTCTATAACTCTTCTCCCCCCACAACTCTCATATACCCCTCTTTGCTCTTTTTTACATTCATATTCTTCTTTTTCATTAATCTTTATTCCCTTACATATATGTATACACACACAGATCAAACACACACACATGCATATATATTTAAACATAACCTGCTAGTTTATATAACGACACTAGTATTTATAGTTTTGGGATGATCATTGGGATAATCAATTAATGTACTCTTCCATGAAGAAATATTTCTACCACTGTCAGCATTCCTTAGTTGTCTGTAGTTGCTTGTGTAGGTCTGAGACCTCAGGAACTTTCCCCCATCCACTTTGACATGTCTAGTATTGTGGACCTTGTTTAACACATATTATCCATTCATGTTGTGAGAGTTTATGGGTAAAACTTTGATATAACTAGGAGACAAAGTCTCATGGCAAACTTCTTGATCCTTTGACTATTAATAATCTTTTCCCTTTTCAAATTTTCTCTGAACCTTAGTGTGGGAGTGTTTTGTAGGATGTATCCATTGGGACTGGGCCCACAATGCTGCATTTTGATTGATTTTTGCTTTCTGTAATGGACCAGAATTAGCCATGTTTTTTTCCCTCTTGTACACAGAGTTTTATATTCAACTAGAGAACAATTGGTTACCCCCATGTTTGTGTGTTATTTCTGCACTTTTAGGATTATGGTACCATGGTGGTTATTGTGGTTTATAAGCATCATAGCTGGTTGTTGGTTAGTTCTCTCTCTTGAAAGTTTTCATGACGTTTTTTAGTACCATCAAAAATTGTCATTTGGGGTGTGAGCAGGTGTTTTCAGGTTATTTCAACTCAAGAACTTCTGGTATCTTTGTTTGATATTTCTGGTACTCTAGCAATAGGGAATTACTTTCCAGTGTGTGTGTGTGTGTTGTGTGTGTGTGTGTGTGTGTGTTGTGTGTGTGTATGTGTGTATGTGCACATGTGTGTGTGTAGACACAAATTAGGTATATTATAGGCATTTGTGCTATCAGGATAAACACATACAAGCTTGAAAAAGTTGTCAAAACACCTACATCTGAAGAAAATAGTCTCACAAGGTTTATTTCTCTCTGTTCCAGAGCCACCAATGAGATCTTCACATGTAGCATGAATCTACAAATTGAAATGACTCAATGGATTGTGCATTATCAAAACAACTCTTTTCTACTGCGCAGCCAGACAACATTCTTGTGTGCATCTCTATCTTATACATTTTTATTCTTTGTTTATATTTTGGATTTCTTTTTTGAGACAGGGTCTCTGTAGATAGCTCTGGCTTTCCTGGAACTCCCTATATAGCCTAGATTGGCCTTGAGCTTAAAGATTTCTACTTCCTTATGTCTCTCAAGTGCTGGGATTAAACATTTGACATCTTGCCCAGCAGCTGCTGCATTTCTTATACATTTATTATAGATTTTACTGTTTTTTTCTTCTTTACTTACTTATCCCTTTCTCTACCACCTTAAGTTGGTGTAAGTCAGTGGCTTTTACAGTAGGAATGCTTATACACTCTAGCAAACATTTCACCAAAGAATTAATATATAATAATAAAAATATAGCGGCAGTGTTTCTTCCTCTATGATTCTTAGTTACTAATAAGCAGAAGAAGGTGTGCTGGAAACACCTAAAAACCCAATGAGGATTTCTATTTTATCCTACATGATGTTTCAGTATTTAACAGCTTTCTTAAAGCTTGCTTATAATTGACTCTAAAATATTTATCAAATGCAGGATATCTTTTTCACATTCTAATAAATAGCAATATGTGCAGACGTGCAACCATCCCCAGGTAAATGAGAGAACATTGAATTCGATTTTGTTAGGGACTTTCTCCAGAATCACTCACTATTTTGGAAAACAGTGTCACTGGCAGCAGTGATTTTGGGCTATTTGTTTTCCCAATGCAGGATGCATGTGTCAGCCTTCATTTTCACTTGTCAACTTCCCCTTGATTTTATGGGTATATATAAAACCTATTTAGCCCTTATTTCAAAATGTCAAAAATAAAGAATTGTGTTGACAATATTTAGTAAAATATGACCTACCGTTTCTGAACTGGACTTCTCCATTATTTACATAGGTGAATGAACCTAGTTTATTTTGAATCCTAGACCAATTATGTGTGAGCATTTACATGCTGAAGTCCATGTGCTTTTTATTGTTTCTTCCTACATCAGTTAGGATTATTTATTTATGTTTCTTTAGATAAAATTTGAAAAATACTGGACATTTTCTAAAAAGCACTGAATTAGACACTTCAATTACAAACGGAACAAGATTTTGTAGTTAAAAAAGTTACATGTCAATAAATTTGTTGAAAATTAAAAAAAAATGTCATTAAGGTGAGATATTTTTACCTATTAATTTTATTTCTGCTATCAAAATTTAGCTATTAAATATTTTTAAGGAAGTCTAATCACCTAGAATTCACTTAGAAGGAACTGCCATATTTAAAGTAAGTAACAGTTCCCAGGTGATAGAATTAGGTAGGATTTTGGAAAGAGTGAAACATGGCATGGGGATCCCGCGATTCCTTTTGGAGGGGAGGGGGCCTTTACTAGTCTTAACATGAAATGGAATAAGGGGAGCTGTGGTCTGGGAGCTCATAGAGGGAGGCCGAGTCCTTGGGCTCCTGTGAAGGTTTACAATCACCATGGCATGCCGAGCATCATGTGCAAGGCAAGTAAGCAACACCTTTCATCCTTTGCTTCCCCTACAGCTTTGTGCTCTTATCTCACCAAAGGGAAACACAAAGAGAAACTGATAAGCATGAACACACACACATACACCACACACCCTATGGCTTTCCCTCCCAAGTCACAGATCAAGATGCAGGGCAGAGGAGATTAGATGGAGAGGCGGGGCATGTACATTTGGGGTTGGGAGCACTGTGTCTAGTTAGACTCGATGCCCAGAAGACAGCTGTAATCTCTGTTTGTCTTTCCTTGAGACCTGTCCTAGGCTTCTGACTGCTCTGATCTGAGCCAGTGTTTGTACAGGCCCTGATCACCTGATCACTCTCCTTCCTTCCCTATAATTCTTTTGAATCTGAGGTTTTGGCAGATTGCCTCATTTTGTCTGAAACTTTTCACATGTACCTTTCAAAGACTATCTAATAAAATTTCTGATTCCATGAAGATCTACAATCTTTATTTTGTGGAGGGAAATTGGATGGGTATTGGATTCTGGGCTGGCCTCTTTCTGCAGCTGACTGTGCAGACATTGGTTCACTGTCTTCCTCCAGCCAGTATGGCTAATGAACAGTCTGAAGTGTGATTTCATTCATTTTTTTTTTAAAGTGACCTGTTTCTTCCTTTCTCAGTGCTTTAAATGCTTTTGCTCTTCCCTGTAGGCATTCTAAATGTCCAAAGGATCCTTTTAGTTTTCTGAAAGGAAATTATTGTATAAGGTACTCGCTGGTTGCAACCATCAGCTAGGAAAATTCCATTAGTTTTAGGATATTTCCTTTGTTCCAAAGAATTCAGGATGGGGGGAGGTGGCCAGAAGAAGCAGCATGGGTTTGCTATTTGAAGGGCGAACCACTTCCCTTGAGCCATTCTGTCTTTAATAGTATACTTAGGAATTCTGGAATGTTCTGCTTGGGTGAATTTTCTAGTCCTACTCTAAGATTGTCATTAACTGGTGGTTTTTATATGCCCTTTGGCCTTCTTTTATGTATATTGAGAAATATAGTTTGCTCTAGAGAATCAAAAAGCCTTGTAATAGCTTGCTCATAAGTACATAATTAAAATGTTTCCATTTATCATATATTTCTTTGTGTGTGTGTGTATGTGTGTGTGTGTGTGTGTGTGTATGAGAGAGAGAGAGAGAGAGAGAGAGAGAGAGAGAGAGAGAGAGAGAGACTGAGTAGATTTACTTTGACTCTCCTGTGTATCAATGGAGCTGTTACTAAAATAAGACCCACAGACTCTAAAATGACCTCCGATGTGCTAAAATGCACACACTTGCCTTGGGAAGAAATAACAGAAATGCTGTGTGATTTCTGATAGTATGTGTTCACTTAGATGAATTGTTGCATGCATTAAGATAATGTAAGAATTGAAAGACCTCACATGCCTAATTACTCCAGTGTTCAACTAAATATTTAAAAACTGTGTTTTTGAAGTGTTTTTTTTTTTTTTTAATATACAGTAGTGTAAACTCTCAGCTAATGAAAATATGGTCAAACTGAAAATCTTGTGTTAATTAATGGTATATTCTAGAGATTTCTGAAATGTGTGCTAAGGTTGTGAGACCTGGATCCCATGAGAAATTTGAGCAGAAGTTATCCAACTCTTTTTATGTGCCTGGCCCTCAGGCCCTGCTCCCTGACCATATCAATATGTAATAGCTTCCGGGTGTAACGCCATCTGTGTACTTTTCCCCAAGAGCCAAATACGTGACAATGAGATGATTTTCACTGTTTAGAAGCAAGCTTCTTTTATTCTCATTAAACATAGCACTCTTTAGCTTATTTGCTAATATAATAAACTTTTCTTTTTTTTTTTTTTTACTTTTTTCCCCCTTCAGCTGAGAATTCATCAAGATGCTCATATTTTCATTAATTTCAAACCTGCATATTGCTGTCCAGAGTCCTCCTTGTAACCGGATAGTATCAATATTGCTAGGAAAATACATAGTCTTTAAATGCCAGCTATATATAATGCGCCTGCAATATTAATGCTTATCAGCTTCTAAGATGTTATTCTTCGGAGAAAGAAAGTGAAAAAGCAAGCGAGAAAGCATGCATGGCTTCTGAGAGAAACGGGTAGGATTAAGTAGCACTTTTAAGTCTTAGAAGTTTGAGATCATCTTATTTCCGGTTTTGCATTTGCTCTGAGAACATAAAGAGTCTGTCCAAGGTCATCTAGTTTGTAATGACAGTGTTGGATTTGAATGTATATTTTAGTGTCTCTAAATTCTTGGGTCTTTTCCTAAGGGTTTCCCAAAGTGTCTTTCTTTTCCCTTAAAAGCTAAGAACTGCTTTGTTTCTTGCGTGAAATGTGCTATTTACAACTGATTTCTTAAATTACAATGAATTTAAGATCATTTTCTCTTGCAGAACAAATAATGTGACCCCTCAAGCATTGCTCTCTGTAGTTAGAGACTGGTACATCGCCATCATCTTCAACAGTTACTTTATAAAGGGACTTAGTAGTATTTTTAACAAAACTGTTTAAATAGGAAATCTTAGTATGAGTCGGGAACTCATAATTGGAATTGTATATTTGCATAAATTGCAAGAGAGTCTGTCCAAATAGTAAAGTGTTGATCTTGGTTGTTAAGTGCTGACCCAGGGCCGCTTGAGTGTTCCCACTCCCTCAAAATGTCACAGAGTCTGGTTAGTCAAAAGATGCTATCATTTAGCATAGTCTCTGGTCTGTAAGTCTCCTTTTATAGTTTTTAGCCTTCACTGCCGTTTGTTTCTTTATTACCTTACATCTCCAGAGATGTTCTATATATTTTTGAGATTGGAATTAAAGAACAGAAAATTAGAAGGAAGTTCACTGATAACCCGACCAGCAGTCGAAGTGAGTTCTGGGTTCGCTTTTGTCACTGTTTCCCTGCTTCCCCCACTGACCATGCCGTAAGCACAGTCTCATACCAGCTGGCATCCTACACCAAATATTCTGCTACTGGCAGAACTCTTTCCTAGTACTTTGCAGTGACGTCAAGTCTTCCTTTGTGTACACATACCATAACATTTAAGTTGTGATGACTGTCTGCTACAAGCCTTGTGGGAAAAGAAGAGTAGTGTTTCTAGACAGGAAATAACAATTCAGAACACACATTGGATCATCTGTGGAACAGGGTACTGAAACAGCTAAGTCTGTGACTCATCTGTGGTAGAACTCATTTCACTTTAGCTCTCTTACTCTTGGGTGTCTTCTTAACTCTTCCATCCCCTCCTTCCTCCCCCACTCTCTCCTTCCCTCCCTTCCTCCCTTTCTTGTTTTGTTAGCCAGTTCTAATTATGTACTTAGGCTGTCCTTGAATTTGCAACCTTCTAGTCTCCAACTCTGAGTACTGGGGTTGCAGGCATATGCCATTGTACCTAGCTCTTACTTTCTGTTTACTTATTTTGTGGTAAACTTCAGGGTAAATGTTCCATTTTCACATGTGTTTTAGCCACTGATGGGCTCCATTACTCGGAAGCTTCCGCAAGGTTGGCTGGGACCTTAGTCCTTGGTATATGAGAAGCCTGCAAATAGAGGCTCATAAATTTGACAGATATGTTGTCACCGTGAGGAAGAGGAGCTTCCAGTAGTTTGGTAGAGTAGGAATGGAGCTTGAGTGTTGAAGCAGAGAAGAAAGGAGCAGTGAGATGCCTAAGGAACAGAATGAAGAGCAAGTAAGGGCCGAAGGTGTTGGATTTATAGATTGTCTTCAGGAGTTTTTGTAGGATGGAGTTATTGTCAAGAAGTGACAGAGAAGAAAAGAACTGGAGGATATTCCAATAAGTGTTATTTTGACACTGAACAACAACAAAATGTGCCTAAGGGTAGCTTAATGCCCTAGACATTCTTTGCAAGGCACAGGAGTGGAGACCAGGGCTCAGTGCCACTGGCTGGCCTTGGTGGTGGTTTATGTCAATATATATACCAATATCTGTTTTAGAGTTAATGAGAGAAGGGATTTAAATGGGAAAAGAGCAACCGATCTTCAGGAAAAAGGGTAAATTTTGGTTGTGCTTGTGCAGTATATTTTTGCAATGAAAAATACTACCAAGAAGCTGGGCATATAGCAAAGTTGATAGGGTGTTTTCCTGGCATGCACCAAGCCCTGGAGTTGAACTCCAAATGTTTATATAAAGCTAGGTGTGGTGGGAATTCCTCTCATCACAGACCTAGAAATGGAAGGATCATAAGTTCAAGATCATTCTCTGCTCCATAGGAGTTTGAGTCCAGCCTGACATATACAATACCCTGTCTTAAGAAATGTCTGGGGAGATAGTTGAGTTGATAAAGTATTAAGTATGTGTGAAGATCTGGTTAAAATCTCAATATCCTAGATAAAATCCACTTGCAGTAGCATGTGTCCATAACCCCAGTTTTCTTACATGGTGGGAGGCAGAGAGACAAGGAGAAGACCCAGAAGCCTTCTGGCAAGGTAGCCTAGCATGGGGCAACAGCGAACAACATAAGAGATCCCAAATAAGGTGACATTGAAGATTGACACTTGAGGTTATATTATGCCTGCCGTGTGTCGTATGACACCTATGCACCTGTAATCACACATATGAATATATATTGTGCATACACACACACGCACACACACTCACAGAAGACAGAGAGAGAGAGAGAGAGAGAGAGAGAGAGAGAGAGATTAAAGAGAGTAATTTAGAAAGAAATGAAGAAGTTGTTAAGAATTCAGAAGGATGGCATAGATTTGCTTCTAAAGAATTTTAAAATTTTCATGTATCTGGTACTTCCTGTGTTATAGCTTTCTTTTCCTTCATTTGTGCTCAGTTGTGTAGGCCTTGTGTTGTTTTTTGCATCAGGACCATCCTCTCACGAGGTCAAACTCACCATGGCAGACTTTCATCTGGTCTAAGTCATCACTGTCTTTTTTTAATCAGTTACTTTCAGGATTCTCTTGGGTATTCTTGTGCAATAGCAGGGTCCCTTTTCATGTTTCCAACTAAGTTCTGACGTACAGTATGTCAGAAGTATTGTAGAAGCCAATTCTTTAATCCCTTCCTCTTTAGAACTTTCCATCTTCAGGGATGGAGTAAATTAATGTCTGAGTAGTTGCTGTCACTGTCAGTGGCTGTTTCTTTGTTTTCTTTTCCACAGTACTGACATGGGAAGTGCTGGCTTCCAGGCAGAACATCACTGTGTAGGATTGCTACTAACACCATGGAAAATCGCTCCTAGAAATTAGCAACCTCTTCCTCTGGAAAGGGAGTGCTTCTTTTCTCTTCCATCAATGTTCCCCTTCTGCACTGCCTACAGCAGATGGGATCAAAGTTATACCTAAAGGCTTTCAGGCTGACTATACACTACTTCCTACCTGGGCAGAAAGGCTTTTAAGTAATTTGAAGCCTTTTACAGGTTATATTTGTATGGGTTGTATTTTCATATATAACAACACTGTAAACATTATCAAATTTTTTGGTTGTGCACAAATATAATGATGTCCCTTTATAGTATGAGTTTTCAAGGACATGGACTTCTTTTTGAATTAAACTAAGTGGTGTCTTTAGCTGTTGCACTAAAGCGGGTTTTTCATGTTAGTCAGAGTACCTGTTCCCGAGGTCATGTTAGCATTCCCTGGTACCACACACATAGACAATACAATCTCACCTTAAGTGTTTCTCCCATAGAACCTTTTGCTCTCTGCACACACTTGACATTAAACTGTTCATTGCCATTTATTCATCTGCAATGGTAATGAGCAGTAGCTTCAGGGATGCTTATGGAAGTCTCTTCTGTCCTTGCATGCGTGTGGCACACTTTGTTCTGGCACTAAGCAGCGAGATGCCTACTATGCCACTTGCTGAACTATTAGAGCAAACATGGATGATGTTTCCCTCTGGATGCCACGGGAGCTTGTTTCTCTCCACTGCATATTTTGTGATTCCTTTCTTTCTTGTGAGTTTTTTTTTTTTTTTTTATGAGACTAACAAAGCAATAATGCTTTATTAATTTTTCGATGATTGTTTTAGCATACAAGTCTTCCCCCAGGATGATCACAACAATCGGTTATTCAATACCAAACTGTCAGCCCTGAAAACATATGCATAGAAGTAACAATATGTGGACTGAGCAGGCTGAATTCATATACTCAGGACTTCATTTTGTATGTTTTGACCAGAAGGTTGATGAAAGTAAGACTGCAGATTTCCCATTGCCATTGGGGCTGGTGGTGGTTAGTAGTTGCATTGAATTCTAGACTCTAGCGTTCTCTTCCCATGATTCCAGAAAGTATAGGGAATATCAGGTCTTCCTTTTCAGAAAGGGGAATGTTTGCAGAGCATGGAAACCATACCATACCTTACTCTATATGCCTTTCACCTCTTTCTCTACATCTCCATTTTCTTCTTGTCTTCCCTTTTTTTTTTTTTTTTTTACTGTTCTCTCTACTCCTTGGGCTAATCGCCCTAGGAGGAATTTACTGTGACTACTACAGATCATGTAGACTTACATATGCGTACCTTTAAAACTAAACCTAGTTTTGATAATAAGAGTTAGTTAGGTAGTATGTTAATTAGAAGAGTTGGGAACATAACAGATGCAGACTTGTTTTATAGAAGTGATTTAATATTAAAAAATAATGATATATAAAAAATATAAAGAACAAATAGGGATCTGTTTGCAATATAGAGCTTACAGATGATAGGAAGCCTTAAACATCTTGTGAGCAAATGAGACAAGGTGGAGGTTGATATCAGGCCCAAGGAGTGAGTTTCCTTTGGGAGACAGAGACCAACCCATTGGAAACAGAACCTAGGATCCAGCTCCGCATTCCCAGTGGAAACTGGTACCATGGAAGAGACTCACAGAGACTAATAATAATGAAAGCCCAAGATATGGCTGCTTTTATAAATGTCATATAAAGCTGAGGAGGGAGGGACAGAAGTCAATCTCCTGTTGATTTCCCATCAGCTTACTGAAATTAAAACACAGTCATAAAGGAAATATGGGATGGGACCTGCCATTTGCAGACTTTTGTTTTATATAGGAAAAGGCTGGGGACACCCAGGAAACGGCCTGGACCCAAAAGGCCCAGCTCTTACCTTTGGTATGCTTCAGAGTATTGTTCTCCTACTGTAAGCTACATCCCAAATGCTTGCTGCACCATTTCCACTTCAGAGTCATCATCATGAGATCATTGGGCAGGAGCGCACATTCAGCTCATAATGCAAGACTCTTCAGCTGCTCCTCCGTTTGCGTTTGCTTGCTTTCTTCTCTCCTCCTTTACTTAGTCTCTGCAGGAGTTGGAGGGATTTCTTTGTATCATAAATCCAATTGCTTTCTTGGTTTAGGTCCTTCAGGCCCCCCTGTGAAAGTGAAAGTCTCGAGTGGCCTATCAGGTCCCCTAGGAGTGGCCTCCTTCCTCTCTACAGCCCCTTTGGCTCTCTTCTGTTTACTCTGTGCTCCAGGTTAACTCACCTCTGTGATGTTTACAGCGCTCCCTCTTTGCTGCTGCTGTTCTGTTCCTCCAGTATGTTTTTCCCACACCTTATCTCAAGTTCTTCACCTTTGAGCATCGGTTATTTCAGTGAGACTCTCTCCTCTGTTTAAAAGCTCCTTCAATCCGACCGTGAGCTGCCTTTTAACTTTACCCAAGTTTCTAATGATTACCTCTATGATTTAAAAGTGACGCACGTGGGCATAACATTGACAAGAGGGGACTTATGATGCCTAGTCTTTATTGATTAGATTTGACATTACATGGGAGATGCACCACTGGGCATATAATTGAAGGCATTTCTATAGAGACTTAACAAATCCTTTCTGTCTTGCAGGAAATATATGTTTGGCTCCTAGCACCCATTTAGAATTTCACAACTATCTGTAATTTGAGCTCCAGGGTATCCAGTCCTCATTTGGACTCCGTAGGCATGAGGCATACACATAGCGCACATATACATGAATAGCTGCAAGTTAACCCTCATACACATACAGTAAAAATAAATACTTAAAGAGTTTGTCAAAATGCAAGTTAGTCAAAGGTCATGATTTCTTTATAATATTTTAATGCATGTTCCAACATTAGTTTTAAAGAAAGTTTAAAAATATATAATAAACATGAATAAATTAGATTTATGCTGTGAGCATGCCTATTAAGTCAATCATTGTTTTGTCTGAGCTGTCTTTAGATAGATATGTAAGGAGACTGAGGGCGTGACTTTTCTTTTATCCTTCAAATGAAGACTGGAGTTACAAAGGTTTGAAAGATTCAGTAATTATTTGTAAACCTGCCTGGGACTTTAGAAAGCAGGTTTCACGTTTATGTATCAGAACTTTTAGGAGAACATGAAAAGCCATTGAAGATGTTTCAGAGGCATTTTTTACCTCTATGAAGTCTTTTAAAAAAGTGACTTTGGCATCAAAATCTCCAGGTTTTATTTGCCCACCATCCTTATCTCCTGAGACTTTTTTTTTTTTTTTTTTTTTTTTAAATTCTCTTTGCTTTGGTGTCTGAAAACTCTTAGGGGAAAAGCTCAGCTAGATCTCAGCATTTTGCATGCAGATACAAAATGTTAATCCAGCCTGTTACTTGGAAGTTATTTTTTAACTTGCAGTGCTTCTGAAAGAGAGGATAGCACAGGGCACAGTGTGGAAAAAACCATGGTGTCTGAGAATGCATGCTCTAGTGCTAACCTGTGGGTCCTGAGTGTCTGAGGAATAGCTTGTCTTCCAGGAGAACACTGCCTCAGTGGCTACATCTGTTTTGTCCACACCATGGTTATTTCAGGGGGCCATTGCTTCTGTGGGGGATGTCAATAAAATCCATGAGCCAAGCAAAGTCCTGGATGTTGTAATGGGATCAGCATAGAAGGATCTGTCCTGGCAAACTACCCTGCAGTGCTACAGAGCACTACTTTCCTAACACAGCTTTTAATTTGGGGATCCTTTTTTCTTTCATAGGATTTGCTAGGTTTGTTTGAGTCCTGTGTTGGTGAGTCTGTGGTACCGGTACACTCTACCCATGGCTCCTTCTGTTCTGCGCAGCTACACTTTGTCCTCTGACTTTCATTTAATTCGAGTAGAACAAAATCTGATGAAAGGAGATTATAATCTATATAAATAATCGTTTAGAGTGGTAACTGATGAGGTGGTGTGGGTATTCATGATGACTTTCTTCTTTAGGAGCAATGTGAACGGAGGCAGACTTCCAGAAGCTATCTTTTCCTATTCGTTAAATAAGCACGTGACTCCTGTCTTTTCTGTAAGGCTGTTGTTAATGATTAGATTAAAACTAAGAATGAAGCAGATATACCAAAAGGCTCTGTCAGTTTTGTTCATTTTTATTCAGCAAACAAGTAGAGCAATGGAAGAACAATAACTATAAATGGGAAAAGTTCCAGGACTGCACAGATAATTATGAAAGATCCTGCAGGGCTGAAATTTATCATGGAAAGCTTCTGTTGGGAAGCGAACATTAAGCTAGATTGGAAGTATTTAATAGGAAGAGTATGGAAGAGACTTAGTTTCTGTGCTTGGCAGTGGTTCTTGAGCTCTGCTATACATTGAAGTCACCCGAGGAACCCTTCACAGTTTGTATTCAGTGCCTGCTTCCAGTCCTATTAGGTGAGCAGGTTTGATAACAGACTGTATGCTCTTCATAGGCATCGGACTTTTGGCTAGTGTCCATACTAAGTTGTTAGGACCTTGTTGTGAGGTCTTACAGAGCCTGACATACTCCTTCTGTGATGCTGTTTTGAGAGTTGAAGTTGCTCTTGCATCTTGTGTCTGTTTTTTGAAAGCTTGATTTTGACCACACTTTGGTCTATTCTTTCCATTTTGTTCAAATCAAGATATAAACAACCAGTTTGTCCTGTTAAAATTATTGACTCTTGTATTTCAAGAGATACCAACATATTTGTCAGTCCCATAGCTTATGTATTTCTTCACATGCTCTCATCCTAAATATTAATCTACATAGCTGATGTTTATATTCTGAGATCGTATTGAAGAAGTTCGTTCTTGGTTTTATGCTTCCATAGGTCATGTTTGCATACAATTAAATCCAACCTAAGTTTACTTTGGAGATTTACAAAGCATGCCCATTGAGAGTTTTAGTATTTGTAAAATATTTACAGTGTTTTTTCTTGGTATCCCAGAGATTTACGCTTTTCCTTTAGGCTGCAATTTCTTATGCAGCGTATCTCACATACAAAGCAATTTTTCTTAAGTAGGGTTGTTAAGTCCGTCTTATGTCTTTATGTTTATTGAGTAGAGATGAATAAACTTTAGTACTAGATTTTGATAGTACTTTATCACTTAATATTTGAACATTCTGAGCATTTAACTTTAATACAGCTGGATAGAATATGTAAGGTGCAACACTTTGCATTTCGTACCTTGTATTACAATAAATGTTTCAGAACTGTGAAATCCTTGCAGATAAATAGCTGGAATGCATCACATTTCCTTACTCTTGGAGTTCTTGGTGGCTTCAGCATTTCCTTTGTAACTATTATATTGGATGAAGGAACACATAATATCAATCACATTGTGGCTTTATATCCTTCAAACATGTTTTTTATATAGAATCTCAGGTAGGTGCTCATAACCTTACTTAGATAATAATATGGATGTACTATCATATTTTCCTATTGTGATTAATTCCATCCTGTGTCCTCAACAGATTAATGTTCAATCTTTTATAATAATCAATACTCCAAGAAGCATTTAAAGTTAATATTTCTCTCCTCTTAAGGTAAACGCTACATTGACAGTTTCATTTGGAGGTTGGTAGAGGGGAAAGGCTGTGAGTGTGTGAGCATGTGTGTGTGTGTGTGTGTGTACGTGTGTGTTGGGTTGGTGGAGGACAGTTGAAGGTGCTGGTGTGCAAGGGTAATTCTCGGTGTGTTCAGCATCTGGTGTCTACCTCCCTTTTCCCTTCCTGAGAGGGTCTGTTTCTGGCCTTGGTGGGTGGCAGTGGCTCTCTTCTTTCTAGTTGGCATGACTTCATACCATTACTTTCCCTCATAGGGCTTATTCTACACAAGGCAAGTAAAGTGCAATTATGTAAGTCAACATTAATCCCTCATGGGCAATGCATGTTCTTAGTGTATGTTGGTGTGTGTGGGAGACCTGAGATGCAGCATGACAGTCTGTGCAGGTGACATGAGACATGTAGTGATATCACACAGCCACCAACCCAATGTCAAATAAAGGCATTTCTGGCTTTAAAGTTCTTTGAATTTGTTGCCCTGTTTGCAACTAATGTTGATAACATTATTTTCCATCTTTGCTTGTTGTTTGTTTTAAGAGAATATATAGTGGGGTTACTTAGCTTATATTTCCAAAACTAGAAACAATGACCGTGGAGCTTTATTTGAAAATTTAAGTTTCTCAAGATCATCTTGGTCATGCCTGTACTATTGAGTTACTGGAAAGCTAGGAGAAAATATATGCAAGGGCAAAGCCTTCCAATGAAATGACACCCATCTGTTTCCACCATGGTGTTGTTTTTGACTTCATATCTATTTTATCCTGATTTTGCTAAGTCCCTTCATTTTAACTGAATTGTGTCCCCTCATTTGTCTCTTGAACTTGAACAGCTGTCTGACCTTTGCCATCACTACAGAGTTCTTGGCTCTCCAGTCCTCAGTGTAACATGGTATTGGATAAACTCTGGATTACATACATTAGACTTGAGTTCTTGGCATCAGACTGTGTAACAGGATAGATTGAGAATGGATTGAAAATGAAAATTGTCTGTTTTGGTAACCAGTGTTGAATTCTTTGCCCATATTTGAACTCTGTCCTAAAATGTTCTCCTTGGTTCATGTGACAATGTCGGATATCCAGTGGAATTTTAGTTCCTTCACATAGTTTAACATGGTCCTGACACTGTCTGCATCATAACATATTCTTGTCTTGAACAGAAAACTCTTAGAAATAAAGTACACACACACACAAACACACCACACACACACACACACACACACACACACACCACACACACACACACTCTTCATCTAATAGAAATAAGAGTTTATTAATAAAGAGATCTGATTCTTAATGATCATCACGTATCCCTTTGGGACCAAGGGTACATGGACCATTGTTTTAATTGTGAAGTCATAAAAAGTTCACCATTACTTTTAGAGGATAAACTTAGATGCAAATGTGACATCCAGCCCTGTTACATCTGATTATGTCTCTGATCTCTCTTGATTGATTTTTCTTTTGCTTTTATGACATCTAATGACAAACTACTCAGCTTCATCCCCAGGCAGGGGTAGTCCTATCCTTAGGGATCAAGTAGCTTTTGGTTGGTTTTGTGTTCAGCCCCACATTCATCTTGGCATCCAGCTGCCTGGAAGCTGGATTGCTGTCTTACTCATCCATGAGCTCTTCTCTGTTGGGCTTCCCATTTTTCCCTTCAGACACACTCTACTCATCTTGAATTCGTCGCTCGCCTCTTTTGTCAGGCTTCTCTGCTCAGAATGATTTTCAAGCTGGCTGGTCTTCATCTAGGTCCTATTTTTACTTTGAACTTTTGCCTCATGATGATGCTGGCACCTGCCTTTTCATCTTGCAGACTCATCTGCTACTTCAGATCTACTGGTAGGTGCATGACCCTCTTTAACACCTCTTCATTAACTAGTGTTCTTTTTCTCTTGCTATTATATTCTGATCAGTGTGAAATTGCAAGTCAAGCCTTTCTTGCTCTGTCATGTCTGACTGCTCAGTTCTATGGTAAAACTAACTTTCTTCCGTCCAGTGTCACGGAGCTGAACTGTGGGCTACAGTAAGCAAACATACATTACATATTTTGCATTAAAAATATTCTCTGTGTCAAATTATCTATATTCTGTCTCCTTCCATTACTGTTTCCACAATATTACATTATTGTGAAGATAATGTCTGTTATATAATTTCAGGTCCAGGTTTATCTACATGTGGCAGGCCTACAACTGAAGAGTTTTAAAGAGGTCTTATATGTTTTCATAGTTTATCCAGGGACACACTGGAAAGCTCTGGATGAAATCATGACTGTAAGTGTTTGCTTATCTTCTTGCTTATCTTTGATTCATCCCCTCCAGGAAGTAAATTTCAATAAACAAGCTCTTAAGCAAATAAATTTTGATAATTGCGTGCACATGCCTCAATGGAAATTAATCCGCACATGTAAATTAATCCACAAATAATCTTTAAAATGAACACATTAAGTCAACCAATAAATTAATCTGTGAGTTAACACATCTACTAGATTTTAACCAATTAATCTTAGATAGAGCTGATCTTAAGTCTTTGTCTTCACATCCTGCATCCTAGGAAGCTGTTATTGAACCTTCAAAACAGTGACTTGGTTTCCCTATGTAGGTTTCCTCAGTGTCTGGGAAGCCACTTTATATGACACTGAGGTGGTATAATAAGCAAGTGTATGTTTAGTGACCCTAGGATATTGAGAAAGTATATGGAGTTCTTTGCACTATGAGAAAAGTTGGAAATAACTTTTATAATGTAAATCTTCCAGCACCACGGAAGTAACAAGAAGCTACAGTGTCAGAGATCTAAGGTATAAACAAAGCTAAGTTTTAAACAAGCATATAAAATTAGAATAGTGACTGTCATGTACTGTTAATTCCATTAGTACAGAGCTTCCTGTTAAAACAATAAATCATTTAAAATACCACTTCTCTACACAAAAACAGAGTGCATAGACAATGTAATTATAATTAAATGATGCAATGTCTTACATAGATAAAACTAAGTAAAGCTAAATTTAATAATGTTAAATGCTTATCAATATGTAAGCAATTATTCACAACCAGTATAGAAGATAAAAATTGAGATGCATCTGTGCATATTCATATAAAATCAGAGTCTATGAGTCATCAGTGCAGATTCATGCAAGTGTATTGGAATGGGAATTTGAATTCTGTGATGGACCATCAATGTGCTTTTATAAAGCAGAAAATGGCTATGTTCCTAGCAAAACAGTCCTCCATTGATTAATGCTCTGCTTCATTTTAAAAAGTATTTTAGAAAAAAATCTCATATATATTAAAACATTGCAAACATGTTTATATTGGTGTAAGTTGGAGTTAATTTAGGAACCAGTCATAAGCGGGTTTCCATTTGCATGACTGTCCTGAGTAGGTCCAGAATCACCCAGCAATGTTGTCTTTTGTATGGTTAGTGCCAGGTGTCTCCTCTTTTATGGAAACTGTGAATAGATCCAAAGATGTAAATATATTTCTATTCTCCAGATGTAATTGTTGTCTCTGAGACTTACTACATCAGTCTGCTAACCTAGGACTAGGTCAGAAAACTTCAAGACTCTTTAAAATCTATTTATGCCTAGCATGTTTTCAGCCTCTGAGACTTACTGATGGATAAGGTCACTCTATCCAGTTCTTTCTGAACTCTGGGTGGCTGGTTCAACTCCCCTCTTGTGATTCAAACTCCCCTCCAAGCTGACTGATTCAATATGGCCATGTCTTTCTGTCTCTGTCTCTCTATCTCTATCTCTCTGGCCTCAAACTAACTCTGGCAGTCTGTTCTAATCTTCTAGATCCTTCTCATTCTCTGGCTCATTCTGTCTTCACTGGTGTCCAGCTTGTTTGTTTTTTCAACCTGTCTCTGTAAAACTCTCCCAGTAAAACTGCCTCTTTTTTTCTCTCTCTGCACTGCCCCTCAAGTAGCTTCCCTTTTCCTCTCTCTTCTCACCAGAGTTGGGCATATCCTATTTTGTCAAATCTTTCTCTGATTTATTACTTTATCTTCCACTCAATTAGACATCACTTTCAAACATGGGTGCTTCCTTCTACAAACTAACTTTACTTTCACTGTTTGGGATTAAAAGTATGTACTAAGTGCATGCTTTCTTCTAACCAGAGATACTGAGGGTGTGTTCAAAGGGCTGAGTCACACCACAACTAGAAACAGGTGTTTTCAGTAAATAATAGAATTTCAGGGTTCACAGTGTGATCAAATATCCTTTGACAACACAAAGACTTCAGAATACCACACTGGGTGAGGGAGTGTTTGACCTTCTTTAGGACCTTCTCTTGTAGTTACTGGGTTTATAGTGCTCACCTGTGGAGGAGCTGTCCCAGTCAGGAAGGGCAAAGACTTCTTCACGCTCACTTGCTGGTGGATTTGGTTGTTTGGTGCTACTCCTTATGATCCCATGGCAGGAACAGTCCTGCAAATGGACTCTAAGAACATGCCTACTTATGTCACATTTAACGTTTCCTATTTCCCCCTCCAATACAAGACTTGATCGTATAAACTTCAAGGTTCACTTTTACTTTTAGTATTTGGGTTCACATCTAGATAAAATAGGTTATTATTAGATTTTTGTGGAAATGTTCATCCTTAGGCCTAAATGAGAAAGAACTCCTTACTATATGTGGCAGATGCCATGTATATATATGAGTACTGGCTCTGAAACCAGAATTCTGGAGTATAAACTCTCTTTATGCTAATTATTACCTGTGAGACCTTGGGAGATTTTTCTTAACCTCTTCAAAATGCTTTACTTTGTTTTTTCCTTGTCTTTTCACATTTGAGTTCATTTGCTATTTCAATATTTGGCTGTATTCTCATTCTCAAAATGCTATGGCATTTAAAAACCTGGGAACTTTTGGCTTCTGTTTCCCTTTAGCTAGGAATATGAGATGCATAAATGTAGCTCATATTTCAGTTTGAGGTCCTCATCTTCTACCCAAGCCTGCTGTCATTGGAAACCCTTCATTCTATCTCTGTCACATTTGATAGATAAAATTAGGCCAAACTTGTACTACTCACAACTATTATTAGTTGTAAGTAATAGAACCTTCTTGAAGGAACTAATGGAGATTTATAATAAAATAATTGTCTCACAGAATCAAGGGCTCAGTGAACAGCCAGACCTTAGAAGTACCTTGACTCTGGAACCAGAAACCCTTGAACAGAGGTGGTGGAGTGTCACTTTCCTCTCTTGGTAATCCTTAGAATCCTAGTCTCGGTGCAGAAGTCTTCCTTACCTTACTTTTTTTTTTTTTTAAACTGGGTTATTTCTGCTGATTTCTTTTAGTCCCGGGTCTTAAATAGGCTGACTAACTTTGTGATACAACAGATAGATAATTCGGTAGCAAAACCTATTCAGATACATTATCATAAGTTAGCTATGGAGGACCACGAGACTCAAGATGAGGTTGTTACTTTCTACAGGGTGTTCCTCAAACCCATCTCCACCCAACCTAAAAGAAGAGACTTCACCCCTAGACCAAGCAGAGAGGGGCTACACAGAACCCTCTCTGTCAGGTGATCTGAATTCTTGCATAGGCTGCGAGGCTAAGCACTGCAAGGGAATATAAATAAAAGTTAAAAATATCTATCTGGGTTCCCTGAGGGACAAGCCTGACTGCATAGGGGTTGATGTTAAAAGTATCCCCTCTCCAGGAAAAAGACATCGGGATGGGTATGGCCCTCATGCCTCACTGGACAACGACAGTAGAACCTGAGCCATTACAAGGTCCCCTTCAATTATTGGAGGTCAGGCCTCTATCCCCGCCTTCACAAGAATAGAATTGCCAAGGCCCTTCTATACTTAGAAAAGGAAGGAGATGTCAGGAGCAGCCCTACATATACACTAAAGGCCTAAAATCAGCCATAGACCTAAAGTCAGCAATAGGCCTGACATACATCCATGCTAACACCAAGTCTTGGGTCTCTGTGGAAAAACACTGAAACAGCAGGCTATAAGCTATTGTAAACAGGCAGTTTCTGTGGAAATTTACCAGCCCAAGTAGTCATAGGTCTTATAAATAGGCAGCCTCAGTGGACAGTACCAACTTAGATAAGGACATGAATCATAGGCAGAGTCATAGTGACCTGTCCCCTGAACCTACACCAGCTGATACCCAGTTCTGAAAGGTATCTGTACTCCCCCTGAACACCTATGCTCTGGTGCCATTCCCTTCCCCACATCCTGCCTTTTTGTGTTTATAACCCCTGTGTAAATAAGTAAATTATGATGTGATTTAAATAACTAAATAAATTAAAAAAAAAAAAAGGAAAAAAATTTATTGGTTATTTTATTTATTTACATTTCAAATGTTATCCCCCTTCCCACTTTCCCCTCTGCAAACCCCTATCCTATCGCCCCTCCCCCTGCTCCTATGAGGGTGCTCCCTGACCTAACCACCCACCCACTCCTGCCTCACCACCCTAGCATTCTTCTATGCTGGGGCATGGAGTCTTCACAGGACCAAGGGCCTCTCCTCCCATTGATGCCAGAAATGGCCATCCTCTGCTACATATGCAGCTGGAGCCATGGGTCCCTCCATGAGTATTCATGCACAGGATAAGCAAGCAACCTTGGACTTAGCACATTATCGTTTCATCTGTCAGCTCACTGCTCATCCCAAGCTATTGCTAGTTCCTAACAAAGAAGAAAACGCTGATCTAACTCAGAAGTGAGAGCTCGGTCATTGCCTAAGTAGGGCTACTCAGATGGAACTCTTATGCCAGACAGCCCATGTGTGTGTGCTTAAAATTCTGACCAGTATTTCTTTGTTCTTAACTCACCATGCCCAACTTAGTAGACTCTATAGTGCTTGTGGGTGTGAAGAGGGTGTTTTCTCACTGTCTCCTCTTAGCCTTTGTTTATATCTGACAGTAACTAATTGGATTATTGGCTGGCCATCTACTCTGCTTCGATCTATTTTACTGTACCCGTATTCAGGGGAAGTAGAGCTAGGGGATTAGGTTAGCGAAAGTATAGTTCTAGAAGCTGTACTTGGAAAAATAATGTGTCATGAATTTCCAGCAAGAAGGGATGTAAAATGCATCTTTTCTCTCACTGTTCTGCACTCTGCATTAAGTGAGTTGTAGTTTGAACATGTTAGAATGCACTCAAGGTGAATGTTATAGAGGGCATTTGATGTCTTCTGAATATAACAGCTCTTATCTTCAGCAGAGAAGCTGTAACTACTTTCAAGAGACCAAAGTAGGTCCATTGACTTGTAAGAGAAGGGGACATTGAACCATCAACTTAGATTCCTGACACACCCTCCCATTTACACTTTTCATTCAGCTGTATATGACTTTACCTTAGTTTCAAGAGATCTAGCTGTTGTGGAAAGTTCTAGAATATATAGTGTATAGAAGGTTAACGAAAGAGGGGATCCTGTATATGCCACTATGGGGAAGCTGTCATCTATTTGAAGATGAGACTTTGAGGGTGGGGGTTGACACAGAGTTTCTCTGTGTTGCACTGGCTGCCTTGGAACTTTATAAACCAGGCTTGGATTCTTCTATGCTTTGTTATAGGTGCCCTATCTGGGGGGCGGGGTGCAGATGCTCATTTATGTCTTTCTAGGGATGCCGGTCATGCAACAATGAGAAGTGAGTGGTAGTATTTCTGTCTCGTATCGAAGGCCAGGACTGGGAAACATTTGCTTTGGTTCGATGGTTCTGGACAATGGCTCCACAAGAGAGTCTCTTGTGGAAACAATCAGTGAGATTTTTGTCATGAATTGGATGCGTTTGAGAGAAAGTAACTGATTTGTGATTCCCAAATGTGGGATTTCTACTACTGGGTGATTCTGGTACATTATCCCAAGACTGATAATGTAGACTGGGTGGTAGTAGCATTTGAAGTGACTAGTGATTTTGACATCTTTGTAGGACTAGTTATCCTATGAAGACCAGAGGTAATTCAGACTGAGTCTCCCGAAAGTGGCAGAGATCTGATAATGTTGATGATTAGGACTGCACAGGAAGTTGTTATGGACAATTTCTTTTGGACCAGGATACTATCTAGTATATTTATGAGGAAAGTAACTCATTAGGTTTAAGCCAGTTGGAATTGCAGGTGTATGACAGGTGTATGAGGGGACCATCCTTTGGGGCCTCTGGACATTACCAGTAAGCACTCATGCTTTAGAAGTAGTGAGTCTACTATTTGTGCCAACAGTCCCCTCATTCCAGTGTCCAGTTACAGGTTTTTGGTACAGAAGTAGCTCACAGGTCAAAGTAATGGTATGATCCTTCAAAACTCACCACTTTGATATTGTTTTTTTCTTCCATGTCAAAAATGTATGTGTAGTCAATTTCTGTGACTTTCCTTGGCTTTTTATCTTTATGTACTATCTTAGTTAGAGGTACTATTGCTGTGATGAAACACCATGACCAAAGCAACTTAGGGAGGAAAGGGTTTATTTAGCTTCCAAGTCACTGTTCATCATTGAAGGAAATCAGGACAGAGCAGGAACCTCGAGGCAGGAACTGATGAAGAGGCCAGGCCATGGAGGGGTGCTGCTTACTGGTTTGCTTTTCATAGCTTGCTCAACTTGCTTTCTTATAGAACCCCAGACCACCAGCCCAGGGTGGCACCACTCAAATAGGTTGAGTCCTCCCTATCAATTACTATTTAAGAAAAATATTCTGCAGGTTTCCCTACCTGATCTTATGGAGGCATTTTCTCACTTGTGGCTCCCTCCTCTCCAATGACTCTATCTTGTGCCAAGTTAACATAAAAATAGCCAGCACATATAATATTGAAAAGAAATTTCTTATATTTGCATATGATAGGAAAGAAAAATATCCCCTGTAATAATGGGTGTTTATCTATGAAGTAATCTATGAAGACAGGCTTCTGTCTAACATTAATTCTAAAGTGAGGTTTAGCTAGTAGTCAAAGAAAGTATTCCCTTAATTCAGCCTTTGTTTTCCCAACTTGCATAGTCTTAGCTAATTTTGAAAAGAAACACAATCTCTGAAATTTCACGATCATATAAGTTTAATATATGCTTTTCTTCTTGAACTTTCTTCCCATTCACATATAGCTATGTTTTGATTTCTGCCTCTGACTTATATAAAGAATTTCCTAGTAATGTGGTTAAAGGCTTAGTCAGTTCCCTAGCTTATATCCTTTAATTGTCTTTACAGCAAAAATCTGATTGTTCTCAAGTGTCATCTGGGTCCTTACTGGATAATGTAGACAAATGTTTCCTTCCCTTTCTCATTTTTCTACTTCTTTCTGTGTCCTAGCCATAATCATTAGTGATATTTTTAAAAAGTCACATGGAAACTTAATGTAGAAGCTTCCTAATGTGTGTATGCATGCACACGTGCGCGCGTGCGCGCGCGCACACACACATACACATACACACACACACACACATATGCACCACGAGAATTAAAATGTAGTGATGCTATAAGAAACAAGCATTGCTCCTGTTAGAACCAAGCTAGTATATGGGAAGCCCCAAACCAGAAATGGCTTACTTATTTTATAGTTATTGGCCAGTGAGGTCCCATAGAGTCCCCCACCCCCACCCAAATCGTTCCATGGTCTTGCTTACCACCCAGAACATGACAGTAAGACCCTGTTATTGAAGATGCCACATAGGAATCGTTGAACGTTGAGAAATCAAGCTAACTTTCCTGGTTACCTTTCATAGCTCTGGAAGGTGCTGTATATGCTATTGGGGTTGGGAGGATGACTAATAGTTATTTCTAACTATTAGTAACTCTACAAGCTACAACAATGATTAGTCTACATGACATGCCTTTGGTGCAATAATGATGCTTAATGTCTTGGGAGTGGCGTTCTATTTTCTGGTTGAATTTAAGGCTTATTCTATAAGTTGAAACTCAAATCTGCCATTAGTATAGGGGCAGAGAACCTATGGCTTGACAGATAATAGGCTATGGAGAACCTATTACTTTACTAAATAGGTATAATATTAAACAGATTTATCATGATTTATTATCATACCCATAGATTACTGAGTCTCTCTCAACCCTCGTCAAAGAAGCTTCTTTTTACAGTGGATGATTAATATAGAAACTCACAATTGGCTATGGTGCAAGAAAATATGAGATTACAGAATGGCCACTCAGGCCTAAGTAGGACATTTTTATCAGTCACCCTCTGCCAAGGCTCATGGATCAATGAAGGAAAGGGAGTAAAAGATTGTAAGAGCCAGAGGTGGTAGATGGCTTTAAGAAAACAGTGTTTTCGGAATCCAGCAGGACAGTTGCATTGTGTGTCTTATAGCAGTGAGACAGCCTGTAAGAAAACTATGCAAACTCAAGCCAGACGAAAATATCGACATGGGGAGTGGAAGTGGGCACAGGGTCTCACCCTTTGTAAGTAGCAATTAGATGTTGATAGGTACTGGGTGACAGAGTATCAGTTTCCTTTAAGGGCATGTCCTCTGGTCAACCATACTCTAGTGGAAGGCCATACATCCAAGAATATAGGGACATCACACATTGGACTTCATAGTTTTTGTTGTTTTTAAAGAATGGGCAAAGTTGTATAGGTAAGGAATGGGAAGTGGACTGGGAAAAATTAGATAGGAGAGAAGGTGAATATGATCAAAATATATTGTATGGAATTCTTGAAGTACTAATAAAAAATGAGAAAAAATAAAACTAGTGAGAAATGCCTTATGTTTTTCAGATAGTGGATTTAGTAGCACCTTTAGAGACTGCCACTGTTTAGCTTCACTAATTTTTTTGTATGTCACTCTTTTTTGGTACTTTTAGTTAGATTTTTGATAGTATATACAAGCCGTGCTTCACGTATATGGTATTTAGTAGTACCTCCTATTAGTGACATAGTGTGATTCTTACTGACAGTGGCAAAAGTAGCTGGAGAGAAAGCCAAGAGGTCTTTAGAGCTGGTGATAGATTTCTTCTCATTTGAGTCACCGTCCTCTTCAGTGTTGTTTTGTACAATTTCATAGCCAGTGTACATAATGACCATTTACCTGTGTGCCAGCATAAATATAAAAAAAATACCTTTGAATACTTGCCGTGGTTATTTTACCATATTTACTGAGGATTGGCAAGTCAATGTGGCAGTCCATTATTATAATCAAAAGGGGTTCTGTTTGTATTTTGAAGATAAGACATGCTTGTTGTTTATCACAAGTATGTGTAGGTGCACTTGTGTCTGTTTATTCTCTTAGCTGACAAATTGAGGTCTTTGCATCTTCTTTGTAAATCAAATAGAAAGCCAATAGCATTAATGTGGACACTCTCAGATAAGTGAGATAGTGCTTATACCTGCTGATTGTGTGTTTGTTCCTTTGAGCCCAGCCCAACTGGTAGCTCCCTTAAATTCCACTGTAGAGTTCATGATAAGCCCAGCCAACAGTGTTGACTGAAGTTCCTCAACACTGTGACTGCCAAATAGAAAGCACTGTAGGAGCAGCTTTGGTCATTCAGTTATGTTCTTTGATAAGCTCTCCGCCCAGGTAGGTTTTCATTCTTCTCCTCAAACTGGGAGTTGTCCACTCACTGCTCAGCAAAGCCAGAGTCCATGCAGCAATTCCATCACATAGTTTCCAGTCATGTCCTTGTACTGTGTCACTTACCAGTAGTCTCTTTGTGCTCCTTGCATGCTTTTAGTACTCAGACTCCTCATTCTTCCCCAGCAGGTTCACAGTTCCTTCTTTTGCCACCTACAAATCCAGCTTAGCTATGACATTCTGCCAGACATCAACCTTGAACACTCATTTGATTTTTGTGGGTTCTTACCTTGCACATTGCCATGCTCTCTGATGGAAACTAGCCTTGTACCAGTATTTTGTAGACAAGGTTAGTTGCTTAATCTATAACTCTAACTATCCTGTCCAGTTGAAGAAGCATTGAATGGCCTCACCACCAGATCCAATGGCATTTTCCAGCTCCACCAGACCATGCTATACTCTCTAGGCTCTTGAAACTGTATCCTTGCCAATTTTTGTTAATTCCATTCTATCTTGAGTTCTTAGTGATTTGATAATTCTCTTGCTTTTGTGTTGTTTTGCTTTGTTTTACTTTTCCCCATTAAGATGTCACAATTTCTTTATCAAGTTCTCTATCAGTTCTTTATCCAGGGTAATTCTGCTTAGGCTTTTGTTTTTAGTTGTTTTCTGTGCTGTGTACTTTGCCTTCTCCAACCATGTTTACTGCAGTTTACTGTTGTTTCCCAGGCAGTGGTTGTCTTTCAGGGCACACATCTGCCTGCATCTTGTAAGTTCACTTTAGCCAAATCTGCTTGTTAATTTATTCTCTGGTTCTTGGATGTCTTCCTTTTCCTTGTGGCAAATGACCCTTTGTCTAAAAGTTTTCAATAATTAATATTTAAAATAATTTATGGCAGTTCATATAAAAAGAAATCATATATAAATTAAGCAGAATTATTTATTTTTCAGATTATTCACTTATTAGATATTTTGTCAGCTTGATAATACAATTAGAGATTTCTGCAAAGAGAGAGAGCATTTGTTGAAGCATGTCTGTTGTGAGCATGTCTGTTGGGCGATTGATAATTGGTGTGGGAGGGCATTGTCCACTGTGGGCAGTGATAACCCTAGGCTGGTGTTCATTGATTGTTTAAGAAAGCATAAGGAGTAAGCAAGGTGTAATAAACCAATAAGCAGCATTCCTTCATGGCTCTGCTTCATTTCCTGCCTCCAGGTTCCTGCCTTGGCTTCCTCAGAAGATGGAAGCCTAATAAACCCTTTCCTCCCCAGGTTGTTCTTGGACATTTTTTTTTAAATCACAGGAATAGATAATAGACAATAACTAAGACACCAATAATAAAGTATTTAAAACTTCTTATTGCTTGTTGAAAGCCATGCTTTTAGAGGGAACTATCTAAGTACAAGTTTAGCACTCAAAATTATAAATAAAATTTTATCTCTTTCAGGAATGTTTTGTCATTTAATTAGCCCTTACCCTTTTTAACTTTAGTATTTATATATCAAGTCCTTGTTTTTTCATTCAAATTGATTGCCATATCATTTTAAATATAGTATGGTAGAAAATGGACAATTTCTGGTGCATAAACATTATAAACATGTAGATACCATTTCATCTAAAAAATTAATGAAAGATTTGAGTCTTGTAATTCCTGTCATACTTCATTAAAATCCTATTGTAAATCTTAAGCCACACAGAATGAACTCCATGGTTGGGTTTTTATGTGTGTCTGTGGGGGAGGTGTTTAATTTTAGACTTTGTCTCGTTTTCTTTGTTGCTGTTGTTTTGAATTTGTTGTTGGACTGAGAGAAACAAAGGAACATACAAGAAGTTGGGTAGGTAGGAAGGTGAGAGGGATCTAGGAGGAGCTGGTGGAAGTTAAAACATGATTACAATATATTGTATGAAAAAGTTAAAATCAGCTTATCTCTCATGATCACACCTAGTAAGCAAAAATAAAACTGAACTTATGGACAGAACGAAGTCCATAAGAAAATACAGAAGTTGCTATAATTGTATAAGGATAGTAAGCTTATCTTTTCCTTCCTTTTTTAGTTTTACATTTTAAGTATATTTTCATTAGTTCTTTGAACACGTAATACAATGTAGTTTGATCACACTCACCTCCCCTTCCTCATCCTCACTCCTCTGAGATCCATCCCCCCCTCCCCACGTCTTCCTAACTTTGTGTCTTTTTCTTTTTAAAAGATCTCACTGAATCCAGTTTGTGCTGACTGTATCGATATGGGGCCACTCTTACAGACATCCACTCTCCATCTTTCAGATGCCATCACCTGGCAGCAGCTTTTTAATTAGGACTGGAAACTCATGAGAAGTGACTGGCTTGAACCTGTGCAGGCCTTGTGCAGACTAACACAGCTGCCAAGAATCTGAATGAAGTTATCAGAAGTGTTTTGGTTTGGACCTCCCAGACCTCTGGTTATGGTCTTTCTGCCCTACCTCTCCCTTGATGGTGCCTAAGCCTTGGGGAGAGAGTGTGATGTAGATTCTGTATTTTTGGTTAAGCACACCATTGACTCTCTCTGTAATTTGACCAGTGTTGAGTTTCTTCATTGACCATCACCCAGCACACAGAGTCTTTGTCTCATGAGATCTGAGAGCTGTAGTAATCGATGAGACAAATACACATTTACAGGGAAGTTTGATAATGTGTCCATTTAGCAGAGAGTAATAAACTTTCTGCTAGGGTCTGTGAGCTCCTCCACCAAGGGTTGGTGGTCAGATTTACATTGCCAGGTGTGTGTTTCCACCGATGGAATGTCTTTTCCACATTCTTAACAGAAAGTAGATATCAAACCACATTTTCATGTTCATAATAAAGAAAAGTGTCCTTTAGTAAACTGTCTTTTGGAAAAGCCAATGACATCATTCTTAGTGGGAAAATTACTTATTTTCAGAGAAATAGGGATTTGGGTGGGTCTTTTTTTTTTCTTAGCTTTTACTACCTTATGATGGTGCTCTTTGGTTATCACAAGTTTTTGCAGTGATGAATTTTAATTGCTTTACTTTCTAAGAAGTATTTTAGTGTACATTCATTTTGCATATGTGAGGTTTTCTTTAGTTAAATGGTAATTCTTCTTTCTTTCCCTATAGGTATACCTAGTGCATCTTGAGTGGAGGTCTTTTGACATTTTGCCTCCATTTAATTCAAATGGAAGAATATTCTGGATTCTCTATTAACTTTTGGACAGGACAGTTACATAAGATCAGTTTACAGATGAGTTGTTTTAAACCATATTTATGCCACAATGATTTTCTTCAACAGTTCACCCAAGTGGAGGGCCACCTACAAGATCACATTTCTAAGTATTGATCATTCTGGACTCTTTATAAGTTCATACTTTTAGGAATTATAATCAATGTTATTTTAGACATGTGGGTGATTCTTTTGCAAACTTTTTAATATTTATGTACCTTTATTATTTTCATACTTTACAGACAACTTCAATATCAAAAATTGTTTTTTTTTTTAATCAAAGTATTATTGATAGGAAAGTGACGTTCTGATGGTTTGAGGGAAATTACCTAATTTTTTCAAATGCTATTCTCATACATAGGTCTAGAATTATATAAGGTGACTTTGTTTTTGTTCACATGTGCTTGATGTACACTTACTATGCAATTATGAATTATTTTGTGTGAATAATATATGTGTATATGTATTTGAATGTATACACATAGAAAGGAGACTCTCTTACAGCATGATTTATGTTGCATTTGTATTTTCAAATCAGAATGAGACTATTCAGCTCTTCCATTTGGTGCAGTAAGATAGTTTTTCTTTTACAGTAAATTGGTATTACTCTTTATGTAGATTTTCATTAATTTTGAAAGGAGAAGTCTTCCATAACTCATTACAAATTCCAGTCCCTGGCTTTTATATTTGAGTTGGCATTCTGGGAGCAGTCGCCATGTGTGCCCTTTTCTCCGCAGGGTACCCTCTGCTAACCTGTTCTTCTAGCACTTACAGGAGAAAGGGATCTATGATCTTCCACAAAATTGATTTAATGTGGCAACGATGAGTTTCTTCGTAAGTTCAGGGTTTGGCCTCTGCTGAGATGAAAAGCTAGAAATGAGTTTCATGTGATTGAAATTGTGTGGCAGTAATTATTACGACTTAATATAAAACAGTCATACTGTCTTTTGCTCTGATGAATTATTAAAACATTTCCCCATTTTTCGATCTCTCAGGTCCTTTAAAACCATTTTATTTATTATTTTTAAGAAATTATGTGTGTTGTGGAGGGGTATTGAGCACATGATTAGAGTTCTTGCAGAGATCAGAAGAGGCATTAGATGCCCTGGTGCTGGAATTTCAGGAGGCTGTGAGTCACCAGAAGTGAGTGCTGTGAACCAAACTCAGGTCCTCTGGAAGACCAGCAAGCAGGCCTAATGCCTAAGCCACCTCTTTGTCCCTCTTTGGTCTGATTTACGTCAAAACTGGATGTTATTTGTCTGCCAGTGAACTACCAATGTGATAAGTTATGATGAAAAATTTTAAGTGAAGACACTGTTTTGGAAGACTGGTGGGTTTCTCTTTTGTATGATACAAATGTTTATAGAGTTATATTTTTATTAAGAGAAAGGGGGAAGCAAATCACAGCATGGTAAGGGCAAAATACTGTGTTTTTGAAATATAGAACTAAGTTTCTGAGAGCTTAAGGGTGAGGTGTTGCTTTTTTTCTTCTTTTTCTATTTCTTTTTTAAACAAGACAGAAAGGAGTTTGGTATTCAGAGTTGGAACAAAGGGAGATTGGCATATTCAGATCTCTCTCTCTCTCTCTCTCTCTCTCTCTCTCTCTGTCACACACACACACACACACACACAATCACTCTCTTTTAGCTCCTGCTCTCACCTTCCCTCCTTCCCTCCATTTCATCCTTTCTCCCACCCTCCCTCCATTTCCTTCTCCCTCCCTCCTTCCCTTCTTCCCACCTTCCCTCTCTCCTCTCTCCCTCCCTTATTTTCCGAGCCAAGGCCTTTCACTATATGGAGCTCAGATATTGGCTAGTTTGTCTGGTCAGTGAGCCCCAGGGATCCATTTCTCTGCCTCCCATTTCTGATATTAGAGAAGTTTGATAGCACCAGGCTTTTGCATGCCTGCTGGGATCTGAACTGGGTTTTCTTGCTCTGAGGTAGGTAATTTACCTACCAAGGTATCTCTTCTGCCCCTATGTAGAGGTATTTCTCTTAACACATCTTGAAAGTTTCTTTATAAGTAGCCTAATAGCAGTGCTTTGAACTTTAAATCCTCCATTGTATAGAAAGAAAGCTTCATGGTGTTACTTTTTCTGTTGCCAATTAACTACTTAAACTCTCTACTTCTCTTTATTTTAAGTTCATTGAATGAAAAGTAGGTTTTCTTTTCTCAGTGCTCTTCTGTTGCCACCTCAATTCTTAAAGTCCTCTGCTTCTATTTATTTATCATCAGTTTTCTTTTTCCAAGCAAAATGTTGGCTTCTTTTCTTTAATGGTGATATGTTTATGAGTATTTTCTCTTGGGTTTCATGATTTGTACCTTGGATCTATAAATGAAAAATGTCAAATGATTTTTGGGAGATCAAATAGAGTGGTGTTAACCTTTTATTTTTATAGCGTAACTGTTTTTGTTTTTTTCTTTTTTCTTTCTTTTTTTTTTTTTTTGCTTTCTAATTAACATTTTCATTTTCTTGTTTGTTTTCTGAATAAACTACTTAATGGAAGAGTTAAGATCCTCCAGGGTCAGGGTACAGTTGTTTCAGTTATTACAAATTGAAAAGGCAGATTCATGAGCAGTATCCATTGTTAGCACACTGGGTATGAAGCAATTACTTTGCTTCTTAGTTTATTTATACCCTTACTGTATGTTTGTCTTGAAATCTTGTAATCCTTTTAGGGTCAGTGGGAGATTCTTTATGTAGGTATAAATTGTAGACTCTAACAGTTTTAGCCATCCCATGTTTCTGAGGCACTATTCATTAAGGGATACCACCATTAGTCAGTGCTTATTTCATGTGAAATGGAGTTCTTTATATGAATTCTGTATTTATTCTGCCCTTATATCTTACAGTAGGCATGCACTGCTTCACTGATTTCTCTAGAGTGAAATTTCTCTGCAGTATGGTGTTTGGGTAAGATCGGAGACCGTGGAAACAAGCTGTCCAGGTTTCAAGGGTGGTTTTGCCCATTACTAGGTTTGTCACAGTGAGCATGCTAAGAAACACATTTTTGTAACGTAAGTTTCTAACATGAGGTGAGGATGGTGCCCCCCCCCCAACACTTGTCGTTACTTTCTCACCGTGATCACTGATATGAAGTTTAAGAAATAGCTGTGTAGTTACTTTATCTTATGAATATATCATTGCCTTGTCTCCTTTCCCATATCCTTTTTAGGTGGTGGGTGGGGCCAGAGAGTTGAGATAGGATTTTTCTGTGTAGCCCTGACTCTCCTGGAACTCACTCTATAGACCAGGCTGGCCTTGAACTCAGAGATCTGCCTGCCTCTGCCTCCCAAGTTCAAGGATTAAAGGTGTCTATCACCACTGCCTGGCTTTTTCTTCCCCCTTATTATCATTACAGTATTTGGAAAAGTGACTATCATGTGTTGTTTGAGTAGGTGTGGCTTTTGTGAACTATAATTTGACCTAAGTGAACGTATATTTTTTGATTGGTACCTTTTTATATAAAAAACTATTTTGGGACCATATAAAATAATATTACAACCATGAGAATTTAAAAAAAAACAACTTTAAAAATGGAGAAGTTTCATCTTTATTTGAGGGTTCATAGCTATCTTAAAACTTTGTTTACTTTTAAAGTGATTTTTAAATGCATCGAGTTTATAAGATGATGGAAACTGATGATGTAAAGTTGTGTGAATGTGAAATGGACTACAAGACTGCAGAACTACATTGTAAGATTTTCCTAAAAAATTTATGTCATGCCATAACATGATATAAAAGAAAGGCTCCTGACTCTATGGCCTGGGTGTTTTAGCATTCATCTCTCTTATTTCTTTCATTATACAATATATTTAAACACAGTTTATATATGTGTGAGTAAGTCAAAGTAGAAATATGGGAGGCTGGTCAAATAATGCATCCTTTTTCATTGTCAAGGACATAATATAAACAAAATTGATATATTGTTTCATATATTTGCATGTAACAGAGAGATAGTTTGTAAGTCATTGTCATGTATTCTCTATTCCCCTGTTGATGGAAAAAATAGATCACAGTAGAATTGAATTGAATCACTAATACTAATACATTATCTTAATGATTATCTTAATTGATCATGCTGGAAGAGGACCATACTCTCTGATGACTGAGGAGATGGTTACAGTTCTATTTCCTCGTGCTGACCCATTTATTCCAGCAGGCTGTCATGTCTTCTGAGTTTAATTTCAACAGACTATTGGTTTAAGGATGAAGAAAAATTTTTAAAAATGTACAGTTTGAATTATTTGGCACTTTTAGGTTTTGGTTCAGGATCACTGGCATAGGAGACCATCCAACTCAAACATTCGGTAAAGTTAGAAGGTTCTCTGGGACAGAAGGTGTCCTATGGCATCCAGCTACTCAACCAAGTACCAACCAGGCCTTTCCATTAGTGTGCAACATACAATTGTTTCAGTCACTAAAATAACAGAATTATTCACAGCAAGTTATGGATCAGTAATATTGTCACTCAGGAAAAAAAGTAAAAACACTCATAATTTGAGAAAAACCCAACAATTAAACCAACTTGTTACTGATAGACATTGGTTCTTATGTTGGATGAAGTTTGTAAACAGTAAAGAAATGGTGAAAGAAGGCATTTGGGGAATCGGAGCAATAGAACTCAGAAGAGGACATAGTATCAACATCTCTTCATGACTTAGGTACATGATGTTTGATGATTGTAACAAAAATCAATTGCCACACATAATACTGTAAAAACTATACTTAAAAGTAGAGGAGGCTAAGAGAACTGATGAAAAGAAAGCTTCCAAGCTTTTCCAAAGGTGATACTGTATTTGTATTAGCAGACTATTGTAAATCATAGATGTGTTCATATACTCATGTGTATAAAATACTCTGAGAAACTAGAGCTTTATAAAAAACTATCAAGAGGGCTCTTTAAGAGACTCAGATCAGGTTTGTACAGCCTGATAACCTGAAGCAAAGAAGCAATAGAAAAATGGAGGAAGGGGAGCCAGAGGAAGTAGACAAACAATAACAAGAAACATTTAAATAGTACCCTGTAAGGACCACCTTGAAGTGTTCTAAGGGTCCAGACAACGTAGAGAGAGTGTAGACTACATCAAAACTGTAAGTACCAATTATAACTGCAAGGTAAAAAGGTCAGAAGAAATTATGCCACACAAACGTTAATCAAAGACAGGAATGGCTGTATCAATATTTGACCATTTAGAGTGTCAGCAAAGAAAATTATTAGGAACAAGGACAATTCATAATAATGACAGGGTAAATGCACTAGAGACACAGGATTCTGGACATCCATCTGCATGTCAAATTACAGAGCCTCAAAATGAAGCAAAAGTGTAGAACAGAAAGGGAAAGAGGGGGTATTGCAGAGATGGCCAGGGGGCATTAGTTACTACCTCTTTTTCTTCTGGACTATCCTCAGTGCTTCAGAATGAAACAGCACAGGCCAACATCTGATATTGCACTGGACTTACTGGTAACCTCGTTCCCTCTTGATCATAACAGAAATCTTACATACTGTTGATTTCCATCTGTAAGTATTATGTGAAAGATAGTCATGTATAGATTTCCTTTGGTATTGTTTTTGTTTGACATGGCTATCATGGAAATCAAAGCTTTATTTTTCTCTGTCTTAATCTGGTAACTGTTTAGAGGGTATTAGAGGCACCAGCTGTAATTATCTATTATGTTTTTAGTTAGAGGAGTTTGAATCCATGTTAACCGCTGTATTTGTGTACTTACGCATGTAGATTATCTGTGTGTGGGTGAATTGGCTCCACTTATCATGTAATGTCAGTGCTATCCCCACTAACATTCTTTGTTCTGAAGTCTGACTTTATCTGGTCCATTGTCAATCCTGATTTGCTTTGATTAGTGTTTGCATGATGTGTCTTCTTCCGTACATTTAGTTTCCGCTTGCCTGTGTCATTATGTATTTGAGATGAGTTTCTGTGATCAGCATAATGCTGAAACATTTTTAAATCCACTCTACTTGTCACTAATTAGAAGATTTAGCCCCTTGACGTACCACATGACGATGTTCAGATTTAAGTTATTAGTTTACTTTGTGGTTGACATTTCCTTTCATTTCTGTTTTCTTTTAGTTACACTTCTGTGGGTTTGCCCGGATGTATTTCAACATTTCATTTCATTAACCTGTAGATTGTCCCTTTCAGAGGTTATTCTAAATATTACTAAAATGTGCATAGAATATCACAGGTTGCTATTGGTTCAGTGCTTTAACCGTTGGCACAAAGTATAGAAACACCCCCCTTAGGTTATTTCCTTTCCATCCTAGATCAACACACGATCATGTTAATTTTTGGGTTCAGTTATTCAATGTGATTTACGAACTCAAGAGAAGAAGGGAAGTGGAGCATCTTTCGTCTTCTGCAGCACACTGTGGTGGTTTTGATCTTTCTTTCCTCCTCTGTTCTTAGCTGCTGTTGCTGCTTTGGTTTGTTTTTCTTCTTTTAAATCACCTTCTTATTGGAAAACTCACTTAAGCCTTCTTTTAGAGTAAATTCACTGACAAAAGTTCTCTCAGCTTTCTCTTATTATCTGAGGATGTATTGATCTCCTCCTTATTTCCTGAAGGGTATTTTGTTAGAGACAAGATTGTAGATTGACCACCCTTAAATTACTTTTGCTACTTAGCTTCTAGCCCTTATGACTTCTGAGGAGACTTAGCACTACTCTAGCTTTCATATTGCTCTTTTTCTGATCTACTCTCTGAAGATTTTTGTCTTGTCTTTAGAATTCAAGGTCTTAGTGATGATGTGTCTTGAAATAGACTTAAACTTTGAAATATCTTGCTTTCTTGACTCAGTAGGTTTATGTCACTTGGCTGATTTCGGGAGTTCAGCCATTATATATTTGAGTGGCATTCAGACACATTCTGCTATTTCATTCTGTGTCTTAGTGACATAAAATATAGGTTATTTGTGATAATTTCTCATGTCTCTAAGACCGAGTTTACTTTCCTCAGTTACTCCCACCACCAATATTTTGCTTTCCAATTTACTAATTTTTTTCTTCATCTTTATTTCAACCATTCTGCCATTGAGCCTCAAACTAACATTTTTAATAATTTTATTATACACTTCATTACTAAATTTTTAGCAATTTCATATCCTTTTGTTAGCTTAATTCATATTAATACTTAATACTTCAAGCATAATTTTATAATCAGTAACTTTAAAATATAAGAGATCTAATATCTCTGCCATTTCCTTGTCTGTGGTGTCTCTTGAAATTTAGATCTTTTGCTGTTTTGTTCTGATGTGCTGATACTCTGATCTCAGATGTTATTCAAGCCATGTGGCATGTGGAAAGAGATATCTGTCTCTCTCCGTCCCCCCGCCCCCTTTGTGTAATATATTTTTCAGGAGAAAGGAGAACATTGTCTTATTAGGCCCAAGTACAAGCCCAGGATCTCCACTCAGCATCAGTGCCATGTGGGCAGGGCTTTGTGTGGCTGCTAGGTAGCATTAAAGACGCTACCAGTTCTCCACAATGTTCCCAGAGGAGCGTGGTGAAAGCTACAGCTTCCTCCTCTGCCACCACTTGGTTGGGACTGGAATTGTGTCAGTTCACTGTATGCTTCCTGTGCTGTGGACCCCCTATTGCCCAACCCTACTTGCCCTTGGGGTTGGAGGTGAAGAGGGAAACAAAGAGACAGACTCCAGGAGCAGATGAGAATCGCTACAGCAAACTCATCTGAACGTTGCTGCAAGTTCCTTTAATCCCCTCCTCCTATGTCCCATTGGTCCCAAGAAAGCATCTCTTCTACACAGAAGTTCCAGATTGGCTTGCGTTGTCTGTGTCAGCAATCCTTGGTCTCTCAGGTAGTCCTCACTAGGTCCTCCTGCAGGAGATACCTTTGCAGCTATGCGCTTCTGGTGTTTATGCAGAGGTGGCCACATTGTTTCTTCTACAGCTGTATAGAGGTAGAGTCTGGTTCCCTGTTTCTTTACTGACATGGGAGGTAAGAACTTTATTAGCCCCTTGTGGGGATGACAGACATGGCGTCTTGTACTGGAGGTGAGGGTTGGTGACTGTGAATAAAATAGGTAGATTACATCAATGTAAACACACTGCTTGAAATATTATAGCTTTGCAAAGGGTTGACATTGGAGCAAACAAACAACGACTCTGTCTCTCATATCTGCATGAGATTGCAATTATTATGGTAGAAATTTCAATTAAAAGTCAGTAAAAGAACCCATAGAAAAACATTATTCCAACCTCAACACTCTAAAGCAAAGATTTTTATATATGCAGTGAAATCTTCATACAACACCATTACTATTAGTTAGGGCTACTATTGCTGTGATGAAACACCCTGACCAAAAGAAAATTGGGGAGGAAGGGGTTTATTTCACTCACAGTTTCATCTAATAAAAAATCATCAAAAGCAGTGAAATAGGAACTGAGAGGCAGGAGCTGATGCAGAGGCCATGAAGGAGTGCTGCTAACTGGCTTGTTCCTTGTGGCTTGCTCCTCATGGCTTGCTCAGCCTGCTTTCTTACAGGTCTTAGAACAACAGGGCCAGGTTTGGTACTACCCACAATGACCTGGGCCCTTGCCCATCAATCACTGATTAAGAACTGGGCCTACATCTGAACTTTACAGAGGCATTTTCTCAATTGAAGATCCCTCTTTTTAGATGACTCTAGCTTATGCCAAGTTGAATTAAAAGTAGTCATGAAAAACACTATCTCCTCTTTCGTACATTTCTAGTCCTATATGTCACCATGCTAATAGATAAACTTTTGGTTTCTGTGGCAGAATGTTTCACAAATCTCACTAAGGCTGAGCTATAGCGGAAAGGTAAAAGTCATGAGGGTTTCCATTAAAAGCTGAATGACTTCAGATGACCAGTTTCTTTATCTAGACATCTTAAGGTTTCTAAGTCAACCTTAGTAATACAGTGGCTATAGAAAAGAATGAAAGGAACAATAAATTCTAAATTCTGCCTGTATTTCTTGATTGGAACCTTTTTTTGTTTGTTTGTTTCTTTTTTAATTTTATTTTTTTGCTTATTCACTTTATAACCCGTCCAGTCACCCCCTCCCACAATCCTTCTCCATCTCTTCTTTTCTGAGTACCCCCTCCTCCTGTATCCCCCACCTGCCACTTTAATCTCTGAGAGGCTAGGTGCTTCCTCTCCCATTGAGGCCAGATGAGGCACCCAGCTAGAAGACCATATCCCATATACAGGCTGCATGTTTTGGGATAGCCCCCACTCCAGATGTTTGAGACCTACATGAAAACCAAGCTGCACATTTGCAACATATGTGCAGGGAGGCCTAGGTCCTAGCCCATGGAGCTAGATCTGTGTAGACTAGGTATGCTCCACGGTTGGTGATTCAGTCTCTGAGAGCTCCAAGGGTTCAGGTTGGTTTACTCTGTTGATCTTCCTGTGCAGTTCCTATCTCCTTAGGGCCCACAATCCTTCTGCTTATTCTTTTATAAGAGTCCTCAAGCTCCATCCACTGTTTGGCTCTGGATGCCTGTATCTGTTTGAGTCAGCTGCTGGTTAGAGCCTCTCAGAGGACAACTTGCCCCTGTCTGTTCTCAGGCTGGAGGTTTAGATCCTGGGAGCTCTGGTTGAATCTTTGATACTCGTTCTAAAAAGGACAAAAGCACCCTCACTTTGGTCTTCCTCCTTCTTCTTGAGTTTCATGAGGTTTATGCGTTGTGTCTTAGGTATTGTGTGCTTTTGGGCTAATATCCGCTTATCAGTGAGTGCATACCATGTGTGTTCTTTTGTGATTGGGTCATCTCACTCAGGATGATATTTTCTAGCTCCATCCATTTGCCTAAGAATTTCATGAGCTCATTGTTTTTAATAGCTGAGTAGTACTCCATTGTGTAAATGTACCACATTTTCTGTATCCATTCTTCTGTTGAAGGACATCTGGGTTCTTTCCAGCTTCTGGCTATTATAAATAAGGCCGCTATGAACATAGTGGAGCATGTGGCCCTGTTGCATGTTGAAATATCTTCTGGGTATATGCCCAGGAGTGGTATAGCTGGGTCCTCAGGTAACACTATGTTCAATTTTCTGAGGTACCTCCAGACTGCTTTCCATAGTGGTTGTACCAGCTTACAATCCCACCAACAATGGAGGAGTGTTCCTCTTTCTCCACATCCTCGCCAACATCTGCTGTCACCTGTGTTCTGGATCTTAGCCATTCTGACTGGTGTGAGGTGGAATCTCAGGGTTGTTTTGATTTGCATTTCCCTGATGACTAGGGATGCTGAACACTTCTTTAGATGCTTCTCAACCATTCGAGTTTCCTCAGTTGAGAATTCTTTGTTCAACTCTCTACCCCAGTTTTTAATAGGGTTATTTGATGGTCTGGAATCTAGTTTCTTCAGTTCTTTGTATACCTTGGATATTAGCCCTCTATCAGATGTAGGATTGGTGAAGATCTTTTCCCAATCTGTTGGTTCCTGCTTTGTCCTATTGACAGTATCCTTTGGTTTACAGAAGCTTTGCAGTTTTATGAGATCCCATTTGTCAATTCTTGATCTTAGAGCATAAGCCATTGGTGTTCTGTTCAGGAACTTTTCCCCTGTGCCCATGTGATCAAGGCTTTTCCCTATTTTCTCTTCTATTAGTTTCAGTGTAGCTGGTTTTATGTGGAGGTCCTTGATCCACTTGGAATTGAGCTTTGTACAAGGAGATAAGTATGGATCAATTTGCATTCTTCTACATGTTGACCTCCAGTTGGACCAGCACCATTTGTTGAAAATGCTGTCTTTTTTCCACTGGATAGTTTGAGCTCCTTTGTCGAAGATCAAGTGACCATAGGTATGGGGGTTCATTTCTGGGTCTTCTATTCTATTCCATTGATCCTCCTGACTGTCTCTGTTCCAGATTGGAGCCTTTTTAAGTTTCTGTTTTTTTTTTTCTTTCTTTCTTTTATTTTATTTTATTTTTTTGTTTTTTAATTCTGTGAGTGCACTAGTAGGGAACAAATTGATGTAAGTCAAATTATTTTTATTACCATTTCTAAGTGTTTTTATTCCAACATAGCAGCTAGATAATCACAAAACTGATTTATTCACTCAAAAGGGAACACTAATTCTGAAGCCCCAGAAATAAGAAAATGTTTATGTAGAGTCACCCCTGTAGCTTTATTTCCTAGTTTGTGAAGAATTTACTTTCTGAAGAGAAAACAAGTCCCAGCATAGCATGACCCTGACACTGGAAGAATTTCTCTAACATTTAAAGTAAAACAGGCTTAGGATCGGTTATTCCTACTTTTAGAAATAAGCACACAGCAAAGATGAGGTCTGAGAGAAATCTAAATGGAGATCAAAGGACATGTTGTTTCGTTAAGAGAAAATACTATTTAGTTGGAGGTTTCAAGCTTAGAAAATGTGGACCATCAACACGAAGCTAGTGTCACAGGTCACTGTTGTTCACTGTGTGGCCCTGGGCAGCTTTATGTATATGGAGGACCATTGTGGACCAAGAATATTCAGGTACATTTCATCTTTATTGGGGGAGGAGTCTCCAGTGAGCTGCAGAGGACACAGATCTCACCAACTGCTGCTCATGTAATGGAACCACTGTCAGATGTTAGCCAGCCTCAGTACATCATAGTTCAGAGACCTTCGATATGGTTTCTGATAGCTATTTCTGATAGCTGCCCTTGTTGCTTTAAGGATTCCCAAGAATCAGAATTGTGTGATATATCTGTGTAAAAGAGACAATAACCTTGGAAGATCTACAGCTTAGGTTATAAACTAACAATAAATGAAGAGTTTCAGCCATTTCTTTCTATGCATTTGGTGAACCCTTATTCATCTGACCAAATCCATTCATAATACAAGTAAAGGAGGCAAACAGTAAAACCACGTGCATGGATGTGTGTACAGCATCAATCACAGCTCTCCGCTGGGAGTCAGCCAGGTAGATCCATAGCAGATCCGTGTAGCTCTGTCTTCAAGACACCTGTTGTCTAGCTAGGTTTGGTGCATGCCTAGAACTCACTCCAGTACATGGGAGATGAAAGCAGAAGGGTTAGGAGTTCAGGGTCAGCTTCAGCTGTATGGTGTGTGAGACCCTCTTGAAACAAGAACAAACACAATCCCAAAGGGGGAAATAAACAAAAACTGATAGTTTATACAAGAAGATAAGGCATACATACAAATGGTACGAAACAGGTCTAGGGAAAACATTTTCCTACTGAAGTTCCAGCTTTGCTGTGATTAACAAGAATGTTTGTCAGGGCTGGGAATGTAGCAAGCTGTTTAGTCCTTACCCAGAATAAACAAGTCACGGGTTTGAATCCTGAGAACTGAAAGAGCAACAGCTTCATTCCGCTAATCTCCAGAGTGGATTAGTTCCTTCATTCCATTTGAATAGCTTATATCCTATTTAAAAGGGATTTTTTTATATATTATTTATGTATTGTAGGGCTTCTTTTAGTCACATAGTTAATAGTCAGATTCTTTATGACTTTTTCACGCATCTTTACTGTTTGCTTCCCTTTGTGTTGATATTCCTCAGCTCTTGCTTTCATGTATCTCTGTGCTCATCTGATACTCTCGGATGCCAAAACAGAATGTAGAATCCCCTGAAAGTGGAGTTGTGAGCCACCATGTGGATGCTGAGAACTGAACTCTGTGCAAGATCAGCAATTGCTCTTAACCACTGAGCAATCTCTCCCGCTCTAGCATATCTTAATTTTAAGTACCCATTAGAGATAGACAGTAAATGTGGGCACAAGCTTATATATAAGACATAGTGAAATAGAATGAGAAATTTTGGCAAAGGTCAAGGAAAAACCTAGGGACTCTTATGTATGCTAAAGAGTTTGATAAGTACAACAATCTTCGGGTCATTTAATGCAGGAAAACTGACCCATTGTCATGCCTTATCGCCCGTATTATACTTTAGACTAGTAACTGACATTTTCAGGGATAAATAAGCAATTCAAAAAAGTTTTAAATATTTTTCCTTTTATTTCTCTAATACTTCACCTTCTAGCTCTACCAAAATCTCTACTATTTTATGGTTTTTATTTTAGAAATATTCCATAAAACCAGTAAATTAAATGAGCTTTTGTCTTTAAGCAAGGACTGTGAGTGGTTCTAAAATTGTCAGCTATTCATCATGGACTTTCGGCAGCAGATGCTTAATTATATTGAGAATCTTTCTGCTGAAAACAAAAGATAACCATAATGTAGTTTATACTCATGATTATAAAAATATGCTGAGTTAGTCTTTAGCATTTGTGAATATGTATCTTAAGTGTCTGTTTATAAATAGCCTTGTTTTGTCTTTTACGAATTCACTTTAAAACAAATTTATCCATTTGCCCCTATGGAGAAGTGCTGGTTCTGAGGATGTCTTGATCCTTATGTGGTGAAGGCTAACCCCATAGGTCAAGGTTAATGTATCAACTCTAGACTTGACCAAACGAACTAGAGTTCAGTTCTTTGTTCATTGTCATCTGTGCAGAGGCTGAGAATTGAGACTGCTTGCTGTACAGTTGTCACTTAAGAAAGCATTGTCTGACCCTGGTACAGGGTCATTCTATTCACGACTCATTAAAAGACGGGCAAGTGAGGCCTCAATGAGACATCCAGAATTCAGTGTTTATTTTAGTAAGGAGTCTTCCCTGCTCCCAGGGTAATTTGGGACTAAAATATGTGTTTTAGAAGTAATACTTAAGTGCTTCCATTTGGTTTTTATGAAAAGCATATATATGCTCTGATAATTGCTTGTTCGCTGCATAATGCTTGGTTGCAAAGTGCTTGTTTTCTTAATGAAATCATTAACACCTTTTTATAAATGGAGTGTCTCTGTTTTCTTAGATTGATTTTCGGTTTAAAAGGCTAGTGACCCCAGAGGCAAGAACTCCTAAGTCGCAAGCTTGCCATCTAGTGGTAAAAAGCTACCCTGATTTACGGTATGTGTCACATTTTCATACGTGATTCTGATAGAAACTAGCATAGGGAATGACAGGCACTGTGTCAGAATGGCAGCAATATAACATTTTCTCAAATCCTAAAATAAGATTCGGTAACAGCAGGGTACCCATTGCTTGTTCTTTGTGCACCACCAAAGTGAGAGTGTAAGGAGGATTTTGTCTCATTGCTCCTGCTTTGAAAGTGAAGTAGTCTTTCTGAATTGCCATTAGTTGCACTCCCATGAATGTGTGTATGCATGGGTGTGCATGTGAGTGTATATAAATGTGTGTGTACATGTGTGTGTATATGGTGGTACTGATTATTGAAACTAGAGCCCTGCATATGCCGGGCATATACCCTATGACTGAACTATATCCTCAGCCCAAGATTTCCTTTTTTTTTTTTTTTCTTTTCTTTTTTTTTTTTTTTAAAAGAAGCAAGGAGATAAGGAGTTAAATAAATAGATTTATATGATAGTTTTGGTAGTGTTTCTGTAATATATTTTTGTTAATATAATGGAATATTTTCTTAATATATATATTGTTAATATAATTGTATATTTTGTTATAATACATCTTGTTAATATAATGGTATATTATATATATATATATATATATATATACACACACACACACACATATATATTGTTAATATAGTGGTATATTTGATGGGACAAAGATAAAGGGAGTTGGAAGAGGTGCTGAAGCTAATTTCCTTTACACACACAGATACATTTACAATCACAATAAACCCATGGGGAGATTTTGTACCTTTAGAAATAATTAAGTTATTTCTTGAAACGGTAAAAATGAAATAAATGTAAATAAAAGTAACCTAAAATCAATGATCAGTATGACTAGAGTCATCGTTATGTGGATGTTCATCTAGGTCTTTGTACAGAGACATCTGCCTGTAAAGATAGGACCGTGCCATGTGTTCTGGTGCAGATACTTTTAACAGCTGTTCCAATTAGTCAACAGCATTTTAGCGGCTGTATATTCCGTTTTATTCATGTGTAATTAACCATGTTGGGAATAATGAAAGTTAGAAACATACTTTAATATTTGAGAACTGCAAACAGGCATACTCCAGGTCTGCAGACAATGAAGAGAAATACGGTGCAGAAGCTGCTGGAATCCATTCTCACGGAGTGTTCAAGGAGAAGCAGGTAGACACAGGCACAGTGGGTCTCAGTTTGGGATGTGAAGGTTAGAGATACACAGGGCATATGTGCAGCTCTGCTTCAGCCAAGGAAGTCACAGAAAGATGTTTTAGAGTTGAGATCCAATAGGTGACACTGGCCAGCTAATGCTGGTAACTCAGGTTTAAGGCATGTTAGAAAAAAGGAAAGAGTAAGCCGGGCAGTGGTGGTGCACGCCTTTAATCCCAGCACTTGGGAGGCAGAGGCAGGCGGATTTCTGAGTTCGAGGCCAGCCTGGTCTACAGAGTGAGTTCCAGGACAGCCAGGGCTACACAGAGAAACCCTGTCTCGAAAAACCAAAAATAAATAAATAAATAATAGATAGATAGATAGATAGATAGATAATAGAGAAAGAAAAAGGAAAGAGAAAGGACGGGGCCCAGGGCCAGGAGAGAGTTTGGCTGCTGTAGAAAGAGAAAGACTTAGGAGTCTGAGAATCTCTGATACTTCCTTTCTCCATTAAAACTAAGCTGTGATGTCTATTAGTTTTTAGAAACTAGGCTTTTTGTTGTCATTTATGGGAAAAGTAGTGACTGACTTTGTATTTAACCAAGTAGATTCCTCTATAGAGGATATACACCATCTCCTTATGCAAGTTTGCTTCTAGGCTTGCCTCCTGCATTCCCTTCTCCTTTTGAGACAGGTTGCTATATAGTCAGGTTGTTCTAGGGCCTCATATGTGCCCGAGGTGAGCAGAGACCCATGATATTCCTGCCTCAGCTTTGTGACTGTTGGATATATAAGCATATACCATCAAGTTTGTCTTAGGATGTTTTTAAAAGACTATGCCTGTATGAAACTCTAGGAATTTTCTCGTATGAGAGGTATTAAGACTTTTAAAACTGTTTGTTTATTGATTTTTATATTTGAATCTATACCAGTCTTATTAATTCTAATAGTAATTCATACATTGACTATTCTGCTTTTACATACAGACTAATTTCTAGTAAGGATAGTTTTTTAAATCACTCCTTTTCCTTGTGAGCAGGCACAATTACATGTCTATAAACTACCTGTAATATATTAGTGACAATAATGCTATAGTATCCTTGCCATTTTATGATCAAATAGGAATATATGCAATGTTTTATGCAGGCTTCTTATTATATATGGGGAATTTTACTGAATATATTTTGCTATCTTTTATTTGATGGACCTTGAAATAATTCTTTCACTAATGCATATTGTTACGAAACACTGATAAATTACTTAGATAAATCCTTTTAAATTACTTGCTGATTTGATCATATGGCTTTGTCTAATCTACTAAGCCATCAGATTTAGGTAGGACATGTTTGCCTTATGCGTTCCTCTTATGAACTTAATTGGATTAGGATTTTTGTAGCATTATTTATAACTACCGTGGTGCTGCTTTGCCTGGTTGTGAGCACTAAAGTACGCTTGCCTCCTGGTCAAATATTTGTTCCCTTTATAAGTGTCTCCAAATGCGTTTGCATTTGAGTTCTCTTTTGTAGCATTCCTAGTTTAAGATGTCTGGCTTTCTTTGTCTTTATGCGTTGTACGTAGTTTGCATTTAGTTTGTCTCACCAGACTCAAAGTGTTTCTCGTTCTTTGTCCCCCAACCCCTGATTCTAATGTTGAGCTCACTTGATTTTTTTTCCTTTTAAATTTGATTCTACTTTATTGCACTAGGTGTATGATATATCTGCTTCTTGGAACTTTTTCTTTGTGGTCTTGAGTTCTGCCACTAACAAGCTTCTCAGACAGCTACTTACCACCCAGGAGCTTCCTAGAAATACAGTCTGTGATATCCAGTCCTTTACCTCTAGGCCTGAATCTGCCTTTGAAGAAAACTCCCACATGATCCATATAGATGTGATGTTTAAAATGATCTGTTTTAGAATTTAATTCATCTTTATAAAGATTATATGGTTTCTAAAAAAGATACCCATTTTTAAGGTAAAATGTATTTCCTGTAACTTATTTTGTAAAGTTTTATTGAGCACTGTGTGCTGCTTCTTCTTCTGAGACTTCTGAGAAGCAAGTTAAATTTCCAAAATGCTACATTAATCAAAACATTTGTTGTAAAAATAGTGATATTATAAATTGATGTAAGTGTTGAAAGGATAAAACTAGTATTATTATAGCCATGGGTATATTTGTTTATTCATTATATTAAAGATGTGATATTCCAGACACCAAGCTGGGTACTTGATAGTGAAATAACTTTGAGTGTGCAGTTGCCACAAAATGGTGTTTGTTGATGGTCTTTGTGGCGTCATTTTGCTTCTCAGAAGAATGTTCTTTCTCTGACAAGATAGGTCAGAAATGTTCTCTAGACGCTCGCTCAATGCAGAGCCAGCATTCAGTGCAGATTCCCACCCCCTGTTTTGAGGTTGAGTGAGTTTTCATTTCCACAAATAAATGTGTTGACTAAATGAATATACATGCAAGACATTGGGCATTTCTCTCTGGGACTCAGCAATTGAGTACTAGCCTGTTCACTTGTCAGTGTATGGAGACTAAGGTGAGTGACAGCATTGTGCATTACCCTGTTCATATTATGTCCGTTGTTCACATAGATGATAGTCATTCTTTTGATGCCTTTTACATTATTCCAGTAAATTGTATATGGTGTATTTGCCCCCTGTGCTCATACTGCAAAGAGTCTGTGTCTTTCTCTTAGTATAAATGAACAGCATTGTGTTTGTATCCTGCTGTTTCTTATACTATTCAGTCACTATAGTTTTTAAGTCTTATTTTAAAAGAAAAATTAAAATATTTGTAGGTCTTAGGAACAAATACCAGAACTAGTATTTGAAGGGAACTACAAGAAAATTAAGGCAGACAGGCAGACAGACTTGGTTCAACATGCTGAGACTGTTTTATTGGAATAGGGAGGGGCCTCACTATTCCAAGGCATGAAGGTTGAGTGCATGTAGGGGCTGGGGACAGGTGTATGTACATGCACTCATACTTGGTTAGCTAGCAGGACATTACAGGATGGTTTTTGGAGTTTGACTGGAGCAGGGTGAGTTGTTTTTGATAATCAAACATAGTGTTTCCATAGGTGGAGCAGAATGGTCAGGCTGAGGTAAACCATTCTTCATGGCTAGGGCTAGCACCCTGTACAACTGATTCAATTCCTCTTGACCCAAGGCTATTCTCTAACAGGAAACTATTGATTTTTCAAAGCAAAAACATTAGAAACGTGAATCTATTTAGGATTTCACTTATAAGGTGACTTACAATCAGATTATTCCCCCAACTGTGTGAACAATGAGAGCAAATTTCAGTGGGACTGTTTTTGTCCATGTGAGTTGTTCCTGAACAGACTAGTGTATTTGTCCTCCTCACCAGGGATCAGCCAAACTGTGGAATGTACCTTTGTTAACAAGCCTCCTTCTAAAGTAGGTTCCTTCTCTACCCCTAAACTTGAAAACATGTGAGCTAATCAAATCAGCCTGATCTCTGTATGATCTGATCTGTATGGAAGATCTTGCACACAAGGGTAGACAGCCAGATAGATGGCTCCTTGAAGCCCCACGCTTTTTTAATTGAATGGGCAGACAGACAACAGCATGATGGAGGTGGTCTGAGAAGAGTAAGGGGCAGTGTGGCAGGGGCTCTGAAAAGAGAAAATCAGGCCTAGCTGGTAGAAATCTTAGTTCATTCAGATAGGCTCTTGATGCCTTTGTTAGAATGATTGTGGTTTCACAGTATAGGACCATCCCCCCTCAGCCAAGCACTCTGATTTCCAGGAAGGGGAAAGCATAGGGGAACAGGTTGTATGAGCCACCAAGATCACCTTTGATGTTAACTCAGTTCTCCAGGTGAGAGATCATGACAACTTGTAGTTTGTTAGCTAGGGGTTCACAGTGTCTCCATAGGGTGTGTGCAGTATTTGTGAAGGGAAAAGATGCTGGATTCTAATATTGCATTCATATAACACAGGGCTATAAACACACACACAAACACACACACAACACACACACACACACACACTCCACCACACCACGGGAATCAGAGTTCTATTTGTAATAAGGAATTAAACACACTTTTGGCACACACTTTACCCCTCAGTTAACTTAGCTAGTAAAGGGTTAAAATCATATAGTTAATTTGAAGAAATCATTCATCTGGAACCAGGGACAAACATGGATTCCTATGTCAAATAGTGTGGTGGTTGTCAGGAGGGGCCATGAATCTGCCTCCTGATTCTTATTCTTCAGAATAAAAATACTCTGGAAAGAGTCAATGAAGGAAAGAAGAAAGCCTTGTAGTTAGAAGTCTGTCCTGTGGTAGAGTGCTTCTTTGTGGTCTTGTAAGATTGTCTCTGTTGACGTTTTTAAAGGGATTATATATCAGTCACCAGGCACAGTACCTGACCAGAAGCTTCTCAAGGGAGAAGAAGTTTATTTTGTCCTCACAGTTTGACTTTGAGCAGCAGGAATATATATGAGGATGCTGGGTACTTTGCTCTCTCAGCAGGGAAGTAGAGAGAGAAATGCTTATGCAGCATTCACATTTCCCTTTTGATTTAGTACAGTTCCTGGAATGGAACCTCCACATCCAGGGATCTTCCCTCCTCAGTCTTTCCTGAGACAGGACTAGAGATTTATTTCTTAGGCAATGCTGCATCTTGTCAAATTGACAGTGGTGATGAGCTATCGTTTATTGTAAAGATGAAAATTCTGAGCTTAAGCCTTAGAAAAAGAATCCTCTTCAGTGGTAGAGGATAGAGATATGGACCAAAGAGTTCTATTTATTGGAGTTTAAAAGAAAGAGAAGAAAGTAGTGAAATCTTGAAGTAAAAGAAGGAGCAGAGTGCATTTTTTTTTTTAACAGTACAATAATCAGTGCTTCTCTTGTGGTGGCCTTCAGTACACATCCTGAGATAGTTGAAAGGTTTAGCTTTAGTGTTTCTTCTCCATTTACATTTAGTATTCTTTGCACAGAAATCCAATATGAGTTTTTTAATTTGCACAATTACAGAATATATCATTGTGTATCCATTCAGAATTGTACAGATGTCAGGAGCCTGATATAGTTGTGTCCTTAGAGGTCTGCCAGAGTCTGACATATTCAGAGGCAGATGCTCACAGCTAACCATTGAACTGATCATGGGTTCCCAATGGAGGCGTTAGAGAGAAGACTGAAGGAGCTGAAAGGGTTGATGTCCATGAGGAGAGCAACAATACCAAACAACCAGAGCTCCCAGGATCTAAACCACCAGCCTGGGAGCACATAGGGAGGACCCATGACTCCAACTGTATATGTAGGGGAGGATGTCTTGTAGGGCATAGGTGGGAGAGGAGATCCTTGGTCCATGAAGACTGTACGCCGAGTGTGGGGGAATTTGAGGATGGGGAGGTGGGAGTGGGGGTGTAGGTGGGGGCACATCCTCATAGAAGCAGGAGGAGGGGGGATGGGATGGGGGTTCCTGGCCAGGGAGGGGGGAATGGGGTAAGGGGATAACATCTGAAATGTAAATAAAATATCCAATAAAAAAATTAAAAAAAAATGCTTTCTGGATAGTTCACACACAAAACACACACACACACACACACCACAGCACACACACACAAACACATATGTTACCAGGTTAGTGGTCTAATCTGTTCTCTATGAAGGGTGTTCCATAATAGATTTTGCTTGGTATGAGCATCACAGAGTGTGCTTGATAAGAAGTTAAAGTTTGATTGACATCTGAGTTTGCCCATATTTTGAGGTTCCTTTCTTTTCTATGCAAGACTGTAAGAGTTTGGCTTGCTGTTTAGACTGAATTAGCCTTTGATTCAGTTCCCTTAATTTGAAATATTAATAGAAATTGTATTTTCTTTACCAGCCGTGTGTTAAAAAAAATGGATGTATACAGACAAAATTGTCTTAGTGGCTATGTAGTTGGAATAATTGAAATAGAATGATTTTCTGACTTTTTGATTGGTAATTTGTGATGCTTGGGTCTTGAGTTCTGATTAGGTATTTTAGATTTCCTCCTTTTGATTTAAAACTTATCTCTGAAATTGAAAAACAAAACTCCAAAGGTAGGAGGTTTTCTAAAGATTATTCTATCCCATGTTACTTTATTTGAAATTATTAACTAAGGGTCTGGAGAAAAGGCTCAACAGTTAATGATGCTTGCTTTTGTGCTTTTTTTTTGTTTTTTTTTTTTTTTTTTTTTTTTTTTTTTTTTTTGACTAGAGCCTAAATCCCAGTCCTAGCACCCACAATGAGCCATCACAGCCACCTATAGCTATAGCTTCAGGGGCTCCAGAAACTTCTGGCATTGGTATATTGGTAGGCACATGCACACATGTGGCATTCTCTCCCTCTCCCTCCCTCCCTCCTCCCTCCCTCCCTCCCTTCTCCTCCCTCCTTCCCTCCTCCCCCCTCATACTTTTTCATACATGCTTGCACACAAACTCTCACACATATACTCTGTCTCTCTCACACAAATAATAATAATAATTCCATTATTTTTTTAAATGATATAAAACCACACTGAAGTAAATAGATTGCTATTTGCTAATGGTTTTCTATGTAGTCCTTTTCCAGGTTGTGTTAGAAAAGCTGCTGTTGACATGACTAGTCCTGCAATGCTGGGACATCTTAGGATGTGCTTGACTTTTGGTCCTTTACTCAGTTTGAGGTACACTGAAGATTGACTTGCCATTGAGAGTCAAAGGAGATGACCCAGGAAAGATGAGAATGTTCAAGGAAGAGTTATGAATAGCAAGGCTTGAGAATGTTCTTCTGTGAGCCTTTCTCAGAAAAGCATTCCATCTCATCCCATCTGTGGCTCCCCTATTGCTTTGCCTGTGGTATAAACTATGAAAGCTAAACCTTCATCATACCTAGGGGAGAATCCCTCTCATAAGACTATGAAAACCCTGGTATCTGAACCTCAGGCATCACCAACTTCTGCCTTATCAGCTCATTGGCATTGTTTAATAAAACTTACGTTAGTCTGCTCAGTGTGTTTAACAACCTCAGACAGCTGCAGGAGGGACTGAAGGACCTGTACATATGCTCTGAGAAAACCACATACTGAATCCAGAATTAACAATCTGTGTTTTTTCCCCTCTTAGTTTTGTTACTACCTGTGTTTGTATCCACCTCATCATTAATATGCCTAAATACTCTGGTGTTAATAACTGGACCAGAAACAGTGTAAAGGAAGGCCCTGGTGAGCCTGGCTCGAAAGGTCTTGGATTTCTCTAACTGTGGATTTTGAAGTGGTAGATTAATTAGGTAGAGCTAGTCTTGCATCACAGCACCTTTAAGAGCTATCCTGAAGCACATTCCAAATCCAGTGCTGTTCATGAGCTGTCATATTCAAGGGTGATTGAGGGATATAGACACTACATTTAGACATTTCATGAAAACATTTTATGGATTAAATTTAATGTTTTATTCATAAGAAGAGCTAGCTAAATCTTCATATCCTTATTTTAAGACATGCAGGCCATGTATTTTTCCATTGATTACTCTAGAGAGACTTTATTTTCAATAATTAAATTGGTTAAGTGGGTAGGGCATATTCTTCAGTTACAAGATAAGTTTTAGCAAAATCTATTTTGGGAGAATCTCACCCATTCAAAGGTTTTGTTCCTTTTATCTTAATTGATGACAAATCAACTAATCCATTAATTTTGTCATACTGGAGACTATGCAACACCCTACCACTGACCTATATCCATAGATCTCTTTTTAACTTAAATTTTTTTTTTTTTGAGATATAGTGTCACTAAATTGCTCAGGATGGTCCCTGGACTTACTTTGTGGGGCAGGATAGATCTGAATTTGTGATTCTCCTGATTCACTTTCAGAGTAGCTGGGATTATAGGCTCATGCCACCAGATCTGGCTCTTCCAATTCTAACTATAGAACTTTATCTTTTAATTTTTTTGTATGAGGACCCTTTGTTTTCCACCTAACAGACCTTGTTCAATGATTGATCTTCATCCTGTGAGCACACACCAAACTTCTTATATTTCTTTCTTTAGCGTTGTTCATTTTGAATTGGATTTCCCAAAAGATTGGGTGAGTGCCATTTTTATTTCATTCTGTATTCACTGCTTCCTTGTGCCCACAATAGCTTCTGTTTCTATGCACCAGAAGCTAGCTATTATCTCTCCATAGCAGATATTTTCATAGACTTTACCTTTGTCTTCTTTTTTTAATTTTTAGACTCTGTCACCCATATCTTTGTTTTCTGGTTGGTTTTACATTTTGGGTTGAATAAGTAAGTTTTACATAGCCAAAATAATAGGATTTTGTTTTTGTTGTTTTGGTTATTATACATTTGGATCGGTTCCACAAATAACCCTTGAAAACACAATTCTACCACTTCTTTTACAGTTACAGATTACATGTGGACATTTTAATCTGCATGTAGATTTTTATTAGATATATTATTGTCATTAGTTTTGCTATATTGCCGGGGAAAAAGCGAGATGCTTTCTAATTTAGGGGTTACAGTTCCTTGGGAGTTAAGGGGTGATGTTGCTAGTGCAGAGCTGCTTGTTTCGTAGTCCCTACCAGATATACTCTGGGAGTTGTAGTCCCTACCAGATATACTCTGGGAGTTGTAGTCCCTACCAGATGTACTCTGGGACACCCTTTTTCTTTTGAGTGCTTTTCAAAGTAAGATAAAGTGGTTGAGGCAATTAAGTAGAAGCTTGCACTACTAATTACTGGGCCTTTGGAGGAATGAGCCAATTAAAAGTTAACCCTTCTTTGAAGTTCACTGGTCTTGCTGGGTGAGCTGGGTGAGCTCTCTATTGTTTGCTTTTCTGACAAATATAAAAAAAATGGATGACAAAGATATCCTGGCCTGAATATACCTCTCTACCCTGCTCTATTTGGTGTCACTCATCTGTCCAGTTTTAAATATCCCTTGATAATGAAAACCTACACCCCAGTTCATAGTGGCTTCACCCTTGTCTCCTACATTTGGTGGGTAGGCAGTGCAGGCAAACTAAAGGCCAAGAAGAACCATTATCATGGTCTATGCAACCTGATACTTTCTACTGATGAAGACACCTGAACTATACACCTCTGAAGCCCTGAGAACAAGAGCAAAGAAGCAACTTCTACGTCCTTTGAACGTCCATCAAACCCAGGCATTCTCAGGGTTGAGAATAAGCATTGGTGACAGGAACAGAAGTGTGTGTTTCTGTATTGAAAGCATAATTATCTTTAATCCTGGTGACTGACTTGTCTTACTCTCTGAAAAATGATGAGTCACTTAAGCCTAACTAAGCATAAAAGAAAAAGTGGGGTCCATATTTCCTCTGGGACAACAATTTTGATTTCCTAAGCCATTGCTTGATTATAAACAATAACTGATGTTTTATCATAGCTTTGTCAACAAGACACTATCAGAGGTAAATCTACACTCCCCAAGAGATTTGCTGATTTACTGTAGGAGACCATACACTACAGGAAGCACTCTTAGACTTCTAACCAAACACAGCAAAAGAATCTTGTCTTATGGTTGTTTGTTTTTGAAATATAGTCTTGCTATATGTAACAGATTGGCCTTGAACTCACAAAACTCCTGTCCCAGGCTCTCCAGCTGGAATTATAGTGTGTGCATCTATACCTGAGAGTATTTTGAAGAACAGTATGGTTTAGATGAAATCCAAGTAAAACAACTTTTTCGATAAATTCAGAACAAAGCATGACCAGGTATAAATGGACCAACATTTCTGCAAAATAAACAGATCCCATTTCTTTGAAACTGCACATTGGGAACAATGTAATGCCATGAATAGACACATCTTTTATAAAGGTCTCTCCTGGGCAGTGAATTGAGGCTTCTTCTTTGTTTCAGAATGACTTAAATTCATCAATAAGTCCAGACTGCCTCTTCTTGACTACTGTAATTTTCAGTAGAAAATTTTTGGTAAGTCTCTGACTTACAAGCACAGAGTTGCTTAGGAAGACAACAGGAAACAAACCAGGATGTTACTATGATGATGTTTCATGGTGCCAAAATATCCATAAAAAAATAATTTCCTTTCCCTATGAAACTGCCAAAATGATGAGTATCTAGGATGAATGCTATACCCTTTGTCTTGAGCTAACGTTTACATTTTAATAGTCCTATAGTTTTTCTCAGTCTTCCAAGACCATCTAATTTTTAAAATCTATGTCAGGCAACTTTCTCGCCTCCAGTTTAGCCATGTGAATATGTCTTTCTTAACTTGTTCTACAAGGTAGGGGTTAGCCTCAGGAAGTATCTGCTGGCAAGATTCAGGTGTTTGAGAACTGCTGAACTTCTCTTACTGACTGAGGTAGACTGTTGTGTGGCTAGCAGTGTTCTGAATATTATCCAACATGCAAATGGTAAATATCCTAGCATGCACTTACTGTTATTTGCCCCTTGACCTTACCTTAGACACACACTGGGAATTGGGTCTTCCATAAATAATACTATAGCCCCATCAATTCCTCATTCTTGAGGAGTCCCATGTGTCATGAGCTTGGAGGCAAAACATTGTAGTATATTGAAGCTTACGCTTGCAGATGCCTATGGAGGCCTGAGGCATTAGAATCCCTCAGTTGGAGTTATAGGTGGTTGTAAGCCACTCTGTCTGAATGCTGGGAACCAAATTTAGGTCCTCTGTGAGAGAGTATATGCTCTTAACTGCAGAGCTCTCTCTCCAGATCCTCAGTGCAAAAATAAAATTAACTTAACTTTTTGAACAAGGTGTGTGCATAGCAGAGCTGAAAAAACAACTATTACAAACACACGTGTGTACACGCACACACACACACACACACACACACACACACACACACACACAGAGTAGGGATGTGGTGAAGCTTCACTGCCCCTTAACTCAATTCTTATGTAAAGGACAGAGCCCCAAAAGTAGTTCTTGCAATCTCATCTTAAACCTAAATTCACATTAGTATAAACATTGATATCTCAAAATTAGACAACAGAAAGGTACAACGATCCACAAAGTGTGTATCCACGAATGTTAAACCCATAAATATCAAAAGAAAACTTTTAAGAATTCTTAGAAGCTGTTTCTTAAAGTTGACAGACACTCCGTAGCAGAAGGATGAATATCATACCCTAACACCATATACCTTTAGGTGATAAAATCTGTTTATTAACATGTGAATCATTTCGATTTTGCTTCAGGCAATATGGGTTAGTTTGCTCTCACTGCCTTGACAGAGTAATACTCCTGCTTCGCCTTTGAAATGCTGCTAATGTGCTAATGTTCATCATTAGCTGTCCTGTCGTTGTCTGTGACCTCCTCCTAATCTGTTAACATCTATAATTCCCCAATTACTTAGGAAAAAAACTGCAGTAGATATTATCAACAGTGAAAGTTCATATGATGTCCTATTCTAGGAGGTAAATTGAAAGACCCAGAAATGCTTTAATTTTACTCTTATAACCATGCTATGAAGGTATGTTGATCTGGAGGGACCTTCAAAATAGGCAGCCATTTTGAAGAATAACTTGTGCTGTAGACGTTTAGGGAGGAAAAATGTCCTGGGGCTTTCTTAAAATCATCTGATTCTTGCTGAATAGTGTTGGATCCCATGATAAAATTATTTAAAGATGCAGATTCTAGAAAGAGTCTAGTCTTTGGAACTCTGGAAATGCCTGTGAGATACATATGATATGCTGGGTCTTTCTTGATGACTCCTGGAAACTCAGGATAGAGCTAAGTGGATGGATGAACTGGATGGATTAGCGTGACAATGCCTGATAGTGAAACAGTGTCCCTTGCTGTCCCTGCAGGGATCAGAAAATATGTCCAGTGATCATAAAGAACAACTCAAAGAGATGAATCTTAGTCCTATGGTACCAACCAAACTTGATAATCAAGGAACTTCAAGGCAAAGAATAAAGTCTTCAAACAGGGGTCTTGTTCAAAGAAAAATAAACTAGATCACTTATTGAATAATAATAGATTCTTCATACAGGGAGTTCAGCCTCCTTAGCATGCTAGTTCTCAAAATGGTCATCTTTCAGTTCCTCGGATACTGATGTATATACCGAAGCCCAGTGGTTCTTTGAGAAATACTTAGTGAATTAGCTCTGCACATTAAAATAGTTTTAAAATGAAACAAAATTAAATTTTGGATCATATAAATGCAAATTGAAGAATCCATAAGGTTTGAGCCAAGGTGACAATCTAAGACTAGCAATCAAAGAAAGAATATCTGAAGGAAGACAAGGGCAAGGTCAGAGAGGACCTTGGGGAGAGGATCAAAATGTCACCTAGAAAATTCACCTCAGAGTACTAAGCATGATTCCTAATAATTAATATAATCCATGAATGAAATGGGAGTCTTGGTTACTTCTGAAGCTTGGTTTTATTGTCTTGGAAGATCAAGCACAAAATAAAATCACAGAGTAGAGTGTGGACAGAAGATTAAAAAGAAGTCGTAACAGGAAAGTGGACCCTTGGAGAACTTTTCTCTGAGACATAAAATGAAAATAATTGGAGTGGGGAGAAGGAACACAAATACAAAGGGGGATAATTGTATATCACACAAAAGTGTTCCTGACCTGAGCTAGCAAAAGACCTGGGCTTGCAAATTGGAAGTCTAAGCAATGTCTAGGATCACTGAACTTGAAAAGATCCAAGTCTAGACATCTTGTAAAATTTCCAAGTTCTCTAATGACTTAGAAGACTTAAGGTGAAAAACTCCAAATCACTTTAAGAGACAGTTGACTCTGGGAACCAGCTTTTCTTTGGCCTTTCTCTTTGTAACTCAGGAAAAGAGGATGGTGTACAGAAGAGAGCAAGGAAGGAGTGTGTAATTCAGGAGGGATTGAGGCAGACCCTAACAAAACTGTAAGTTAACTAGAACAAACTCTTCTGACTAGGAAGAGATTAGCGGATAATACCAGTAAATTCTAACAGTTTGGTGCATAGATATTTAGAAATTGAATGGAAGGAGATAGCTTTCTATGACTTTTGTAACTTTAGTAAAAATAAGGTCATCTGAAGCATCTACAAAAAATTTAAAAGTAGGCTATACCATAGAGACTTCAAGTCTAAGAAGCTAGGAGAAAACAAGAGAGTGGAAATGAAAATTTTAAAATGAAAAAGAAATTACCATCAGGAAATCAGGATGAATAGACCATAATTTTAGAAAAAACCAGTGGGAGGTAAAATCTTGTTTTAAAAGTATCATCTATCTTAGATTGGAGATAAGGAGGTGAATGGGTAATACTAACTGAAGAGAATACTGAAGCAAAATTTCCAAGTGAATGAGAGAAAGATAACTTGATCAAAGTCTTCAAATAATGGAACAAAGACAAGTAGTTTTTTTTTTTTTTTTTTTTTTAATGACTAATAGAAGGGGCTAGAAAAAGGGCTCAGTGATTAAGAGCACTTTCTGGTTTCTCAGAGGAAACAAAGTTGGTTTTTAGCACCCACTTTAGTGAGCTTACAATTGGGTATAACTTCAATTCCACAGAATCTGTAGCTGTCTTCTGGCCTTGGGTAACTATTCATATATAATGTCCATATACACAGATACACAAACATACACACGAGTAAAAAAATGACTAAGAGATACAAAATTGAATGCAAGATATAACACCAACCACAATAATCTCCTTTCAAATCAGAACAGAGTGAATTACAAAATTAAAAGACATATACTAGACTGTTATAAAAATAAGCTTAAATTGTTTCTCTATTGACTCATTGTTTATAATAGTATGTTGAGATAGAGAGGAACCCTGAGTTAATACAAGGAAATGTAAAAATGAGTGAGTCATTGGAGCCATCTTAATACAATACAGAAAATAATAACATTGACTGACATTAAAGGACAAGTTTGTTTTGAAGATGAGTTAAGATATGGATTACCAGGCTACCTTGCCAATGATCTTGATTATGCTCCAGAACTTGATGGTAAGACCCTGTTGCTGAAGATCACTATTTGAGTCATAGAACATGAAGAGATCAAGCTGATACTGCTCTGGAAGTCTTATCTCTCCTGGTAGCTTTCATAATGTTAGAAGATGCCATATATGCTACTAGAAAAGTAGTCATCACTTTTACCCAGACATGAATCCTGTGAGCTACAGTAATGACTGGTCTAGAAAGACATGCCTAATGTGCAATCCTGGCATGGATGTCATGCAAGTAACCAACCATTCATTTTCTGTTTGGATTTAATTCTGTCTTTACAAGGTGGAAGACATGCCTGCACTGTTTCTGACTCAAAAGCGTATGCTTAGACAGGTCCCAGGTCTTACATAAGAGCTTTTTTCCTGCTAAATAGGCGTATTAAATTTATTAAACTGACTTCTACAACATATTATTGGAGTTGTATATTAACACATCTCAATCCTCTGCCTCTTATTTTCTTTCTGCCCACTCTCCAGAAATGCTCCCAGAGCCTTAGGTGCTAGAGTTGTTTTGTAAATCTATGTATTGAGACTGGGCTCCACAACTCTCCATTTTGATTGGTTGTAGTATTCTTTAATGGTCTCTGTTGTGAAGAGAAGTTTCTCTGATGAGGGTGAAGAGTTCACTTCTCTTTGGATATAAGGACAGATGTTTAGATTGTTGTTAGGGGTTACGGTGACTCAGTAAATTTGGAGGCTGTCCTTCAGGATTTGTGACTTCACTGGCTTTGGGCAGTTTGGCGAGGTTTTCAGTACTAGTCACGAACACTACTACACTCTCAGGAATATGATGGCGTGCTGGCTATAATGGATATTCATTATATTTGGATAGGACTGTTGAGTACTTCCCTCCTTTGGAAAGTTGCATGCTACCTTCTGATATCATAAAAGCCCGTCCTCAGGGAGGAAACATTCAAGTTAGTTCCAGATCAAACCTCTGGGCTCTGTCAGAAGTGCATGATGTCTTCAGCAATCAGAACTTATCCTCCCATCACTTCTGGGGAAATGAACAGCAGTAACAATAGTCTGTAATGTTTTGGGAGCCTCTTACAACCCAGAGCAACAACTCAAAAGAGAGTTTCTTATGAATGGTGTTGGGATTATTTGTTAGTCTTTGGATCTTGGAGAAAGAAAGAAATAAAATTTACATGTGTAAAAATTATTTTCTACCCACTAGGAAAAAAAAAGACACATAAGACTTTTAAAAAGAAAATAAAAATGTTAGATTTGTCTCCTAACAAGGATGGTATGTTACTTTCTATGAGACAGTTTGAGCAGATCCATTGTTTTGTTTTCTTTTTCCTTTGAAAATGTTGCTGTTTCCTGAACTCCCCTGTGGGAAAACTTGCACCACTACTGAGAAGCTGGAGGACAAAGATTTAGTGTGTGCGTGGAGCCACTGCTGTCTTGTGGTTTTGGAAATTCCCTCCAGGACAAAAGATGCGGTACAACCACAATCAGGACAGTTGCCATGAAACTTTTATAATGTAATAGAGATGAAACAGATAATATCTACAACTTGTATGTTATTTCAAGTTTTCAATGTCCTAGCTGAGAGGTTTTTAGTACATCTCTTATAGAATTTAATAGGTCAGGTCAGGGAAGGGAAGGTTAATTATATTTTAGACCTGGCTATTACTCTTCAAAGCTGGGGTAAGTACATGTTGAATAACCATGATTCTATATACACACAGATGTCTTTAATTAAAAGGAAATATACTGTATATACTTAAAATAGTAATGCAAAGTACTGTTTATGATATATATATATATGGACTCAAAACAAAGTCCAGTAAATACATGTAGAGAAGATTGCCTTCATTTTCTTCCCTACATCTACTTAAAGTAAAAATTGGAAATGAACAATCTAAAAGAAATTAAACATTTTTCTAAGAAATTTTGAGATCACATGTGACTTTTGATTGTTTTTAAAGATGTATTCTTAAAGGTACTCTCCGTAAAAGGTGATGGGAAGCAGACAATTCAAAACTGGTAAACAAACCGAAATGCTATGCTTTGATCCAAAAGACCACGAAGCAAATGAGCAAAGATGTTAGGACAGAAGCTTGGGAGGCACAGCCAACTTTCCTTGGAGTGATTTTGGTTCTTATTGCTAAATATAAGCTGTGCTAACACATCATTCCATTTTTAGAAAAGAAAAAAATATAACTCTTTACACTTCAAAAATTTTTGTTGGAAATGACTTTTTTGGCAGTTAGTATGTTTCCAGACTATATAAGAATTTTTGTTTTTGTGTTTAACAAAGACTTGAATCCATTTCAGCAAATTACTTGTTTGAACTTAAAAATCAACTCTGAATAATTTTGAAATTCAGTGTTTGAAATTGAAAAGTAATTTTCTTTCTGTTTTTAAAATTTAAAATGCACACAAAACTTTCAATATTGGTAGACTACACTGAACTTTTTTCCTGGCTATTCCATCTTTTGAAGCCTTTCAATTGAATATTGTAATATATTAAAGTGCCTTCAAATATTTATGTATAACCAATGACCTAGAGTACTAATGGGAGAAAAACTTCTATTGGCGGCAGGGAGATGCAGAACAAAGAAAGGGCTGAGAATGGGTGACTGAATGCTCACCAGTAAATGGGACATCTGTATTGGTTCGTTTGTATTAGCACCAGCAATGACAAGGCTCAGGGAATATCATGGGTGAGGAGACCTAACGAGTATCAGTACTGGAGGGTGGGAAGAACGGCTTTGAAATGCTGTCTTCTGCACATGGTATGGCTACCACACTCGTGAATTCCCAGCACCTGTGAGTTTCTGTACAAACAGAGGTAACCAAAAGCCCAGCAAAGATGGGGTAGACCATCCCCAAGCCTCACCCATAACTAAGGAGCTATTAGCAGTGGATAGTTGCTGGAGAAGGAAGAATCGTTCTTCTTTGAAGATATGGCCACTGGTAGGCTCCCCTGCTTCAGTGCATGGCCCCACAGCCATATGCATATGGGTAACTAACTGGACATGGTGGGATTAAAGGAAAGAAAGAAATATGAAGTTGGTGGTTGAGAGAGTTGGGTGAAGATGGTGGGAGTTGGTGTTCAGGAATAGGTTTAGTGTGATCAGGTTTAATTATATACATGTATGACATTTTAAACAAGAAAGGGAAATTTAAACAAAAAAACAACAAAAGCAAAAGTCTTTGACCTGTAGTATACCAGGTCCACACAAGTTGGAAGCTAAGCAGGTGTAAATCTATGATCCGCCCAGCATCCAGACAAATGGAGAAGGAAGATCAGAGTGCTGAGGAGATTTATCTGTCGCAGTTCCGGGAGAGCCTTGGAATTAATGTGAGCCGAGAATGGGAAGCACAATTCGCACCAAACAGAACAAAGAATTTTATATGCTAAACTATTTTGATATTGAGGTAATTCCTGAAACACTAATGCTTGCTCATTTGACAATGTGGAAGATGTGTGCAAATGTGGACATTTTCTGTATAACCCTGGGCATTTTTTTTTTTTAAGGAAACCTTTTCTGAACTTCTGACCTGGGAGCTGGCCCTTCTCAGTCAGACTGTAGTTTTCTTTGACAGTATAAGTGTTCATTCTTAAGGGTATCTCTGCTTAGCTTGCCCAGTGGGCTGATATGACTCAAGCATCTTCATTTTTGTTATCACCAATGTAGTGCAGATCATTTAGTTCTGTAATTAAAACACTAAGTAAACGAACATTGATTTTGTGAATCATTTATTTTATTGGGATTGATTTTTATACATTAGGAGTTGCTTGTTTAAGTATTGTAAATGATGTGGAGACTTTAGGCTAACCAGCCTTTCAGTATTGCCTGCCCAGTTTCTGTGCTTACCAGTAATTGAGCATAATAATTCTAACATCTTGAATTTCAACGAACAAATGTAACTTATTGTCTTGGGGGACTTTTTGCCTATTCCTTGAACAATCAGGCATATGGATTGTTCCTGTCGTCTGTCCTTTTATCTATTAAAATTTCTTCTATTGCAGCAGTTTTAGTTCATTTCATTTGGTGTTAGTTTCCTTCAAGTTTGTTTGCATTTTATTTTCTTTGAGATCTATTTGGTTTTGCACAAGTAGATTCCATTTAAAAAAATCAGTGGACTGTCATTTCCTCTACCTGAAACAATTCTTTACTGACAAGAGCTTCATATGTTCCTCCGTTTTCTTGCAGTGTGATAAGGTTCATGTGGCTTGTGTAGGTGTAGGGAATGATTGTAGTTACTGGATTAGCAGTAAGTGTACATGTAAGTCTGGGAAGAATTGCCATCTAGGTTTTTGTCTTGAAATGTATATTTTCCCCTCAAGTTTCCAAGCTTTCTTTAACACTTTAAATAAAAATTTGTATTCTCTAAATAGGATCATTAAGCCTTTAAGATGATTAATTTATGATTGCATTTTTTTGTATTGTTTTTTAAACATTTAAATCTTATTTGTGTGTGTGTGTGTGTGTGTGTGTGTGTGTGTGTGTGTGTGTGTGTGTGTGTTTGTATAACATGATGCATGTGAGGTCAGGTCAGAGGACAACTTTTGGAGGTCATTTCCTTCCTACTGATATGGAATATGGGAATTGAATTATGGTCACCTGCTGAGCCATGTCACTGAACCTTTGTATTTGATAGTATGTATGTCAGTCTGTCTGTCTGTCTGTTCAGTGGATTTTTCTACTATATCAAATGATTGTTTGATTCAGTAGGAAGTCTTGACTTTGTCTTTATGGATATTTGTCTTCTCTCCATTGCATTCAGCAGATTCACATTTCAACCTGTGACTGTTGTAATTAAATCTGATTTGCTAGACTGAAAGCAATACATAAAAGTAAAATGCCATTTTTACTTGGTCTGGCTTTTAATGGTGTGTACATTCATTTATTTACCCATTATAATGCTTTATGTTGGTTCTCTTCATATTTGTCTTGTAATTATGTTCTCAACATTCATTCCTTTAAGAAATCTGGAATAGGTATTGAATTTCACAAATACTTTTGGCATCTATTAAAACCATTTAATGGTTCCAAAAGATTGAAAATTTGAAGTTCTGGGCCAATGAAGCTTGTAAATCCTTCTTTAAGCAATAAAATTGCTATTCTCTCAGATCTTAAGCATAGCCTGATCCAGGCTGTGGCCACACCCATCTGTGCATGTCCTCTCTTATCTCACTGCTTACAATTCCTTGTTCTAACTTGATTCCAACCCTTGTCTTCATTTCATACCTCTTCCTTGTACATCAGCTCAGAGTCATTTCTAAAAAGATAAAGGATTCATGTGTTCTAAAGAGATACCAGAGTACCAAAATCATCTTTATAGCTAACTATATAACCTCACTAGCCATCTCTCCACTATTCTCACTGGTCTTCACCAGGCTTGCTAAGTATCCTCCAAAGAGGTCTCCCACTTGCTTCTCTTTCACCCTTCTAGAAAACTGATATCCCTGTAACATACAAACCTGACCATGGCATTTCAGATTTTAGGGTTTACTTGTGGTACATACTCACTTTCAGGATGAAATTGAAACTCTTGCACTAGTCATTTCTGATTTCCACAGTCTTCAAGTCCCTGCTGCTGTCCTTCTTCCAATTTCATTGTGTCACTTGATGTTATAGAAACATGATCCAAGATTCTTAGAAGTGGCAGTGATGCCCTGCCTTCCTGGCTTTGACATTCCTGCAACTTGATAAAGTAGCTGAGAGTCTACTTTCTCTTGAGTTTATTTTACAGCTTCATCACTGTTCATTCTGATCTTAGGTGTCTTTCCTTCCAACTCTCACCACATCCTGAATATATATGTTTACTTACTGGGTCGTGTTTTAGTTAGGTTTCCCTTTGTCTCTGTAGGGGAATTTTTTGAGAGCAAAAGTTGCTCTTATCATCTTATTCACTGAGACAAGTATTAATTGGGCAAGGGACTCTATGTATGTATGAACAGCCGGTCTATATAGTCTAACTTATATATTGATGAGAACCCCTTCCTCTTCCTCTTCCTCTTCCTCTTCCTCCTCCTCCTCCTCCTCCTCCTCTTCCTCTTCTTCTCCTCCTCCTCCTCCTCTATTTTTGCTACTGTCCTGTTCTCACTAAAAGATAAATGTAATCCTTTATAACAGCATTGTAAATTCTTTATTGATTTACAGCATATTTCTGATAAAAGACCTTCAGTAGTGTTTCCTCAGATATTAGCTACATGAGGCTGTGGCTTCCCTGTGGCATAATGGTATCCTCTATGAAGCTATGAAAATTCCAGTGGATTGCAGCCTTGTTTCATTCGACTTAGAGACTTAGCAGTGTTTTTAAATCTCCCTGAAGTCTGTGTACAGATAACATTTGTCTTATCATTAGTAACACAATTCCCAGTAACCTCCAATCTGTTGATCTGGAAGATTCTAAGAAAGACTTATTGAACATGGGCATTTTTTTCCTGGATTTACTCTAAGAATGACTTCCTGGCTTTGAGGGTCAGCTGTTCAAGGCCCTACCACTCTACTTGTCAGTATCTGCTCACATTACCTATTCTTACTCACATAGGAATCAGTTGTTGATTCAGGTATTGCTGATGCTGTATAGGATTGCCTAGTGAGGGTAACCAGTCTTATATCCTTGGTCTTAGTGGATAGAAACTTGCTGTGGTTATCAGTGTTCTATACATACTC